>PVKZ01001750.1:0-328076 GCA_004027375.1 Macroglossus sobrinus | reverse complement strand
ATAAATAGTTATATATAAACTTACCTACCATAGAATTAGTATCCATTTCTATAAGCCTAATGAAAATAATGTTGAACAGAAATGTTCATAGCAGTGTTATTCAAAATAAAAATTGGAAACATTTCAAATGTCCATCAAATCATGAATGTATAAACAGAATGCAGTATATCCATATAATAAAAAAGGACAAAATACTGATACATACTGCAACATGGATAAATCTCAAAAACACTAGGCTAGATAAAGTGTGTTGGATCCAACTGACTATATTTACTTGATGTCATTTAACTAAAATATTCTAAAACTGGATTATGATGATAAATATGCAATTCTATAAATTACTTAAAAATCAGTAAATTGTACACTTTCCATCGATGAATGTGATATATACTTTAATAGAGCTGTTTTTTTTTTTTTAAAAAAAAAGAACAACCTGAAATCTATAAGCATGAGCTGTAAGCACAAGAATGGTCTGGACTTTATTAGTTCTTTTCCCTCTGAATTTGATGTGAGTGTTGTGCAGGAGCCAGGGCATTTTGACACAGAACTAAACACACACCTGGCCTAGAAGTTGAAGAAACTGAAGGCAAATCAAAGAGAAGGTGGTGCAGTTGTAGGCTCAGCTACTACCTCACATCAATGACATGCTTGTAAACTACACAATAGCTGCTGCTTCAATTCTGCCCACCACACTTGACATAAGAATCCCTCTATAGCCTGATACATGGAAATTGGGATTCCAGGAAATACTGTTCAACCTTGCCAAGTTGATACTTTATGCAACCACGACAATAGAAAGAGACAGAGGAAACCTAAATTTTATAATTTTTTACAATCATATAAAAAGGGTGCCTTAAATGATCAGTTCATTATTCTTAAAATTAATTTTTTGTTTTCAACCTAAAAACATGTTTTATTTCTCTCTGATTATTTCTTTTTGACTAAATTTATTGAGATGACATTGCAAAATAAAATTATATAGGTTTTAACTGTACAATTTAATAATACATCATATGTGTATTGCATTAAGTGTTCACCACCCAAAGTCAAATTTCTTTCTGTTACCATATATTTGGCCTCTTTACCCTTATCTACATCCTCTCCTCTTCTCCTTCCCTCTGTAACTACTAAACTGTTTTCTGTGCCCATGAGCCTCTGTTTGTTTGTCTTTGTTCACTTGTTGTTTTCAGTTTTATACCCCATATATGAGTGAAATCATACGATTTTCAATTTTTTCTGCCTAACTTGTTTCATTTAGCATGATAATCTCAAAATCCATCCATGTTGCTGAAAACTGCAATATTTCATCTTTTTTTTAGTGAATAATAGTCCATTGTGTGTATGTACCACCTCTTCTTCATCTGATCATCTATCAAAAAAAACTTTGGTTGTTTCTATGTCCTGGCTGCTGTGAATAATGCTACAGTGAACATTGGGGTGCACATATCTTTATGAAGAAATGTTTAAAAAATTTGAAGGTAGAGACCCAGAAGTGGGATTGCTGGATCATATGGTAATTCTCTTAGATTTTTGAGGAACCTCCAGACTGTTTTCCATAGTGGCTGTACCAATTTACATTCCCACCAGCTGTGTAGGAGGGTTCCTTTTCCCCACAACATCTCTAATACTTGTTATTAATTGTCCTGTTAATAAAAGCCATTCTAACAGGAGTGAGGTGGTATCTCATTGTCTTTTTGAGTTGTGTTTTCCTAGTAACGAGTGAAGTTGAGCATCTTTTCATATATCTGTTGGCCATTTGTGTGTTTTCTTGAGACAAGTTCTTTATTTTGATAGAGCAGCAGTACAATAAAATCATTTTGGAAGAATCTTTAACCACTACTGTCAGAAAATTTTTTTCAAGAAACCTAAGAAGTTAAAAGCAAATAAAATATAGTCCATGTAGCAAAAGAGAATGCAAGGAAAACAAAAAATGTTTTAAAACATATAAAAACACTTGTGATATAATTTTGAATATAAAATATATTAAATTCAATATATTAAATATAAAATGTATATCATATTAAAATATATTATAAAATGTACTAAAATATATATTTTTAAATTGCTGTCAGGGGATTATAGTGAATTAAATTTTTTCCTTTATAGTTATTTGTATTTCGTACATTTTTTATAACTTTTTAAAAAATTGAGGTATCTTTGACATATAACATCATATTAGTTTCAGGTGTACAACATAGTTATTCAATATTTGTATATATTACAAAATTAATTTGTAAATGAATCTAATTAACATGTATTACAACAAATAGTGACTATTTTTTTAGACTTTTTTATAATAAACAAATATAATTATCAGGAAGGAAATCATAAAGTCTATGGGCTGTAATTCCAACCAAATAATTAGATTTAGGATTTTTATTAAATGGAAGTAAATTTTATTTTGCTTAAAGGTTAATATTATTTCTCTTAAAATATAAAAATAAACAAGTGACAAACACAATGAATATAGATATGTACAATTGAATCCTTGTAGTTTTAGTAAGTTGTGACATATTCACTGAAAGTTAGTTTAAGTTGAGCCCCTCTAAAGAAGTAAAATACATTTGATGGGTCATCACAGCATTGTTTATTGGCACATGACCAATGGAGAATACAAGTAAAATAAAACCTTCCAAGTGGTCCTGCTTTATTCCTTATTACAAAAATATATTTGTAACAGTTTATTTCCACTTCAATGGAATATATAAATTATATCTTCAAAAAAGAGAAAAAAGTATCAAATTCTTGGGAAAGCAATTCTGTTAGTTGAAGAGAATTGAATTCTCAACCGCCTTAAGAGCATCTTTTAAGTTAGCTTTTTATAACCAGTTTTTTAGGCTATTTTCATAAAGATGGAGGGGAAGCCTTGCTTTGGCCCTGCAGGGCTGGTGCAAGTCTCTAAGCTCTGGTGTGAGCAGCTGGGATAATCTAGAAGGCAGCAGGAAGATCCTGGTTGCCCATGGGCAGCTTGTTATCCTTTTACCTGCCTATGCTCCTTAAGTTATAGAAGGAAGTACATGTCTTACCATTCTTGGAATCTCTCTGCCCTATGTCAGGGTATTATAAATTCTCAGGCCTCTGAGAAGATGCTGTGCAACACTGCTTAGGAACATGGTACTAAAATTTATGCTATCTAAGGCATTATTAACCTGTTAGCAATTGTTTCCCTTCTGAACAGTTGGCATAAACATAGGAATGAACCACAATGTTACTTTGTACAGCAACAATAACCTCACTCTCATCTTGTCTGCATGCAAATGAAACTCTTATAATACACATATTTTAAAAACATAATGAGTTCCATGTGATCTGGTCCTACTTCCCATGTGTGAAAGAAAATGCTTCTACAGGTCCCTAAGATTTGAGGTAAAGTATTTTGAATAGATGAATAAAATAAAGACATTAGATGTAGCACTAAGTGGCTAATCTATATAAACTTTTATTAATTTTTTAATTTTGATTAATATCCCCCATTGTACCTCTGCAGTGACTCCAGTAGTTTTGTCCCTCTTGCATCATCTATAGAGACAACTCATTTTAGGCTCACTTCAGTGCCTGTACATACTCCATCCAGTAATGCCTACTTAACTCAAAGATGTGGCTCTAATAACTATAAATACTCCACACTTTATTTCAGATACATCTAATTCCCTGTATTTGTTTTTCATTTTCTTGTGACTTTACTTTGTTAAGTTTGGAGAGTGGATTTGATTGTTGCCTCTTTGGATAGATTAAATTACTATTAATAACCCACTTAACCCCAAGATTCCATATTTCTGTGTCTTGATACTTAACTCATAAATCCTACAAAATACATTTCAATTATTCCCCCTATTTTTCTTTAACTTTCCTTACTGGTCAGTAAATAATTAAGATGATGTACAATTATAGATGTGTAGGAAAAAATGCTTCTCTAAGCAACTAAGATTTGAGAAAAGGTATTCTCGTATGTAAATGTTATGATAATTTGGCTGTATGTAATAAAAACTCAAAATAGTGGTTTAAGTGGAAGTTAAGATTTAGAGTTCAGGAGTGGCTAGATGGATCAGTAAGTAGCTGACTGCGACTCATGCTACTTTAAGATTTTCATAATGTTGTTTCTAGGAAATGTTCTTCATTTTCCAGCCACTACATTTATGTCTTAAGCAGAATGAAGGAAAGTAAGACATAGCCTGTCCTTGTCTTTAAGGGAATCTTGGAATATATTTATTTACATAATTTTTCTAACATTTCATTGATTGATCAGAACTTTTCACAGAGTTACAGATAGCAAAGAAGGCTGTTCCCCCACCCCCACACTCACCCCCATCGCTGTCTCATGCTTCCTGAGTAGACATGTGTGCAGCTTAAACTGAGGGTTTCTATTATTGTTGAAAGAAAAAAATGTTTATTGAAATGTGCAGAGCATAGTCAGATACTAAGCATGCACACACACACACATACACTTCTAGGTTTTCAGGAAAATCTTATTATTTTGCACTCTTTAGCATGGAGAAGAGGTATATTTTCCAGATGTCAATTAAAATCTGACTCAATAGAAATGAACAGCATGCCTATTTTGAATTATAGCTTAATTCAGTGTGTAAGTACATCATCTTTGTTTTCGATTATCACTTTGTGATGGGAACAGGTTAATCTCTGTAATTTCTTTCTTCACTTGAAAATGGGGATAATAATTTATAACTGGCAGAGGTGTTGTCATATTTAAATGATATAATTTATATAAATCTTTTAAAAACAATTTGGACACTTAGCAAATGCTCAATAAAATAAGTTTAAATTTAAAAATATTCCTAACTACTATGAAAATAAATGATAAATGAGCCCAGTACCTTCACTAAATGATACTATATGGCATTGAGTCAGCTACAGTATAAAGAAGAAAAGAGTAAAAATAAGAAGCAGGTAAAACTTGTAATTCTTATCTGATTGTATAAGCTTAAGTTATTTCTCTTTAATCTATTTTTTGTTTGAAAAGTGTCATTAATTATATGTCAGAGCTTCTTGAGAATCAAATGACAATGTATATGACACACTTTGAAAACTTAAAAACGCTACTTTAAGGTTAGTAATGATATAATAGCTGCTATTAACTAGTATCAATTCACATCAAAATTGTGCTAAGATCTTTATACATATTATCTCATTTACCTGCATAAAAATTCTATCACATGGGTTTTATTAATTTTATTTTGGAATAAAAATAAAAAAGACAAAGTCCCAAGATCACACCACAGGTTTGGAAAGCCAATGTCGTAAAATTTGTAAAATATTTGTAAAAATTTTATGGTGATTCTAACAATGGAGTGGTTCCATGCATGGGAAAAATGTACTGGGAACAGCAAATGATTTAATTTAGCCAAATAATAGAGAATATAGTGCACTAGAGAAATTAAGACTGGAGATTAGGCTGGAGACACTATATGGAGAGCTTTAATGTAAGAATGAAGATTTGATACTTAACTAAGAAATAAATGAGAAATTATGAGGATTATTATGAGTATAAGGCTGTGACTTAGAGTGGAATATATGAATTATGGAGAAAACAAGCTCAGGGAGATGACTAAGTCTTTTTTAACATTTTGCTATGGACTAGAACTGGGGCACCTGGTCGTGGGAATGCTACATAGTGAGTCTGTGCCTAGGATTGTTAAAATGCTCACATGCCATTTATTAAGCAGTGTATTCAGAGGAAATTGTTAAGGTGCCATTGTAAGGCAACCCTCCCATATTAGCAGGAGGGCACCAAAGTTATACTACAGTAAGAATTCTGGATTTTCATGAGTTCTACTTAAGCCAGACCTTTGCCACATTCTCTTGATTCATGAATTACTTATTGTTTATACTTTCTGCTTCAAACTCATCTCTCATTTTGGCACCTTTATTTTTCCTGACCTCTAACCTCTATGTTGTAAAATGTATTTTATTACTTTTCAGATATGCCGAGGCTAACCGATAAATAGAGGATTTACATTAAAAAGATAATGTGTGACTGGGCAAAATGGCATAGATGATAGAGGCTTTGTTCATCTTCTCTTGGTACCACATCAAAGTTGTGACAGAAACACAGAGGAAACAGCAAGCAGAGTCACCTGGGGTATAGATGAACAGAGGCTTACAACTAGAGAGAGAAATAAGAAATCACTCTGCAGTGTGAGTAGGTAGGAGGGGGCAAAGACTAAAGGCTACCCGGTCCCAAGCTTCTGAGTGGAATAGAGACTGCAGTAGTTGCAGACAGTCCTCTTAAAGGAGACTTGTCTGCGACCAGACTTTTGCGGTGAGGAACTCACTTGCTCTGAGCACCAGTGCCCAGTTGGCTGCTTGGGGGTGGGGGAGGGGGACATTAGAGACTTATAGAAAGACACTGAATTGTTGGAACGAGGGCTAGAGGCAAGACTTTCTTACAGGCAGAAGTGCTGGTAGTATCCATTGTTCCTCTTTTGAGCCCTTTCACTCCCAGTGTGGGGACACAGTGCCACCATAGCTGAGACATCATCAGAGTAGATAATAAAGGTAGCTCTGTCCAGAAGATTCCCTGAAAATTCGCTTTCCTCAACTTGTGGCCTCACCAAGCCAGATCCAGTTGTGTTCTCAGTGAGTCCTGTGCTACTTGCTGAGTAGCTCCTAAATCCACACTGGTGGCAGCTGGCTTCGGTTTCTGGCATGACCTCTTGAGGCATTTATAAGCACAGCTTCTGTGGATTCTTTGCTAAATCTTAACAGGTGGCTCCAGAGGGGCGCAGGCTGGTGCTACACTTGGCCTGCAGCTGAACCCCTCTCAGGGCTGTGCCATTGGAGAGCTACTACACAAAGCCATGCTATTAAGACTGGGAAACTTATGAGCTTTGCTTAGTATATAGAAATAGCCACAGAAAGGCCACAAAAATGGGAAGACAAAGAAACAGAAACCATATGAAAGAGCAGAACAGAGATCTAGGAAAAATGGAGTCAAGCAATCTCACAAGTGCAGAATTCAAAACACTGGTTAAAAGGATGCTAAATAAACTTAGAGAAGATGTAGATGAATTCAATGAGAACTTTAACAAAGATATAAAAAAAATAAAAATGGACATGTAAGTTATAAAAGGGATCCAGTCAAAAATGAAGAATAGATTATCTGAGATGAAGAGTATATTAGAGGGAATCAGCAGAATGGATGAATAAGAGGATCGAACCACCAATACAGAGGATGGGGAAGCCAAGGACACCCAGTCAGAATGGCAAGTAAAAAGAAGCCAAGAATATAGTAATAATTTTAGAAGCTTATGGGACAAAATTAAATGTAAAAACATCTGTGTCAGAGGGGTAGCTAAAGGAGAAGAGGTAGAAGAAGAAGTTGAAAACCTATTTGAAGAAATAATGCTGAAAAACTTCCTGAATCTGGTGAAGGAAATAGATATACAACCTCAGGAGACTCAGAGACTCTCAAAAACAAGGAACCCAAAGAGACCCTCATGAAGGCACATCATAATTAAAATGCCAAAGTTAAATACAAAGAGAGAATCTTAAAAGCCACAAAAGAAAAGCAATTAGTTACCTATAAGGAGGCACCCATAAGACTGGCAGCTGATTTCTCATAGGAAACCATGTAGGACAGAAGGGCTTGGCACACAATATTCAAAGTGATGAAAGCCCAGGATTTACAACCAAGAATACTTTATCCAGCAAAGCTATCATTTAGAGTAAAAGGACTGATAAAGAGCTTCTCAGACAAAAATAAGCTAAAGGAATTCATCAACAACAAGCCAATATTACACGAATTGTTGGAGAGACTTCTTTAAGAAGAAGAAACGTATCAAAAACATTAATAAAGAATGGTAATAACTACATATCTAAAAACAAGTAACTGAAATGGAAAAGAACCAAGTACTCCAACTAAAAGATAGAATTACTAAATGGATAAGAAAACAAGACCCCTACATATGCTACCTACAAGAGACTAACTTCAGATTAAAAGACACACACAGAATAAAAGAAAGGGGATGGAAAAAGATATTGCCTTGATAGACCTAGAGTTGCTGAATGAAATAAGTCAGATAGAGAAAGTCAAATACCAAATGATTTCATGTACATGTGGAATGTAAAGAACAAAATAAACAACAACAACAACAACAGTAAGTGTGGAAACAAACTCAGAGATACAGGGAATATTTTGAGGGCTACTAGATGGGAGGGGGCTTTGGGAAATGGTGAAAAAGGGCAAAGAGATTAAGTGTAGATGTATAGTTACAAAACAGTCATGGAGATATAAAATGTAACATAAAGAAAAAAAGTCAACAATATTGTAATAAATATGTAAGAGGGAAGAAGGGTACTAGATTTAGTGGGGTGATCTCTTTGTGAATTATATATATTTCTAACCTCTAAGTTGTACTACTAGATCAATATGTTATTATATGCCATTTATAATTGAAAAAATCTCATCCAATTGTGCAATGTAAATATGAGCAACTAATTGTCAATTATAGGTGAATAAAAGTTTGGGGAAAAAAGACAACTTGTTATTCACAGTTTCTGAGAGGCAAGTGCATGTCATGCCACGTAGGGCCACATGGAGGAAGCACCAGAGTCAGGAGGCAGAGAGTAAAAGGGGAAAATGTGAGCAAGAGTATTTGTTTGACTTTCTCAGGAAGTAATAGGTAAGACAGGGCAAGCAGGTTTCAGATTGTCTAGTTTAAATCATTTTGGTGGGCTCTGGAACATAGAAGCTGCCCTTAGTTATCTGGTCCTGGCCCTGGGGTGATTACGGCAGTGGGTAGTGGCCCAGAGTATGAAAGCTATTAAAGGAGCTGGTTGGCGTGTGGGCTCTGGACTGGTTGGATTGCATTGAAAACTTGCACTTGCAGGCCAGTCTTTTACTATCTTCAGGAATCAGCTTGCCCTTGGAGGGTTCTGCAAGACCCCGTAGGAGAGAAAAAATAATGTTCCCTCTATCCTTTTCTATTTTTAGCTGATACCCACCTACAATAAAAGAAATTAACAGAAGACAAACAAAAGTTTAAAAACTTGTATACCTCCTGTATACATGGGAAATAGCCAGGAAAACTGAATAACTCCCTGAAATGGCCCAAGCTACCACCTTAAATAAGTGGGGTAAAGTAGTTCCAGTGAGCAAGGTCCCAAATCAGTGTAATGGCTAAATACTTGGCTCCACAATGGTGAAGACAGTTAGAAATAAAACTCAGATATGTGCAAAATAGTATGTTACAATTGTACGATATGTGGCACTGATTAGTTGTTAACATACAAAATCAGTGTATGTTTTATACAGTCCTTTATGTAGTAAAAGAATGCTGAATTAGAAATTGGGAGACTTTGGTCTATTCTTTATGTTAACACTGTCTATGTAACTCTAAACAGGTCACTTTGCTTCAGTGGCTTTCATTTTTCTCTTTGGTAAAGAAGGAATTAAATTAGGTGACCTCTAAGCTTCTAGCTTTAGGATTCTACTACCTTAACACCTAAAAAGTAAAATTGTGAAATATGTATGGCACACTATCTGTAGGGATGTGTTTTCATGTTTAATTTGATATGCCAACTATACAGACTCTTAGCTTTTGTTTAAAAATATTCTATTACATCTCACATCCTTTTCTTCAAATGAAGTGCAATGTTAGGAAATTTATTACACATAACATAACATGTGTTTATGGTTCAGTATAAGAGAACTCACTGTTTCCTCCCTCCCATGCTCCCCTGCTACCACCACCACCACCACTCCCATGTTGGGTAAAAACCAGCAGCTTCATCAGTGATTATAAATTCTGAGCTCAGCTTTCCATTTACAAACAGTGAGTCTGAAAGCCATAAACATTCTGACTTCTGCCTGGGGAGAGTTGAGTGTTTCAATAAATGTACATTACACTGGAAAATCCAGGACTAATTTTCAATGTTTAGGTAACATGCTGTTTCCATAATTACATCTCAAGTTAGCAGAATGTACTCAGGATTTTTGGTGGCACTGTGCCCTAAGGCCTTGTACTGCTTCCTCAGAGATAGACACATTGTAATAAAGTTGCTGGAGAGTTAAAAACATGTTTAGCCTTCCCCTTCCCTATTTTTAATGTTTTTTGGTTAAAATAAAGTAGGTAAAACATTCTATTGACTTGTAAAAGCTTAGAGGTTGCATTTTTTTTTAAATAATACTTAATACATATATTTGCCCCTTGGATGAAGAGAGGCAGGACTGTTTATTCATACTGCTGAGTAGCAATCTTTAAATTCATATTATAATTTTAATGGCCAAAATAGGGGAAGGAAAGTGATCTGGTTTGTGAATGATGGTGATGAGAAGTAGAAGGAGGGGAGTAGGCTTAGTTGAATTCTCAAGGGACAATTATTTGCTAATAGTTTCTTAACTTTAATTATAGGAAAAATCAATATTACTCCTTTACTTGTAAATTGTTAAGACAGTGTCTTGTATTGAAAGTCAAGTGTTTAGAAATGCAAACTAACAAACTTTTAATGGTGGATGTTTCTTCATGAATAGTCTGGTTCTATGTTTTTCAATACTGCGCCAGCAGGGATGATGTTCCAAGGAGTACTTAAAGTGAGAGAATAAACATGTCCATCTCTCTGGAACATCAGTTTTTACTTGAGAATTATTTTTATATGAAAAAAATTTTACAAAAATAAAACACAAAACCTAAATAAAATTTCCTCTCTTAAGAGGTTGTTCCTGGTTACATTTTTTCATACCTTGAGGATAAGTGTGTATTCTTTTCTGTATATAGCTTGAATCACTGACTTAGATCATGCCTTTTACTTTGGAGTTTAGGAAATTGAGCCATGAAGATGTTAAGTTGCCAGATCTGCAAACGCTGATGCTGTTCATTCATTTGTCTAATAAATATTTCATGTTCACTCACTATATCAAGGTACTCTTCCTTGATTTTGCTGTCAGATGAGCTCCACCCTCATGGTCCCATGATAATGAGAACCAATGCTACAGATCTTATATTTCATTTTTACATATGTACTTCTTATAAAACCAATCACCCTTTTGGGGGACATAATGCTTTGATTGGTTTATTCCAGGTGAAATGCTGCATCTCTTCCTGGGAGAGGGGAACCCATTCAAAGCATAAAGTCAGAAAATAAGGGACAAACTGATTATCAGGAAGAAAAGATGTTATGATTATGAAAGGAAGAGTGACTGGGTTATGGGTAGCAAAAATAAAAGGTATGCAATAATATTTCTATGACCAATAATAATGATAATAATTATTATTATTTTTGTAATTTAAAGACCTTAGTTTTTTATAATACTATTACAGAAGTTGTAATTTGTCAGTGTTTTGGCCAAATTTAGCCTGCATAGTGTTCTTTTAACAAATGAGTTTGAATAATTTCAAATAGAATATGTTTCCACAAATCACTTTGTTATTTTCTACCAGTGGCAGATTCATTCATGTACATGGTAACCCCTGACTCTATTTAAGAGACATTCTGAGGATGCTTCAAGATTATAATTAATTAACAATAATTTTAAGAATGGTTCTCATTTTACAGATATAAATATGACACTTTTTGTATCTAAGTGATTTTCTCATAACCCCCATTTCTTTTTGTATTTCATGGGTCAATTCCATTTCGAAATTTATAAAAACTTTAGAACAAACTGACAAATGGGCTCATGGGAAGGCCTCAAATTTTGTATTAGAACATGCTCTTATCATTCCTATATTCATTTCTTGTAACTTTGATAGCTTCTCCAGCAGTCTGTCCTTTTCTGCCATATCTCATCATCTTTGGCAAACACAAACCATGCCTGGAGTAGCTCACAAATGAGCTCTTTCTCCAAATGACATTGTTCAGTGCTACACAGAAGATGACCCTAGTAGAATGTCAACTCCATATGAGTTGGGTCTTTCTTTTACACACTACTCTTTCCTCAGCTCCTAGAACAATACCACATATAAAGCAAATGTTCAATACTTATTTAGATGAGTGAGAGACATGTACCCAGTGAATGAGGTCAGAGTAAAGAGTGTGGAAATGGACTTCTTCTTTTCTACTTTCTTTTCTTCTCACTGAAAAATTTCATTGTTGTCTTATCACTTATTGTCCTCTTCTGCTAACCTGAATCTCAAAGAGAACTGATACTCTTCCCTGTTCCATTGTACTGATTTCTGTTATACACCTGGGTAAGTTTGAGTTAGTCTGGGGATGTTAGTGTCATCAAAGAGAATTGTGTTTATGTCTAAGGTTAATGTAACACACTGTGGTCACAATGTTAATTGCAAAATTCTGATATTAAGAGGTGCACTATGACCAAGATCAGATGAAGTGGTACACACTTATAAGTGCTTATGTGTTGATTAATTTCACCATATGTAAAAAAGGATATATGTTTATAAAGCTTGGCCTTATATACCAGAAGCTGGAATGTCAAGTACAGACCTTATTCTTTCAGATACTTTATTCCCACCAGTATAATTCTTGTATGGATTTTAGGCTTGAGAAGCTTATACTTCTCTCTATCTTGGTCAGAATGACTGGTCTCTCAGCCCTGTACCCTGATGGTACTGTCTTTGTTTTGTGACATTTATATCAGAAAACTGTGTCCAATTTAAATAAATTGTGCTGTGTTTGGTAGTTTTATCAATCCAAATCTACAATTAACATTTTTAATGCAGTGGTTGTGTTCTCTGGCTGTGATGGTAAGCTTAGATATTGATAAGCTTCTTCCTTTCTTATATTCAAGCAATGCAAGAAGAACCTAAAAGTAATATAGTAGTTGATATAAGTGGAAATCAGAATAATTTGTATGAGTTTCTCATTTTCAGACAAAGGAACCAAGGTTAAATAGCAGAAGAAATTCAAACTGGCCATTATGATATTCTAAAATAATAATACAGTAAAAGCAGAACATTCAGATATACTTTTAATACTAAGGGTCAATAATGCAATTTTATTTTCATAATTAACATAAAGTTACTGCTTATAGAAAGTGTACTTTCTTCTAAAGATACTATTACACTTTTTATATTTTAGCGGTAACCTTAGAAAAGAAGACGTCTTTTAGTTTGTTCATACCCACAATATCTATGTAATGATATTTTAAAGAAAACGAGAAAGAGATAATTGACCACAAAACTGAATACAGAATTTCTTTCTGATAAAACAAAGCTACTTTCTTTTTGGATTAGTGGTGGGAGGAAATAACAAAACAGTTTCTGTCTCTGACTATTATATTCTTTTAACTTAAACTTGCAGTGATTTCAAGCTCAAATGAGAGTACTAGCACCATGTATAGGTTCTTGCTTTGTTAGGAGCCACACTAAAGAAACCAAGAATAAGGGGACTTATTCAATCATGTGCGAATATAAAATATGGTATAAAATATCTTTTAAGAAAATACTCGATAACGAATATAGCAGATATTCATACAACTGACTTTAAAATATACTTTAAAACTAAAGCACACTTTTATTCCTTTATAAAAACAAATACTTCTTTTTCCAAATTGAAGCTATAATTATGTATTTGCAGGGAAAGGAAATAACCCAGGATTCTGAATAATGTGATTTTAAATCCAACTCATAGAAATAAGTATGACTACCAACTAACAATTGACTGAACTCCCATTAAGTACAAAGAAATGATCCAGTTTTCTGGGCATCTCATGTTGATTGTTATTTTTCAAAGAAATATTCCCTTCTAGTTTAAAAAGTTTACCAAAAAAAAAAAATGGAAACAAATGGAGGCACTTCTATGATGCAGCATCTCTAACTTCAGCATCTGTGTTTGTTTTCAAGCTAATCATATGTTTTTCCATCAGTGGCTTGAGTGGAAAATCAGGAAGGGCTGTGGGTTGTCGAAACTGTGGATATTGTGGGAAAATAAATGCATAGAAGGCAAGACAAGAGTTCCACAATATTGGAAATGGCAATGACATAAGTTGGTAAAATATGGGCCATGCCTCCCGGCATGCGTGTATTCCTCCACCATGCTTTGGTCTGGGCTTTGTGCTCTCATCATTCCCACATAGCCTTGGATGACTGTCCTTCACTTAAAAAGACCTGATTCAGGGAAATTCTAGATGAGTTTTCATGTTCCAAGTACATTGCTAATACTTTTTGTCTCAGCATCCTTCATTTCATGTTTACTCTTTCCTCTGCATGTAAATGTGCTTGAGAAGCTGGATACCAACTAAATACCAAATATGTGTGACTACAAATGCTATTTTCCTCAGAGCTGTTTTTTAAAAATTATTTATATTTCAATTATTTATATTTCAGTTGACATACAATATTGTATAAGTTTTAGGTGTACAACATAGGTAGACATTTATATAACTTATGAAGTGATTGCTCTGATAAATCATACTCATCTGAAATCATAAATAGTTATTACAATATTATTGACTATATTCTCTATGCTATATTTTATATTCCTATGACTGTTCTGTAACTATTAATTTGTACTTCTTAATCACTTCTCTTTTAATATTCATCCCCTCAACTCCCCTCCCATTTGGCAACCATCAAAATGTGATCTGTATTTATGAATATTTCTATTTTGTTTGTTTATTTTGTTTTTAGATTTCACATATAAATGAAATCATATGGCATTTGTCTTTCTCTGTCTGATTTACTTTACTCAGCACACTATTCTCTAGGTTCATCCATGTTGTTGCAGATGGCAAAATTTCATAGTTTTTTAATGACAGAATAATATTTCATTGTATATATGTATACTTCTTTATCTAATCATTTATTTATATATGCTTAGGTTGCTTCCATATCTTGGCAATGTAAATAACACTGCAATGAATATATAAATGCACATGTCTATTTAAAGTAGTATTTTGAGTTTCTTTAAATAAATACCCAGAGGTGAGATTACTGGGTCCTTCTTTGTCTCTTATTATAACCTTTGTTTTAAGGCTATTTTATTGGTATAAGTATTACTATCCCACATTTTTTTTCCATTTCCATCTTCATAGAATATCTTTTTCCATCCCTTTACTTTTAGGCTGGGTGTATCTTTTGATCTGAAGTGAGTCTCTTGTAGGCAGCATATATCAGAGTCTTGTATTCTTATTCATTCAGCCACTGTATCTTTTGACTGGAGCATTTAATCCATTTATATTTGAAGTAATTATTGATAAGTATGTAGTTAGTGCCACTTTATTATTAATATTTTTGATCATTTTTGTATTCTTCTTAAAAAAGTCATCTAACTTTTCTTGTTATACTGATTTGGCATTGATAAACTCCTTTAAATTTTTTCTTCCTTTTTTTTGGTCTGAAAGCTCTTACCTGACTTTTAATTCTAAATGATAGGTTTTCTGGGTAGAGCAATCTGCTTGCAGGTTCTTATTTTTCATCATTTTGAATAGTTCATACCAATCATTTTTGGCCTGCAAAATTTCTGTTTGAAATCAACTGACAGTTTTATGGGAGCTCCCTTGTAGGCAACTAATTGCTTTTTGCTTGCTGTTTCTAAGATTCTTTCTTTGTCTTTAATCTCTGTTATTTTAGTTATGATGTACTTTGGTAATCCCTCATCATTTGGGATTATTTGGGATTATTCTGTCATTATTTGACCCTCTGCTTCCTCTAACCTACTATTGATTTCTTCTAATGTATTCTTTTAGGCTATTGTATTTTTTATTTCTGACTGGTTCTTTTTTATGTTTTCTATTTCTATTTTTACAGTCTTTGGGTTCATCTTGTCTATTTCCTTTGTCAGGCTAGGAAGGTTTTCTGCCATTATGTTTCCCAGAGGTGTCTTACACTATGCTGATTTTTAAAATTCTTTTTTCTTGTTGCTGTTTTGATTGAATGTTTTCTGCTATCTTATACTCCAAAATGTTTATTTGACCCTCTGCTTCATCTAACCTATGGTTGATTTCTTCTAATGTATTTTTCTTTTAGGTTATTGTATTCTTTACTTCTGACTGGCTCTTTTTTTATGTTTTCTATTTCCATTTTTATATTTTTTTGTCTATTCTTTAAAGTTCTCACTGAGTTTACCTACTTTTCCCCTAAGTTCATTGCATTTCCTTATAAGCAATGTTTTTAACTCTGCATCTGGTAGTTTGCTTGTGTCTATTTTATTTAGTCATTTTTCTGGAGGTTTGTTTAGTTCTTTCATTTGAGACATGTTTATTTGTCTCGCTATTTTAGCTACCTCCCTATGTTTGTTTCTATGTATTAGATAGGGCTTCTATGTCTCTTAGTCTTAGTAAAGTGGCCTTATATACTAGATGTCCTATGGCACAGTCTCTCTAGTCACCTGATCTGGGTGCTGCAGCTATGTTCCTTGTATGGGTTGTGTGTGCCCTCCTGTTACAGTTGAGCCTTGATTACTGTTTGCTCATGAATGAGAGGGATTGACTTTGGGACTGATCTGTTGTTAATGACTGGCCAGTGACTGTAGTGGCAGAGCTGTTCTTCAGGGGCTAGCTCTATGAAGAATTTGCTTTTTCAGGGCTCTGGTGCTCGCCCAGTCTGTCCTTTGGGTGTGTTATTCACAGAGGTAGCCAGGAGGTTCTCTGGCTAAGTCAGAAATCAGCTACCACATGGGCTTCTTTCTGGGAAAGGCCCCATCACAGGCCAAATTCACCCACAGCCTGTGTCCTGCCTGAGGTCACCTGGCAGCAGCCCCTAAGCAATCAGCAGATTGCTACCTCCTGCTCTTGCTTAGAGTTGCCTTGAGAAGCCAAGCCATGAACCAAGACCAGCTGTTGCTAGTGCTTAGGGCTTCTCTGCAAGAGTTCTGGGGCATGCTGAGACCAGGTGCTGCTTGTTCAGGTTTTGTGAATCTTTGAGAGGTTTTAGGAAAGTCTACCTCATGAGCCAGATAGGCTGTTTTTATAAAAAATATCATTGGAAGCTTTGGCTAGGCCCACAGGTTGGGTGGGGCAGGGTCTCAGAAAATCACAAGGGTGGGACAACCAGTGTTAGTCAAGTTGATGGAGACTGAGATATGGCTGCTATCTTGTCAGCATGCTGAGTAAAGGGAAGGCTCAACTGAGAACAAAATGGCTTCTGCCAGCACTTCTGTCTGGATGAAAGCTGCCCCTCCAGCCCTTGCCTCAAGCCATACAATTCAGTTTTTCCCCACATGTATTTCATATCTTTCAAGCTGATAATCCAGCACTGAAACTCAGAATGAACAAGTCTGTCAGCTTGTCAGTCTATGCACCAGCACTTTTTGAGTAGCACCAGGGATTCCAGCAGCCCTCTGTCTTACTCAGCCACAACCTCCATTGGATTTCATGCCCAAAGTTGTGGGGACTTCTTTTTCTGACACTGGAATCCTGAGCTTGGGAGCCTGGTATGGAGCTGGGACTCCTTGGTCCTTGGGCAGGACCTGTGCAGCCTAGATATTTCTTCTGATTTTTAACCACCACTCATGGGTTGGTACCAGCCCATTCCACATCTCCACTCCTCCTCTCAGTATTGAGGTGGCTTTTGTATGTCCTTAGTTGTAGGACATCTGTTGAGCTAGACTTCAGACAATTCTCAATGAAAGTTGTTTTGTAGTTTAGATGTAATTTTGATATGGTAATAATAGAAGGAAAATACATTTATAAAGGCATATAACAATTTGACAAAAAGTGAAAGGTTTTGTCAATACTCTTATTGTTCTGAAATATCTATTTGTACTTCATCTACAGCCCAAATATCTGTATGGTAAGCTGTTTTTGTTCCCTTTTTAAAAAAATCTTTGGAGTTCAGTATATGTAGCTTCAAACTCATAATTTCCTCATAAGTCTTTGCTTTAGTCATTCATTGTCGAATAGATATGATAGGGACCATCACTTGCAAAATGTTTAATCATTTTAGTAAACCTAGTTAAATCTTTTCTTTCCTCCTTTCTTTGGAGAAAGACCCTCCCCCTCAAACTTAGATTATTATCTTGAAACTGGTAATTTAGTTCCTCTGGCTACTGATAAAGATCACGGAAGCTCAGTGTTCTCCTTGGCTAGTTATAAGGTAGGAATGGCTTTAGGCCAAAATGGGGTCCTTGGAGTCATGGAAGAGAGGAATATTTTACTCCACTTTTTCCTTTTTTTTTTTTTTTTTACAAAATATGTTAATCAAACCTGATTTCCTTTACCCCTTGATAGGCAAATCAATGTAGAAATGTAACTAGATATAATTCAAGTAAAAAGTTTTTATCTTTTTTCCTTGTCTGGGGAGTGAGGTAGCACTTCAGCAGGAAACCCAAGTCCCCATCCTGACTAAGGCAGAAAGGGAAAGAGCTCCATGAAACCCCAACAAGCAGGGATGATGACCATCCTCAGCAGTTAGCAGATACAAAAGAAGAGGCCTCCCATCCCTCAACATCCAAACTAATAATAAGGGGGTTCATGCCTCTTAGAAAAGAGTTAGGCAGGAAAATTAGATAGGGGGTTTCAGGTCTGCCTGCAAAGACATTGAGGTCATTGTATTCTAGGAAGAGTCTGCCCTAATCTGCCCACAAGTAAGCAAACCAGAAGGCATTTTGAGGCTAAAAGTAACTCATACAAGGAAACAAGTGAGCAGGAAATTGGAAAATAGTTTCAGCCAGTCACCTGTGCTATGAAGATGCCAACAACCTTCAATTCACCTGAGCCTCATTATACCATCATTATAATATGATACATATGCCCAGAAGTTTATTAATATCATTATAACAGACTGAATTCTGGGAACAAATATGCACAAAAAGCAAATGATGGATCACTGTATCCTGTCAATCTTAGTTGTCAATCATAGAAGCCTGCTCCTCTAAGAAAAGTAACCATCCACAGCCAATTGGGATTAAAAACCCCAAAGACTTTGTTACTGTGCCTTTGAGCCCATGAGCCTTTTGGAGCCATGCTTCTCTTGCTCAGGCCCACTTCCACAGCTAGAAATGTACTATGGCTTCTAATAAAGTCATTCTTTTTGGCTGTATTTCAGTATCTTGCTCTATTTTTTGTTCAAGACATCAAGAACCTGGACAACATGCTGAGAGGGGAACCCCATTCTCCAGTAACAGATATACTACAATTTCACCATTCACATCCAAGTAATATAAGCACTTGTATTATTGATTGTAAAATAATAATAATAATAAATATTTAAACTTACTTTACTTGCTTAACTTGACTGTGGTTTAATTCTGGTATAAGATATAAGCCAGTTTCTTAAGGGTTATTATCATTTGAAGTTAATATCTTTGCCTTAAATTTGATTGTGGACCCAGAGAGTTAGAGAAATTTGGATGTTAGTAATGGGAAAAACTTTGGGTAACATTTATTCAACATTTTCAACACAGCATAACCAAAGAAGAAATCACTTGGTTCTCTTAGGGGAATTTCTCGACTTCTTTTTCAGGTTTACAGAGTTATGAGTCAAAGCACAGAAGAATATTTTAATTGGCTCCATCTGTTACTCTTGCCTATATCCCCAGCTTTCTTTTTACTGAAATTAAGGTGTAATTTTAAGAATTTTCTTTGTTGAAGGTTATTTTTCTCACACCAAGAATGACATATACACCCTCTGTTTTAGCTCTGCCTTCTATATTTTTCTCTAAATATCATCAATTTGTAATAATGCTTGATAGCATAGAAGTTGCTATTTGGTTGGGGATATAGTAGTTTTTGCATGAGGGGCATAACGACAGTTGTGCTCAGGCTGTATTTCCTCCTAGAAGGTTTGGCCTATGTAGAGAGTTATTCTTTTAGTACACTTAGTACACATGTCAGAAAAAATAAATAAATGGAATGTTTGATATTAACACAAAAATATTAATATATGGCCTCCACTTGAAATAGTATTAATATAATAGGTTAAGCCATAACATAATTAAAAATGCAATAGATTTAAAATAACAAAGAAATAAGAAGTGATTTCTATTGAGAAGTCTTCATTGAAAAATAGGATTTTTTAAACTGGGCATTGAAATACAAATAGCATTTCACCATAAAGAGGAGTAGAAGCAATTTCTGGACATAGTGCATTATAATATCTGGATCTTTAAGGAACTGGTAAATTATAGTGAGACTGAGCATAGATCAGTGATAGGGGGTATTCTGGTTATATTGAAAGAGGAAGAGTGGGGCAAACTGTGGAAGACTTTGAATGCCAGACTACTAAGTTTGGAACTTACACAATGAAAAAAAAAAAAACTAAAATTTTGTTAAGAAAATGACATAATTTTTTTGTTTTGGGTTAGTGAATTAGTTAGAAAACATGACACTTTCAAATCAGATAATTTTAGATATGTTTAATAAGGAGATTCTGCAAAAGTATCGGGAGAATGTATGGCAATTAAAAGAAATACAACTTCTAGGATTTGAAACTGTGGCTGGCAGGCAGGGTTTTGCCATCCACAGCTCTAACTGATAACATCTGGAGAGATTGCTGTGTGAAGAGGGCCACCTAATAGAATCACAGACGTCAGGGCTATAAACAACCTGGATTCACTCTGCTTATCATATGAACTCCCACCAGCATTTTTCACTGGTCAAAACCAATTGGAAGCTAGAGGACAAAAACTGTTGTTGATGTAGGATGGGTAGTAAATTTAAAGGAACTAATGAGAAAAATTCACCACAGTTGCAATTTGAAAAGTAGTTTGTGATAGAAAGAGAATGAGAAGTGCAGTCAAGCAAATGAAGAGAATGGCAGTTCAAGAAAAGATACTGAGGGTCTGAAACAGATCACGATTAATAATAATGGGAGGGAAGAGAAGGATAGATGGCATATGGAGATAGAATGATCAAGACAGCAATATATTGGATGAAAGAGGGCAAAGAAAAGAACAAAACAAAAATGACTGGTGGGCACTCTTTTAATTCCTCAAAATACAGGTTACAGAAGAAAAAAATTGATGTTTTTAAGGACAATACTGAGTTTAAGTGAGGGTGAGTGGACATTGTCTCTGGGCTTGAGAAGAGGTCAGAGAAGTATACTTAAGCATAGTCTGCTGTGGAGTTGACAGCTGAATTGTGTGAATATTGTACAAGACAAGATTTAGAAGATGTAAATCAGGCTAAGCATAGAACTTTGGGCAATGCCAACTTATAAGGAGAGCAGAGATATGAATTGGTCAAGTGAGCCAAGAAATAACCATCAAAAAGTATGAGATAACAGATACCAAAGGTGACAAAAATATCAGTGACAAAACTCATAACCCTTATTTATGCTTTACAGTTAGAGAAGCCTTAGAGAATAGTTTAAATCTTTTTTCTTCAGTAGAATTCTGAATGACTTTTCCAGTTATGATTGTTTGATATTTTTCTTTGGAGAGTAAATGATTTAATTCCTTAAACAAGTTTATATTGATTAGGTACTTTGCATTGAGCTCTGAGATAAGCCATACTGAGGCTATAAAATTGATATGGAATGTGTTGTCACTCTCTAGGGAATTACAATCTTATACTAAGTACTGAAACAGCCACAAGGCAATACATATGATACAAAGATAAAATGAATATTTTTAAATGTTAAAACATATGTCTTAGAGAATTCTATTGTTAGTCAGAAAAAGGGAGAGACTAGTTTTACATGAACATATAACAAAATATTCATCAGGATCTATAGCTCATGGTTCATGAGGACATATTACAATCACTTCAAAGATATATTGCTAATATTTATTTTACATAACAGCAGTTTCTTTTCCATTACAAAATTTTAATAGCACAACTTAATAGTAGAACTGCCTGTGATGAGTGACATGTGGAGAAGTTTGGATAGAGCCGCAAACATCGGAGGAACTCCATGTGAAGATCAAATTATGCAGCCACAAGCCATGGAACTACCAGAAGTTAGGAGGAAGGCCTGGAAAAGATCCTTCTACAACTTTCAGTTGTCCCTGCCAACATTTTGATCTCAGATTTCTAGACAAAAGGATTGTGGGACATTAAATTTTTGTTGTTTAAGTTATTCAGTTTGTAGTTCTTTGTTGACAGCTGCCTTACCAAACTGATAAATCATCTTAATCACATCTAGGGTTTCAACTACCATTATAAACACTCTTCCAAGAAAAAGATTTCCAAAGAGTGTAGCTATGAACACTTGTCCCTGTAGTGACTCCACACACACACACACACACACACACACACACACACACACACAAGGTATTATGGCCAAACACCTGGAGCGCTATAACACACTGTAAAAAATTGTCTCTCAGGAGCCAAGAATGCAGAATTCCTCCCACATGTGAGCATAAGACACTTATTTATTATAACATATCTTTAGAATTCTGTTCTGAAGATATGCAGCTCTAGTGCAATGAACTGCAGCCTTTCAAATTTTTATTGTCATTTCATTTAATAAACCTCTCAATGCTAAGGAGTTGATTTCATAAATATGTTTTGCACATATACTATGTTAAAAATTTAGATGATTTTAACACTATGATAATTTGTAATTTTTTTGTAGTTCCTCAAATACATTTTGTTAATTGCTTTTCTAGAGATATCTTAACAAAATGCTATCAAATGTAGCATGCTGTATTCTAAAATACAGAATTACATCTTTTGAATCACCAAAAGCATAATAACTTTTATGTAAAGAGTGAGTTGTCTCTATTTCTGTAAGTAAATTGGAGAATCGAAATAATTTAGGGTGAACACATTAACTTAATAATTGCAGTTCTCTACCTAATTTTGTTTTATAAACACTGCATTAAAATAAGCATATTATTGGGGGAAAACTCGAGTGTCCTTTTCCTTTCTGAAGGATACATAAACATCATATTAGTTTTTTTCCATCTAAATTTTGAATATTAAAGGATAGAACATCAAGTATTTTCTTGGGAACATTTTCTTTTATTTGCATTGTAATAAGAAGTTTTCCTTAATCAGCATCTTAGAAGTCATTCAGTTTTACTTAAAATAATTGGTGAGTGTTTCATTTTACATCATTTTAGACTGTTACAATTTTCTCCCCTCACCCCCCCCATAGTTTTCGTTTGGTTGTTTTTGTGTTTATGTGAGATATCTGTTGTATTCTATCAGCTTAAACTTATTTCTTATTTACTCTATTGCCCTATACTGATTGCTCGACAACTGAATTGACTGCTCTATTTCTTCAGCCACAGAGATGAAACTTTAGAACAGAATAAACAGGCAAACATGACTACACAGACAATGAGAATGTAGGGCAATAGTAATCACCACTTAAATCAATTAGGGTTTGCTCCTTTAGGACATAACTTTTTCATTGTGTCATAATAATAATTTATGAGAAATGTTTGTATCAGAAAAGTAAGGAGACGCCCATAGCTTTGAATACTTTGTAATTCATATGAAGGCTTTGGCTCCTGAAGTCAGCAGATTTGGGTTTGATGAAGGAAAATGGCTAATCATCAACCCATTCTTTCTTAGATGAGTGAGGTAGCTTTAAACGAAGTCTAGCATTGCCTCATATACAGCAAAATAAAGCCAACTGGGACAGAAGATAATGTCTAACTTTCTATATGACTCTGTGGGTCTCCTGTCTATAAATATGAATGTCTCAAAACCAATAAAAAAACATTATAAAATTATTGGCCTTTACTGCATCAGTATTATTGATATGTAACCTGTAATATGAACAAGAAGCCATTGTCAACAGAATGTGGAGAGAGAATAATTTCCTATAGGCAAAAATGTTAGACAAGGGTACATGTTATTTCCCTATTTATTTAATCTGTACATAGAACATATACAAAAAACGACTAGGCTCAGAGAGAGGAGAGTAAAAATTGGTGGAAGACATATCAATAACTTAAGATATGCAGATGACACCATGATATAGGCAAAAAGTAGCAATGATTTTAAATGGCTTCTAATGAAAGTGAAAGAAGAAAGGGCCAAAACAGGACTGTAATTGAACATCAAGAAGACAAAAATTATGAATATGGAAGAAAGACACTACTTTAATATAGACAATGAAAGCATTAGATCTGGTAAAGATTTTGCTTACTTTGGGTCGGTCATCAATTCAAATAGGAACTGCAGCCAAGAAATCAAGGGAAGGCTAAGATTTGGAAGGGTGACAATAGAAGAAATAGAACAGATCACCAAGAGCAAAGACGTGTCATTAGAAAACAAGGCTGAGATCATCCACACCCTTGTATTCCCAATCACGATGCACAGATGTGAAAGTTGGACAGTCAAAAGTGCTGATAGGAAAAAAAATTGATTTATTTGAAATATGGTGTTGGAGGAGAGTTCTACAGATAGCCTGGATCACCAGAAAGATTAACAAGTGAGTCCTAGAGCAAATTAAGCCTGAAACTTCGCTAGAGGCATACATGACAAAACTGTAGCTTCCTAACTTTGGGCATATCAACAGAAGGCAGGATTCCTTGGAAAAGATAAATAATGCTGGAGAAAATAGAAAGGAGCAGAAAGAAAGGAAGGCTGAATATGAGGTGGATTGAATTCTAAAGCCATAGGCATGAAATGAACAGGAGCTGAGTGGGGCTGTTGAGGACAGCATATTGTGGGCATCACTCATTCACAGCGTTGCCAGGAGTCAGAGCTGACTCAATGTCATGTAACATATACATAAAAACACTATTGACTATCATTTGGGAAGAAAGAGCATAGGAAGCTAGCTAAATTTGTGATAAACTTAGTGTACTTTATCACTAAAAGCTCTGACTCCAAGGTCTAATATTTTCTTAACCAAACATCTTTAAACTGCTTAGTCCTTTCCAATCATTGTGTCATGCCCATAAAGTTGCTCTTCCCTTTCCCAGTTGTTCAAGGCTCCAGGGTGTAAGAGTTGTATCTGAGCATTTATCACTTTACTCTTTTTAGCACAGAGGTGACTTAAGCAATGTCTGGTCTACTTGGTGGGTTGATTTTGTGTGTTTGGAGTTCTCTCCAGTCCATTACTGTCTGTAATCAGTTCTTTGTTTACTTTGCTACTGTGGCAAACTTTAAAACTGCAACTGTTTCTAAACCAGTTGGTTAGGGGCTTAGCAGCATTTGAACATCAGCCTTCTCAACCTCCAACTGACCCTCAAATTGATTTTACAGATTCTCCCATAGAATGGCCAAAGGTTTTGGGGCTTCAAGTGATGGATTGACAAAGCAGAAACTTCATCTTGCCTATGGATTCATGTCACAGTTTTTGTTGATATGAATGAATTTAGCATTTTCTTCACCTTTCCAACCTAGCTCCTTTCAAAGAAATATGCATACCATGTTAGAATGCTAGGCGTATTAAATGCTGAGCAGATTACCAAACTTTTGTTGGTAAAGGACAGTGGGCAATCTGAATAAATTTTACGTGGAAGTGTATTTATGTATATACATTTAGGTGTGCATGTGTGTGATTTTTCTTATGATGTTGCCATGTTTGCTCCTCTCCCTCCACAGACATATATTATTTGGTGAAACATTTAAAAGTGAATCACAGAAATAATAACTTAACTCCAAATACTTTGGCTTGAACTTCTAAGAATAAAGATTTTCCTATTTAACCATTATTACACATAACAAGATTAGCAATAATTCAATAATATTAAATTATATACATATCATATTCAAATTTCTCCAATGATCCCACAAATTTCTTTTATAACCAGTTGTTTTTAAAATCTAAGATCCAATAAAAATTTATATCTTGCATTTAAATTGTTACATGTCTATATCATCTTTCCACCTTCTGTTCTCCTCAAATTCTTCTCTGACATTAACTTTCTGAATTTGATGAATTCTTCATGATTAGGTTAAGATCAAACATTTTTGGACAAAATTCTAAATGATAATATGTAATTTTTTTTCCTTACCTAATGATCAGTTATCCAACTGTCACTTAGTTAAACTGTTCAATGACAGATGTCTCCATGGTAAAAATATATTCTTCCCTTTCTGATTATAAATAATTTATGAGTTAGTACCTTGAATCCATGTAAAAATTCTGTCTTCAACAAACTTTCATTAACATATTTTTGGTTGGATTAAAAAACACATAACAAAATTTGCTATTTTTACCTTTTTAAGTGTACAATATATATAGTAGTGTTAACTAGCTCCACATGATTGCACAACTGATTGCTAGAACATTTTCATCGGTCAAAACTGAAACTACATCCATTGAGTAGTTTTTTCCCCTCTTCCCAGCTCCTGGCAACCATGATTATACTTTCTGTTTTAAGTGTTTGTCTGTTTAGATACTTGATATGAATAGAATAATGCAATATTTGTCTTTTTTTGTGACTGGCTTATTTCACTTAGCATAATGTTTTCAAGGTTCACCTATGTTGTAGCATATGACAACATTTATTTCTTTTTGAGACTGAGAAATAGTCCATTGTATGTGTATAACACGTTTCCTTTATCCATTTATCCTTCAGTGGATACCTAGCTTACTTTCATCTCTTGGCTATTATGAATAATAGTGCAATGGGTGTACAAATACTTCTCTGAGATTCTATTTTCAATTCTTTTGGATACATACCAAGAAGTGGGATTGCTAGATCATATGATAATTCTTTTTAAAATTTTTTTTGAGGAATCATCATACTCTTTTTCATAGTGGCTACACCATTTTACATCCCGCTAACAGTGTAGAGGAGCTTCGATTTCTTCTCATCCTTGCCAACACTATTTTCTGTTTTTGATAATGCCCTTCTTAATGGGTATGAAGTGAAATCTCATTATTGTTTTGATTTGCATTTTTATGATGACTGGTGATGTTGAGCATTTTTTCATATGCTCATTGACCATTTGTATATCCCTTTGGATAAATGTCTATTCATATCCTACACACATTTTTAATTGGGCTCTTTTATTGTTGTTGTTATCATTGAGTTGTAGGTGTTCTTTTTATATTCTAGATATTAACCCCTTATGAGATATATGATTTACAGATATTTATCTCATTCCACAAGTTGCTGTTTCACTCTACTGGGTGTTTCCTTTGCTGTAGAGAATTGATATAGGCCAATTTATCTATTTTTTGTATTTGTTGCCTGTGGTTTTGGTGTCTTATACAAGAAATCATCACCAAAACCAATGTCATGAACCTTTTCCCCTAAGTTTCCTTCTAGGTGTTTTATAGTTTTAGGTCTTATAATTAGGTGTTTAATCCATTTTGAGTTAGTTTTTGGATTATCTCATATAAAGTAAGCATCTAACTTTATTCCCTTACATGTGAATATCCAGTTTTCTTAACACCATTTGTTGAAGACACTCTCCTCTTCATATTGTATAGTCTTGACATCCTTGTTAAAAATTATTTGACCATATACAACAACAGTTTATATTTGGGTTTTTTATATAATTCCACTGATTTTATGTTTGTTCTTATGTTAGTAAAATACTGTTTTAATTTCTGTAGCTTTGTAATATGTTTTCAAATTTTTAAATGTGAGACTTCTAGCACTTCTTTCCTCAAGATTGTTTTGGCTGTTTGAGATACTTTGAAATTGTATCTAAATTGTAGGGTGGATTTTTTTTTCTATTTCTTCAGAAAATGCCATTGGGATTTTGGTAGAAATTACATTTAATTTGTATATTGTCATGACATATTAAGTCATGAATATAGATTTCTTTCTATTTATTTGTATATTTTTTTATTTGTTTTTTTCTTTTTTCATCTGTGTTTTTAGTTTGTAATGTACAAGTCTTTTGTCTCCTTGGTTAAGCTTATTTCTAAGGTTGTATTCTCTTTTATGCTATTGTAAATAGGATTATATTATTAATTTCTTTTGTAAATTGTTCATTGTTGGTGTATATAAATACCATGGATTCTCATATGTTGATATCATATTCTGCAACTTTGATGAAGTTACTTATGAGTTTTAAAAGTTTTTATTGTGTGTGTGTGTGTGTGTTTGTGTATGAAATCTTAGGATTCTTTACATAAAAGATCATGTCATCTGTCAACAGAGATAATTTATCTTCTTCCTTTTCAAATGAATGCTTTTTATTTATTTTTCTTGGCTAATTGCTCTGGCTAGAACATCTAGTACTATGCAGAATAGAAGTGGTAAGAGTGGGCACCGTTGCTTTGTTCCTGTTCTCAGAGGAAAAGTTTTCAGTTTTTTTAATTATGGCCTTCTCATATATGGCCATTATTATGTTTAAGTAATTTGTTCTTATTTATAATTTGTGGAGTGTTTTTATCATGAAAGGATGTTGAATTTTGTGAAATGCTTTTTCTGCATCGATTGAGATGATAATGTGTTTTTTGTCCTTTATTTTGTTAATGTGGTTTATTACATTGATTTGCAGAGGTTGAAATGCCTTTGTATTCCACGAATAAATCTCATTTGGTCATGATGTATGATTCCTTTAATGTGTCATTAAATTCAGTTTGCTAGTATATTGTTGTTGGTTTCTGCATCAATATTTATTAGAAATATTGGTCTATAGTTTTTATTTCTTGTAGTGTATTTGTATGGTTTTGGTATCAGGGTAAGAGTGTTTCTTCCTCTGCCATATGTTAGAAAGACTTGAGAAGGATGATCTTTATTTTCTTTAAATATTTGTTAGAATTTTCCAGTGAAGTCATCTGTAATTGGGCTTTTTTTTGCTCAGAGATATGTTTTTTGACATTCAATATTATTTTATATTAGTGACAGGTGTACAGCAAGGTGGTTAGACATCTATATAATTTATGAAGTGATTCCCTGATAAGTTTATTACCCATTTGGCACCATGCATAGTTAGTACAATATTTTTTACTATGCTGCAATTTACATTCCCATGGCTATTTTGTAACTAGAAATTTGTATTTCTAAATCCCTTCTCCTTTTTGCCCATCCCCCCAATCAACTTCCCATCTGGTGATCACCAATTTATTATCTGTATCTATGAGTATGTTTCTGTTTTGTTTGTTTTGTTCTTTAGATTCCACATATAAGTAAGATCACATGATATTTATCTCTATCCGACTTGTTTCACTTAGCATTGTACCCTCCAGGTCCATTCATGTTATTGGAAATGATAAGATTTCATTTTTTTTTATGGTGAAAATATTCCACTGTATGTATGTACCACTTCTTCTTTATCCAATCATCTATTCATAGACACTTAAGTTATTTCCATATCTTGGCAAAGTAAATAACATTGCAATGAACATAAGGTTGTGTATATCTTTTGGAATTAGTGATTTGAGTTTCTTTAGATAAATACCAGAAGTGGAATTGCTGTGTCATAAGGTAGTACTATTTTTTTTAATATTTTGAGGAAGCTCAGTAGTATTTTCCATTGTGACTGTACCAATTTGAAATACCACAAACAATGCACAAAGGTTCACTTTTCCTCACCTCTTTGCCAACGTTTGTTATTTGTTAATGACAGTCATTCTGACAGGTGTGAGGTAATATCTTATTGTGGTTTTAATTTGAATATCTCTGATGACTAGTAATGTTGAGCATCTTTCATATGTCTATTGGTCAACATTATGTCCTCTGAGGAGAAATGCCTATTTATAGAGGTCCTCTGCCCATTTTTAAATTGAACTATTTGTTTTTTGATATTAAGTATGAGCGCTTCACAAATTTTGGATATTAACTCCTTGTCAAATTATTGGCAAATATTTTCTTCCATTCAGTCTTTTCATTTTGTTGATGGTTTTCTTTGCTGTGCAAAAACTTTTTAGGTTGAAGTAGTCTCCTTTGTTTATTTTTCTTTTGTTTCCCTTTCCTGAGGAAATGGGGGAAAAATGTTATCAAGTGTGATGACAGAAAATTTACTGCCCATATGAAAAAAGAGAAAACAGAAGATAAAAAAAAAAACTAAACAAAATAGAGGCAAGCAACTTATCAGATAGAGACTTATCAGATTGGTTATTAGGATGCTCAGTGAACTTAGGGGAAGAATAGTAATCTCAGTAAAAATTTCAATAAAGCAATAGTACACATTAAAAAGGACATAGAAGCCATAAAAAAGAACCAAGCAGAAATTAAGAATACAATAATCAAAATGAAGAATACACTAAAAGGAATCAACAGTAGATTAGATAAAGCAGACAAATGAATCAGTGATTTGGAAAATAAGATAACAGAAATGACCTCTGTCTATACTGGACCTGGAGGCATATGAGACAGATCACACTGTGAGCTGAAGCCAGCTGCCACAAGTGCTGGGCCTACGGCAGCTCAGCAAAAGGCTTAGGGCAGCCCAAGGCCTGAAGCTGCTAGCTGGTTTGTGAGTTTGGTTCCAGGGGGCCACCAGGGTAGGGTGAGTGCTATTAACCAGGTTAATGCAAATTCAAATCGGCCACCAGTGCTGAGCCTATAGCCATATGCCCAAGTCCCAGATCACTCAGAAGCCTGCTGCCACCTGCCTTGAGCCCACAGACCCCAAGGATTTGTTTGAGAAATATTGCAGCTTGGGCTGGGGCTGGTTGCTGACTATGGAAAGTGTCTCTAGAGGTGCAGGATTTGAGGCCTGTTGATTGCTACTGATAGAGGCCCCTACTATACACAGGCTGGTTGCCCAGCCACAAAATTGCCTCTGACAATGTGAAAGTGGGGTGGGTCGGGATCCCTGTGAGTCACTGAGGTGAATCAAACAGGGTTCACAGGCCAATGAAGATTCAGATTTGGTCATGTGAGGGCAGGACTCAACACAGACATGGTGGTGCCTGCCTAAAGGCTGCACAGGAAGAGGGCTCAACAGGAATAATGGTGGCTGTCCCTCTAGCCCATGTTCTGAAGCCATACAACTTAGTCTTTCCTGGTACCTCCCCAACTGCTATTCCTTTGCTGGATCTCAAGGTGAGTACCTGTGGGTAAGTTCGTGTATGGGTTGCCTGTGTTTCCAGCAGCCTTCTGTCTCACCTGGATAGTGGGAATCCCTGCTAATTTTTACAGTCAGATTTTGCGGAGATCCCTCTTCCTGGCACTGGAAACCTGGGTTAGGGAGCCCCAGTATGTGGCTGGGGTCCCTTGGTCCTCTGGAGGTACCTCCACAGCTGAGATATCCCTTCAGATGTTCAACCATAACATATGGGTGTGGGAACAGCCTGTTTCAAATCTCTGCTCCTCCTATCAGTCTGGATGTGGTCTCTTCTTTATATTTCTAGTTATAGGAGTTCTGTTTCTCTATTCTTCAGAGTGTTTTCCAGGTTGATTGTTCTATACTTAGGTTGTAATTTTAAGGTGGTCATGAGAAGAGGTGAACACAGCATTTACTTACTTTGCCATCTTGACCAGAAATACTGACCTCACAATTTTTAATGTGCCTTTTCTGTCTTGCTTCTGAAATAATACCCCATATTGTTTCTACTTATGGGCTATATCTCTTGACATTGCTAAGTAAAATTTCTTGCCTGACAACCTTTCACCACCATTTCCTCAAGATCTTGCTATTTCTATTTTCTAATCTCACCAGGAACTTGGGACCCACAGAGAACTTTACTTTTACATTTAACACCAATTCCCGCTGCCTGCTTACTTAGATATAGCAGATAGTCTGCTACCTGAATTATATGCTCTGGAGTTGTTATTGTACTGCCAAACTACACTATTGCTCATCACTTAGATCTTGTTAGGTATCTAAGTCCCTGCGGCACTTTATGAGTGGTCCTAGATTTCCAGAGTGTGCTATCTGCTGGTCAAGCTTATCCCAAAGCATATCTCAGGTTACAACTCAAGGTCATATTTCATATTCTACAGAGATATAGGCTCAGGTCATATCTATGTTTTGATCTAGGCTAGAGTGTGCTATTTGTGCTTTAATATGTTTTGTTTCACTTTAAAATTAGTTTAGGTATATATTTACAGAATGAATTGTGTTTATTGTTTTATATTTAATTTAGGCATTTTATTTTAATTTAATATAAGGGCATTGATTTAGAATGGTATATTTTAGAATGCCTGTAAATATGGATAGGCTATTTTAGAAGATACAGTAAAATTCTATTAAAAGCTTTACAAATATTTACAAATATCTAATTTTTAAAAAAAGGCATGAGCAACTAACTAGCAGAGAGCCTCTGGGTTTTCTTGCTGCCTCCTGAAAGTGGAACTAAAAAATCCTCCACCCCAAAACAGTATCACATAGAAAAAACGAGCTTCAAGATAAGTCTATTTCCCCTAGACAAGGGACTGAAAAAAGAATAGCCTAACAATTTTGGCAATACCTGCTTTATTCCAGCCAAACACCAACAAAACCTCCTCCTCCCCCTTACTCCTTGCAGATTTAATGTGGAGAATTTATCTTCCACTCTATCCCCCAAATTCATAAAAGCAGGCCCATCCCCCTGTCCAAACAGGAAAGATAACTTCTGTCCCCTTTCTGACAGAAGCAGATGGTGCTCAAATTTCCCTGCTGAGGTAGTGTCAGAGGGGCTAAGTGGGAAGTCAATTTTCCATCCACTACTCAGCAAAAGCAGGCAATACTCTGATTGCTCAGCCATCATTTGTATTCTTTTTTTTTTTTTGGTTGTCTTTTCTTCTGTTATTTTTAAGTGTGATTCATAGCTTATTTTTCAATATATTTATATTCTTATAAATACATTTGAGGTAATAATCTTCTAAGTACTGCCATGATGAATTCCATAAATATAAGTTTTTATTCTACAAATAGCTTATTTAATAGTTTATTTTATTTCCAAAGATTTTTTAAAGGTATCTTTCTGTTGCTGACTTCAAATTTAATTTTACCGAGGTCAGAAAATATGATCTATTTGTTGTTGATGACTTAGAATAGTGAGAATTTTTAAAAGCCTTACACAAAAATTGCAATTTTTATAAATATTCTATATGTGCCCCAAAAAATATGGATTTCTGTATTTCTGGATATAAAGTTACATATAAATACAAATCTGTAATCTTTTATTTGCAATTCTAAAATATGAAAGTCTCCAAAGTTAAGATTATTTTTAACTCATTTTATGGGAAAATCTGAGCTAACATGCAAGGATTCAGTGACAAAAATCTATTCTGAAGTACTACAGCTATTTAGCATCTTTATGTATTACTTATTTCTTTAGCTGCAGAGACATACTACTTGATTATGGATTCTTATGCTAGATCTCACCAGGGATGTTACATAAGATATGGCATATGTATTATATAGTTTTACTATGTTACTAAAAATATCTAAATTTTGAGATTCTTCTGGTCTTATAGGTTTCAGTTAAAAGACTGTGATATAAATACATATATACAATTGACCATTGAACAGCACGGGTTTGAACTGCATGGATCCACTTACACAGTTTTTTTCAATTGACCACAGTTCAGTTGACCCATGCAGTTCAAACCCATGTCGTTCAAGGGTGAGTTCTGTGGTTAGGAATCCAAATATGCAGAGGGCCAACTGTAGTTGTACAGAGATTTTTGACTGTAGTCAGGGCCCCTCACCTCCATGTTGTTTAAGGGTCAACTGTATTAGTTTATTGATCATATTTAAACCATCTATAACTTTGCTTATATTTTAAAAGACATTTCTGTTCATTTTTTGAAAAAGAAAATGTCAAATCTCTTCACATGAATTTTGGATTCATCTATTCTTCCTATATTTCTTTCAGTTATTACATTATATATATAGGGGCTATAATAGTTTGCTGCATATGCTCAAATTTGTATTAGTTATCTATTGCTGTATTACAAATTATCACATAATTATTGACTTATAACAACACATATTTATTGTGTGGGTCAGTAGTCTAATTATAACTTAAATGAACTTTGTGTTGAGAATTTCATAAGACTGAAACCAAGGTGTCAGCTAGGTTGTATTCTCATCTGAAAGTTCAAGCAGAGTATAACATGCTCAGGTTGTTGGCAGAATTCATTTTCTTATAGCTATAGAATTCATGACAACTTGTTTCTTCAAAGCTAACAAAGGAGAAAAACATAGAGAAACTGAAAAAGAAAGAGGGAGGTTGCCTTTTCAAGCCTCTGAATTCATGTAAAGCATGAACTCTTTTTTAATGAGGTTACCTAGTTAGGTCAGACCCACCTAGAATGCTCTTTTTGATTAACTTAAAGTCCACTGATTACAGGTCTTAATTTCTTCATATTGTCTATACTCATTAATTAGAAGCAAAATATAGGTCCTGACCACACTCAAGAAGAGGGAGATTACATAAGGGAGGAATCACCATAAAATTTTGCCTGTTTCAACTGTAATATATCACCTTATTCTATTGTACCTTTTTAAAAAGTGTAACTTCTTTTTTGTACTATGTAATATTTTCCCCTGTAAAATCTATTTTTTCCTGATTCAAAAAGTGCTACTTTGCTACTCTGGTTTTATTTGGGGTATTAATTTGGTAGTAAGTATGTATTTTCCAAGCCTTTATTTTCAAATTACCAGAATCCTTTAACTTATTTTTCTTTTTTTAAGGTGAGACAGTGCTTGGTTGACCTCACAGCTTGCAAAAACCTTTATTTATTTTTTATTTTTTTTAAGCTTATGGCACCTGATCTTCCTAGGTGGTCTTTCATCCCATTACTAACCAGGCCTGCCCCTGCTTAGCTTCCAAGATCAGACGAAATCAGACTTGTTCAGGGTGGCCTGGCCATAGCTTATTTTAATTTTTAAAAAGATAACATTTCTGGATCTGTTTTAAGAAGTACATAATTAGGTTTAACATTTTTACTGAGGGAAATTGTGCTATGATAATATTTATTTTACCATCTTATTTCATATTTTTTATTTTCTGTATTTTTTAGTATAGGTTTTTATTCCATTTTTTGAAAAGTGTGTATCCTACTCATAATTTTTTTCTCTCTCATACATGTTCATTGAAGTCCAGCCTTAGGTTAATTTTTTCCCCAATTTCTTGAGTTTATTCATATCTGTGTATTTTTTCTGAAAAAGACAACTAGCACGTTTTTATCCATATCTGTTTTTTACCATCTCTCCTCCATTTGACACCACATGGGCATCACCAGAATTTTTTGTGACTCAGATATTTCTCTTCCTCTTTGTTTTTTCCATGATTCCTTATTTATCCAATAGTAAGCTTTATTAAGTTATCTCTTACTTTTCATATTTTATTAATTTTTCTGGATTTATTTATCTTCTTCCTGGGGTATTTCTTCTAAAAATGACCTTTATGGTGGGTCAGGAGAGAAGAATACTTATGTGAGAAACTGCCTGTATTTCTAATTTATTTTCTTCGATAGTTATAAATTTTACAATAAAATATGACCTGACCTTATAGATACCCAATCTTGGGCCTATGTATTTTCCTACATTTTAAATTCTTGTACTATTTTTCAAAATATTTTTAACCACCACTCTTTTACTCCTTTGAAAAGCCATTAAACTTTTCAATTTTATCATTTATTTATCTTAACTCTGTCTCTTTCTTCCCACCTCTGTATAGTCCTGTAATGTCTCAGAACAATTTCATAATCTGACTCGAGCCCACATATTTATTTTCTGATGATATCCATTCTGTTTTTTAATCTTCTAGTGAGTTTTTCATTGAAAGTATTGTTTTTTGAAAATCCAATATTTCTAATTTGTTCTTTTAAAAAATTTTTATTTTATATTAGCTTAAGTTATATAGTACGTTGGTTAGACATTTATATAGTTTATGAAGTAATCCCTTCGATTACTTTGGAAGCCATCTGGTTCTACACATAGCCATCACAATACTCTTGATTATATATCCCTATATATAATGCTGTACTCTATATCTCCATGACTATTTTGTAAATACTAATTTGTACTTCTGCATCTCTTCACTTTTCTCACCCTCTAGCAATCACCAGAATTGTTCTCTGTATCTGTGAGTCTGTTTTTGTTTATTGTGTATTGTTTGTTGTGTATTGTTCTTCATATAAGTGAAATCATATGGTATTTATCTTTCTCCATCTGAATTATTCACTCAGCATAATACACTCTAGGCTCCTCCATGTCATTGCAAATGGTAGGATTGTATTCTTTTATGACTAATATTCCATTGTATAAATGAACTATAACTTCTTTATCCAATCTATTGAAGAGCCAATAGGTTGCTTCCATATCTTCCTTTGTGACTAGCACTGTTGAGAAACATAGGGGTGCATATATCTTTAAGAACTAGTGTTTTGGTTTTCTTTGAATAAATACCCAGAAAGGGTATTGCTGGGTTAAAAAGTCATTCTATTTTGAATTTTTTGAGGAAACTCCAAACTGTTTTCCATAGTAGATGTACCATTTTGCAATCCCACCAACAGTATACAAGGATTCCCTTTTCTTCACATCCTGGCCAACATTTATTGTTTTGGGATTTATTGATGATAGCCCTTCTGAGAGGCATGAGGTGTTATCTCATTGTGGTTTTAATTTGCATTTCTCTGATGACTAATAACCTTGAATATCTTTTCATATGTCTATTGGCCATTTGTGTTTCCTCTTTGAAGAAATACCTGTTTAGTACTTCTGCCCATTTTTAAATTGGGTTGTTTGGGTTTTTTTGTTTGTTTGTTTGTTTTTGTTTTTGTTTTGGGTTGTCTGAGTTCTTTATAAATTTTGAGTATTAACTCCTTGTTAAATGTATAAGAGGCAAATATCTTCTCTTATTTGTTAAGTTGTCTTTTGTTTTGTTGATGATTTCCTTTGCTGTGCAAAAATTTTTAAGTATAATGTAGTTTTATTTGTTTATTTTTCTTTTATTTTCCCTTTCTGAGGAGATATAACAGGAAAAAATACTAATAGCAATATCAGAAAGTTTATTGCTTATGTTTTCTTCTAGAAATTTTATAGTTTTAAGTAATCCATTTTTAGTTTATTCTTGTATGTAGTGTAAGAAAGTGGTCCAGTTTCATTTTTATTGTATTTATCTATCCAGTTTTACCAACACTATTTGTTGAAGAGATTATCTTTACCACACTATATGTTCTTACTTCCTATGTCATAGATTAAATGACCATATAGGTGTGGATTTTATTCCGAGCTCCCTATTTTGTTCCATTGATCTATGTGTGCGTTTCTATGCCAGTACCATGCTGTTTTGATTACTGTAGACTTAGAGTATAGCTTGATATCAAATAGTGTAATACCACCTACTTTGTTCGTAAGTTTGCCGGGCTGTTTAGGATCTTTTATGGTTTCATATACATTTTTGAGTTCTTTTAGTTCTCTAAAAAATGTCATTAGTATTTTGATAGGAATTGCATTGAATTAATAGATCATTTTGGATCGTATGGTCATTTTAACAAGGTTGATTCTTCCTACTCATGAGTATGTTATATACATCAATTTATTTGTATCTTCTTCAATTTCTTTTTTCAATGACTTATAATTTTCCAAGAACATATTTTTTACCCCCTTGCCTAATTTGATTTCTAGGTATTTTATTGTTTTTGATGCAATTGTAAGTGGGATATTTTCTAAATTTCTCTTTCAGATAGTTCATAATCGGTGTGTGAAAATGCAACCAACTTCTGAATATTAATTTTGTATCCTGCTACACTTTTGAATTTGTTTATCATGTCTAATAGTTATTTTGTTGGAGTCTTTGTCTACTTTGTTGTTTTCACTTATTAGAGAATATTAAAAGGATTTATAAATCTTTTAGATTTAACAGACTCAGAATTAATTAAGTTATCAAAACTTTTCAACTGCATAACTTGAATGCTACATATAAGAGACATATGGGAAACTAATAATATTAGAAATACAATATTTTTCAAAAATAAGGAAAAGATCTCTGTGTAAATAAATTATAGTAACAAATTAGCCACAACTGGGCCCATAGATCAGGACAATGTTTAATATATTGGGAGCAACAGAAGCACAGATTTTATAATATTACACATGAACAATTAAAGCCTCTGTCAACTAAAAATAATATCAAATAACATCTGGCTTACAGCTCTTTTTTATTCACTTATTCAAAACATTTTAAATATGCACTGTATCTCAAGTACTCTACTGGGAACTGATTAATAAGTACTTTCAGTGTAATAAGACAAATAGAAAATATTTGAAAGGCAGCAGTACTATTATAAGTCCTTTGATGGTAGAATATAGAGCATAGAGAACTTCCAGTCCTGATGCCCATCAACACCACCACAGACTCAACACTGACACCAATACCAGCAGAAAGCCTATGGCTAGAATAAGACCAGAGTAGCAGAGTAAGATTACAAGCAAGACATATGACAGTGCTTCAGGTAAACAGATCTTCAACTGAGAACAGGCATGACATACTTCCCAATAATAAATCTGAACAAGCATTTCACTGAATGTCAGCAGAAAGTGACCTATAGCCAGGGATGATTGTATAATCTACAAGAAAAGACCTAGTATGAATGTAGCTCTCCTAGTATGAATGTAGCTCTCCTTGCTTGAAGATAGATAATGAGTAAGGAAAGATATCCACAAACACAGGCTCTTTCAAGAAGAGCTATAAAAGGATGTACAAGACAGTAATGCCATTCTTGTTTGGCTGGAGTATATCTTTTGGTATATTTTATTTAAGAAGTTTATGGAGGAGATTTATTTTCAGAGACCTTAAATAATCAAAATGTTCTGTTGCTATCTTAAACAAAATTTAATTTGTCTAGATGACTAAAATTATCTGCATTCAGAATTTTATGTTTATATTAAAGCCTTCTCGTTGTTACCTGAAATTTTGAAAACCTGTCTGTAGAGATTTGAGTTTTGTTCTTTAATAGATTCTCACATTTTTTAAAACATTCAGTTTCCGCATGGATGCTTTAGTATACTTTTATTCTTATTAGATATTTTTTCCCCAGGATTTGTCTAATTCCTCTCCCTCAGAACACAATAAAATATCTTAATCTATATTCTTAGGTCATTTTTAAAACTTCAGTAACATTTTATTTAGTTTGTTTCTGGTTCAATTGTTCTACTTTCCTACAGGAACACTCATCATTTTGCTCTTCTGTTCTTCATTCTCCATTTATGTTATAACCTAAACTTTTTCTTTTTTCTATAAACTATAATACATCATTTTATGTTTGTCATCTATATCACAATTTTATTTCTTCAGAATGACAATTCTGTTTTTTCTACTTTAGTACAAATTTTTGTCTGCTGTACAACAGTTTCCTGGAAATTCTTAATTTATCTTGTTAATTATTACTTCTATGCAACTGCCCAAACTGGCCCACTCATTTGAAATGTTTTCCAACTTACATTGTTTCTTGTCATTGATTTGCATTTTAAATTATCTTGGAAACAGCCCAAATCCAACCAGTTTATATTTGTTGAATGAATCTGATCTAGTTGTTTAAAATTTAGAATGATGTGTAGATATTTAAGAAAGTATAGATTTTAAACATGGATGGATTTTGAGATTATCATGCTAATCAAAAGAAGTGAGAATATGGTTTCATATATCTGTGAGTTAGAAAACTGAAAGAAACAAACAAGACAAAAAATTCTTAGTGAAAATATCTGCACACTGATGAGTGATTCTCTGTACTTACTCAATTTTGATTGTAGTTTCCCTTTCTTTCTTTCTTTCTTTTTTTTTTTGGAGGCAGACAAATTATTAAGACAAGCACCTTTCCAAATTAAAAGTACAAAATACCATTTAGATAATTTAATTTACACTGCACTCTGCCAAGTAGCTTAGACTTTCTCACACTCAGCAAAACCTTTCACTTAATGCTGTGGGAAAATACTTTGTATTTTTGAAAATCACTAGAAATGTATTGATTTTGATTTAGACTCAGAATAAACACTTCGATATGTTAATTTTAATCTCTATTTTTTTCTTTTAAGGGAAAAAGAGAAAATTTAACTGAACTGAAATTTTCTTTCTTCATCCATTTTCACTTTCTTTCCTCTCCCCTCAAAGGACAGATGTCAGAACTTGACAGCAGTGCTAACCTTTCCTCTCTTTGGGGGAGTTTTAGAGTAGACTTTATCAGGTAGATTTAGATTCAGGTCCTACTTCACAATTTATAATGTGTATAGTCTGGGCAAATTAGTTAGCCTCTCTTGGCCATAATTTCCTCACCAGTAAATTGATTACTCCAAGGACTTACTGAGATACTTCTGTAAAGTGGGAAGGACTGTGACTAACAATGACTGCCACTAAGCAAGCATGTGGTAGCTGTAACTATTACAGTATTCTTTCCTGTTGCCATTAGAAACGAACCTTCACAGAGTTTCTCTTCAAAATCTTCAATATTTGCCTCACCACTTTTTCTTTTTTCTTTTGAATATACTTGTCTCTCCTGTAAATAAAAGTTTTCATAATCTTATTTTCCTAAATATACATCCTATATATTTTTTATTTCATTCACTGAGGCATTTCACCTACTATCTCCCCTCAGAACTTACGCTTTTACTCTCTCAGTATCTGTGCATTAATTTCTTATTAAAATTATAATAAAATGTCACAAACATAGTGGCTTCAAACTACAATAATTTATTCTCTTACAGTTATGAAATGTAAAGTCTAAAACTCAGTAAGCATGCCTGTCTTCCTTCTGGAGACTCTAGGAGTAAATCATTTTCTTGCCAGTTTCCATCTTCTAGAGACTGCTGTGTTACTAGGGGTCTTGTATCCTTGTGATCTCTGCTTCTGATATCACATACTGCCTCTCACTCTGATCCTCTTGGCTTTTTCTTATAGGGATCTTTATGATTACAACTGGATTCACCAAAGTAAACTAAGATAATCTCCCCATCTCAAGACTCTGAATTTAATCACACTTGCAAAGTCTTTTGACCATGAAAGGTAGCTACTCACAGGCTTTGGGGATTAAGACTTGAGCGTCTTTGGGGATCATTATTCAGCTTATCGCTGTCTTTTTTCTGCCTATCTTCTGGCCTGATTATAGAAAGATTACTTACTATTATTTTATACTTGGGAATCTCTCATCTTTTGTCCTGTATGACATCACTGTCACTCTTCCCAGGTTCTTCTGATTCTGATGATGCTTTTCTGACTCTTTGTCACTCAAATCTTTGTTTCATAAGCTTTTGTGTTTAATGACACAAAATACTTGTTAAATTATAAAACTCATCTACTCAAAAACTTCCCACTTTGTCAAATTAGTTTTATCCATCCCACAAGTTTTTACTGAGCACTTACTATATTCTCTGTGTTAGGGATGCAGAGATTCATGAAACAGAAGTCTTTAAGAAACTAATGGCCTAATGGAAGAAAAAGATAATTGTAAAGGTATTAAAAAGTGAACATTGAGTGCAGAGATGAAAATGTACCGATGGCATTATGGAAATCTTTGAATGGGTCCTCCAACTTAATCTGAGAGTAGACTTCCTGGAAAAGCTAATACCTGAACTGGACGTTAACTGAGAAATGAGAATTAAGCATTGGGGATAAAATAACAAGTGTAAAGACTCAAGGCATACAATAGTATTAAGTATTCAAGAGTTGTAAATTGATTGGTATTATTAAAATGAAAAGCCATAGGAAGGAGAAATTAGAAATAAAACTGGAACTTGAAGAAGCTGACTCTGAAGAAATGACCACAGGGTTAGAAGGAAACAGTAAATTGGATGAGAAACAGTCTTATACTGTGTGGCATTATAAAGGCAAAGTGATTAGAGGACTTCATTAAGAAAATCAAATAATATAAATAAACCAAGTAGCATGGTATCACCTCATGATAGCTGAAGTCTCATTTGCTATGGTTCTTCACTGGGAGCCTAAGAATTAAGAAGAGTCCATAGTACTACTATATGTTACCAGACAAGTGGAGACAGAAGCTAATGAATGAGAAGAAAGGGGATAAAGTTGTTAAGTGTGGACTATTGTATAAGAATCTTGGATTTAAAAGAAAAATGTGAGAAAAATGGACAACAGGGACAGAGGGATATTTATTTAACATAAAATAGAAATGAGAATGTTCACAGGCTTTAGAGAAGATGCTAATAGAGGAAAAAATATATGAAAATACAGAACTGAATGAATGATTATCTTACTAGATTGACAGACAAAGGAATGAGCATGAGAGAGAAACAAACTTGTCTTTTCCCTTGAATCTAAAGGAAAATGAAGAGAAGTTTACTGCTAATATAAACAGGGAGCAAGAAGCTCAGGGAAATAATGTTTGAGGACCTTAATTTTCTCAGAAAATTAGGGGGCAATACCACTCTTAAATAGAGAGTTGGCAGTAGAGTAAAAGACGTAAGAAGAGGTACAAAGCCATTGAGGAAAATTGGTCAGGAATAGTGCTTAGCTGGGCTGAAGACCTAGCTGGGGTCAAAGACCATTGCATTGCTTTGTGCTGGTACCAAAAAAAGAGTTCTGTGGTTATCCCAGTAGTACTCAGCAACCTGAGTATGGGAGCAGAGGTATGTTTTGGAATTTATATAACAATATCAAAAGCTTTCAGGCACTTTCCAGAAAAGAACACAAGCATGAGAATATTGAAGATTTAGAACAGGAATGACAGATCATAGAATCCAGGATGATTAGAGACTGTAATAAAGTAATTGATAAGGGTCACCTAAGAGTAGGAAAACAATGAAGGGGAAAATGGAGTTAAAAAAAAAATTTAACCAGGAAGTAAGGAAGTGAGGACAACTGAATAGAGATAGACTGCTTGATCAGATTGAAATTCTGGAGTTTATAATTTCACAGATGACCTGAGCAGTGCCGGATAATGACAATGCCACAGATGTGACAGTAGAAGTGAAAATATTCTCTGTGCTATCCAACGTGGTATCCACTAGCAACATGTGGATATTGAGCACTTGAAATATCCACTCGAATACTTAATGCTAATGCAACCGAGTAACTGAAGTTTTATGTTTTTAAATTTTAATTTAATTAAACTAAATATTCATATATGGCTATTGGCCACCATATTGAATAATAAAGTTCTACACAATTTTTCTTAATGATTTATTTGTTGTTAACTCCAAATTTTAATTTCAAGGCCAAAGTACTGTACTGAGATCTAGACTTAGTAGTGTATCTATTGGCAACCTCCGACAGAGTGTGCTGCAGTTATCTAAACTAAGTTAATTACTAATATTTTGCTGTGAGAACTGTATTTTATTTAGTTCAATGAATAGTATCATTATTCTTTTCAAATAGTTATTCAGATATTATTCTTGGCTTTTATCATATCCTCATTTTCAATTCCCTTTTGTTAGCCAATATCTATCTATCTATCTATCTATCTATCTATCTATCTATCTATCTATCTATCTATCATCTATCTATTTATCTATATGCATATATATGTATATATGTGTATAGGCATATATATGTATATATGTATGTATGCATATATATATATATATATATATATATATATTAAATTGTGTGTTCACTACCCAGAGTCAAATTTCTTTCCATCACCAAATATTTGACCCATTCTAGCCAATATTTAAATTTTACCTTCTAAATATTTCTTAATATTTCTTGAATATATTCCTTCTTTTTATCTCCACTGCCATTTAAATGAGAACCTTATCTCCCTCTCCAGAACATATCCCAATACACTAAGCTTAAATTATCATTTTCTAATTCATTCTCCTCATTGCTTCCAGAGTTATTTTTCAAAAGGAGCATCTATTCTTATATTTATTTGTTCAAACAACATTTAGGGTAATCAATGTATTATGTGCTAAAATTGACCTTAAGAATATAACCTTGAACAATACAGAAATAACCTTTACTTATTTTTAGGATTTTACAATCTAAAGGAGAAAATGAGTATGAATTTATAAAAAATAATTTGATTTACCTGTAACTGATAGAAAAATTGATTAATGTTTTGAACCTCTATTCTTCTGGTTTTGTGTATAACTTACTCCTCAACATTCCTAAGTCTAAGAACTCTGTCTCCAGTCTATACTGCCACCCTCGAGACATACCCATCCCCTTTGCAGGTCTGGCTATTGCCCTCTGATGCTTTTATAACATTCTTGGGCCTGCTGTCTAAGCCATACTAGACCCTTTCTTCTTGCCTAGATCTGCAATTATTTCTTTCTTGTTTGTTATGTCTATATGTATGTATAGTAAATATTAACCAAGATTAATTTCTCAAAACATACTCAAGTTCATCTGTAATTTTAGTAAAGCCTTTATGTGTAGGTATTACCAGGGGAACCAATAATAATTTAGGAGACAGACAAAGCTTCTGAAAGAACTTGACATTTAACTGTATCCCACTGATCATCCTTGTTTAAAATCTTTTGAAATCTAATTATCATCTAGGCTAAAAAATTAATTCTACATCTTTGAAGTTTAACTCACAAGATCTTTCAAAGTCTTCCCCTTTTACTCCTTTTGGCATAAACAACCTGTTTATGAATTGCTCATGGTTCTATAAAGGCTATATGTAACTTTTGCCATCTTCTTCTTGTTCCCTTCTCTTCCTTCATCACATCTTCCCATATATATCTTTGTCAAACTGGAATATTGCCACTCTACTTTCAAATTATTTAAATTATAAAAATTTCATGTGTGAAAAAGTCCTTTTTTTTTTTGCTCTGGTCCATTGCAAAATTCTTTCTACCTTAATTCAGTAATACTATACTACACATCTATTTTAGGCTAAAGATTGTATTTTTGTACACCGTGATTAGCACTGTATTTGGCATGCAGTAGCCATTTGATAAGGTGTGAAACTTTGATTTTTAACTTCAAGTATTTTTATTTATTAATAAATTTTAAAAATTATTTTTCCCCCTCTAGACCCTCTAGAACTGATAACGCTGGAGTTCAACATTTTTCTAACAACTTCCAGTATTAAAGCAGGGTGAATAAATTAAACTACTTTCCAGATCATTTATAATCATTTTATTTGGAAGATTTTACAAGTAAAACCTCTCTAATTGAGAGAAAGCCCATCTGAATCAGAAAACACCATTTCCAAGTTCAGCACTTAAAGCAGACATTTACAGTAACTATACTAATTCAGTGTTACTTTGAACAATTCTCTGTACTAATCTGTTGTCCCATGAATGTGTATGAATGAAATTTCTGTTCAATTGTTTACAGATTTTCAAAGCACATATACACATACACACATAGTCATGCATGCACATACACATATGCCTTAATTAAATTACATTTTTACATACACATAATTAACTGTATTCTCAGGATAAGATACACTTTAAAGTTTTGTCAATACAAGTTTCTATAAATACATATTTTAAATAGTTCTCATAAAAACACCATTTTGTTCACATTTTTGTCCACATTTTAAATTATTATTTTTAACTGCACCACATGACTGATGACGAAATCATTTTAGGAGTACAGGTCAACTCTAGCATTTTTTGTTATTGTTTCCTTGTGCCTGTAATACCAGGAAAATCTTTTAAAGCCTCATTTTTATTTAGACAGCTTGTTTAGGTAAGAACAAATAATGGTATTCATAAACCATCTATCTGCAGCTTCTTTAAACAGTGAGAGTTGAAATAAGAATCTTACCATTGTTCTTCTCTCAGGGTGCCTCTTCTATAGCCCCTGACTTGAACATTTGACATATGAACTGAGTTAAGGTGCAGGTGTCAATCCATATTATAACTATGAGTAAATCTAGATTTTTACAAACTTTTTTTTTAATAAAAAAAGACAAGTTTTCAGATACCCTTTTCTGTATTCCCATTAGATAATGTTACACACTTCATGGTATATTCTTTCCAATTTTGAAACCATTTATTTTAAAAATAATTTTGAAATTTGAAACTGGCTATTCAAATACTTAGGCTAGAGATTGTATTTTTGTACACTGTGGATAGGAATTTCAAAAACGCAAGCCTGCCTATAAGAACCACAAGACCCAAAAGAGATGTACTTAAATTAGAAGTTATTAAGTCTCCTGCATATTCTCAAGAAAATGTTTAGGTATTTCACTGTCAGTAATGTATATTTTAAACCATAAGTATTTTATTTCAAATACAAATTTATATTGTAATGTTTACTATTCTTTTTCAAAATATATTTCTTTCTGCCTCTCAACCCATTTCTTCCCTTCATTCTAATTAAATTTAATTCTGAGATTTGTGTTGATGTTCTTCCTACCTCAAGATGTATTCTCTAATGCACTGGTTCTCAACTAGGGCCTGATTTTTACCTGATTTTTATTCAGAGATCATTTGGGAAAGTATGAAGATAATTTTGGTTGTCACTCTGGCAAGGGAGAAGGGCATCTAGTTGGAAGAGGCCACAGACTAGTTAAAATCCTACAATGCATAGGACAGCCCTGTCCTCATCACAAAATAACTTTCTGGTCTAAAATGTCAAAAGTACAAAGTTAAAAAAAAAACTTTAATGGTCTATTTACTGGTTTTGAGATTTATAGAAGGTCAGAGACAGAGCAAAATATTTATGAGAGAGAATTAAACATAGAGATGATGGTGTTCGTGTAATGACCAAGACCAATGCTTCTCAAAGCTTAATGTGCATACAAATCACTTGGATATTTTGTTAAAACACAAATTTAAATTTAGTATATTTGAGTACCAGCATTCTGCATTTCTAACACGCTCCCAAGAGATGCTGATGTTTCTGGTCTGAGGCCCACATTTTGAGTATCCAAGAGCTAGATAACTCAGCCTATGGCTCCATAGAAAGATGCCTGAGAAAAAAGACTACAAGGGAGAAATAATTCTTTTATGTCTTCATATAGATCCAGAATATTCATAGAACCATCTGTCATAAGAACATTAGATATTGAATTTAATTTATTTAAATAAAATTTTATATATTTAAATATATTCATTATCAAAATTATGTACAAAGTGTTAAAAATGTAAACAGTTCTACAAGACTTTTTATGAAGAATAAGTCTCTTAAATTCTTCCTACTCCCAATTCTTACTCTATAGAGATGACCAGTTTTAACTAGTCTAGTGGATTCTTTTGGCACTCACATGCATATTACTAAGTAACATCTCAATACTGTTATTTGCTGACTTTTTAGGTTTGAGACACTTAATGATTCATACAACAGGAAACAAGCATTAAGTATTTATAGCCCTGTCTTCCTCCTTCTTTCATGTTTATGCTTTTTCTCACTCCCACTTTTAGAAAGAGTTTCATCCTCATTTTTATTAGATTGGCATTCATAGTTTATAATATAAACATATAACTAGAATTCAGAGCTAAACTATTGACCATGGTTACTTGTTTTGAGCAAAAATTTATATTCCATAGAATTACTGTTTTTCTTAGTATTATTGTATGGAATCAATTTGCAAGATTTACTATTTGTTTTTTAAATAAAAAATTTTTAATCTTTTAATTATAGTTGGTATGTGATAATATATTAGCTTCAGGTGTATACCATAGTGATTAGACATCTATATAACTTACAAAGTGATCGCCCTGATAAATCTAGAACCCGTTTGATACCATAATATCATTATTACAATATTATTGACTCTATTTCTTATGTTATACTTCAAGTGTCCTCAACCCCTGGGTCATGAGCTGGCACCAGTTTGTGGCCTGTTAGGAACCAGCCATACAGCAGGAGGTGAGTGACTGGTGAGCCAATGAAGCTTCATCTGTGTTTGCAGCCGCTCCCCAGTGCTAGCATCACTACTTCAGCTCACTATCCTGGATCATCAGGCATTAAATTTTCAGAGGAGTATGAACCCTATTGCGAACTGCACATGTGAGGGATCTAGGTTGTGTGCTCCTTATAAGAATCTAGATGCTAGTGCTGGGGAGCAGCTGCAAATACAGATTAACAGTAGCAGAGAGGTTTGGCTGCACAGAGATTATAATAAATCAGTTGCTTACAGACTCATATCAAAACCCTATCAGTGAGTGAAAAGTGACAATTAAGCTGCATCTGCTGGCAGGTTTGAAAATGGCAAGTGAGTTTATGTATTTCAATCGTACAGCCACATCTGGTGGCAGGTTTTAAGAATCCGACATTTATTTTAGCCCATTATTTTATTTATCACTACCATTCACACCTTTTTCCTGCACTGTGCACTTGTCTCAGTCACAGTTTTGGTAAGCTCACAAGCTAATCCTAGCCAAAATGAGTAAAAAAACAAATGTTACTGGAGAGCTTCTTTGAAAAGGGGGACGACTCAATGACAAGACAGCAGAAGACTCTAAGACTGCCAACAAAAAGAAAGCTGCATTTAAAAGAAAATACCAAGTCCTTAAATTAAGTGTTCATTGCAATAGGTGATTCACATTCTCCAAGCCTACTTTGTGTAATATGTGGTGACCAGCTATCCAACAAAGCCAAAAAGTCTTCAAAGCTGCTTTGCCACATGAAGACCAAGTGCCTTGTATTAAAAGATATGCCTTTTGAATTTTTTGGAATTCTTTGAAAGAAAAAAACTTCATCAAATATGTTTGCACTGAGAACATCAATCTTAATGTCTAAAGCTAAGAAGCCCTTTACTATTGGTAAAGAGTTAATCCTGCTTGCTGCTAAGGACATTTGTCGCAAACTTTTTGGAGTGGATACAATTCAAAAGGTGAATGTGTTCCTCTTTCGACTAGCACCATAACTAGAAATTTATGACATAGGAAAGGATATTGAGGCACAATTGTTAGAGAGGATTACTGAATCACCATGGTGCACAATCCAGGTTGAAGTGTCTACTGAAATTGACAACAAGGCAACGATGCTTGTTTTTATGCAATATATTTTTCAGGAGGATGTGAACTTTTGTTGCCAGCCAATACCACAGCTGCAGAACTATTCAAATATCTAAATGATTACAAATTAGAAAAACTGAATTGGTTATTTTGTGTCAGTATATGCTGCCATGACTAGATGGTTTTCTGGTTTCACTACTCAGGTCAAAGAGGTCGCTTCTGAATGCAGCGCCTTAGATTGTTTGGTTCAGCCATTCTGACCAGAAAGTGAGTCTATTCACTGTGTCATCCATAGAGAAAGGCTGGCTAGCCAAAAATGTCACCTAAACTTATCAACATTTTGCAAGATGTGACTAAAATTATCAACCACATTAAAGTACATGTCTTTAACTCATGTCTGCTCCTACAGTTCTGTGAGGAGATGGATGCAAGCACACACATTTTCTATGGACAGAATTGAGATGGCTTTCTAAAGGTAGATCACTGGCCAGAGTTTCTGATGTATGACAGCCACTTACTTCAGAGATTTATATTTAAAAAACAGCCATCACTGGCAGCATATTGTTTTTAATTCTATATCTGATAGAATGCTTGTCTCCATTTTGTTTAGTTGTTTTTCTAGGGCTTTGTTTTGTTATTTAATTTGAGACATGTTTCTTTTTCTTCTCCTTTTGGCTACCTATTTGTTTTATTTGTTTTTTTCTCTGTGTATTAGGTCAGAATGCTATGTTTCCTCTTCTTTGTAGAGTGGCCTTATGTAGTAGGTGTCTTATTGGGCCCAGTCACACAATCTTTCTGAACTTGGTCACTTGTACGTGGTGCCCCCAGTATGTCTCTTGTATAGGTTGTATGTGCCTTCCTGTTGTAGTTGAGCTTTGGTTGCTATTTGCATGTCAATGGGAAGGATTGATCCATGTGCTGATTGGTTGTGAGGACTGACCGTGACTGCAATAGATGAGCTGTTGTGCAAGATCTGATCCTATGGAGCAGGATTTGCTTTAGCAGGCTCTGATTCCTGCCTAGTCTGCTCTTTGTAAGTGTCATCCTTAGATGCGGCCCCAGGTTGTGCTCTGAGTCAGGCCGAAGTTGGCCACCAGGTGTGCAAGCCAAGCCCTCCTGAGAAGGACCCCACTGCAGCCTTTGTTTGGCTGCAGCCTGAACCCTGCCAGGGGCCACCTGACATGAGCCATCAAGCAATCTGCAGATGACCGATACCTACTCTGAGCTCTGAAGAGAGGCCAAGTTGCAAACTCTGGTCAGCTGCCATTATTGGTGTCTTGGGGCTACACATCAAGAGGTATGGGGCAGACCAAGGGGCCAGATACTGCTTGTTTGGCTTTATAAATCTTTGAGACATTTTAGGAAAGTTCACATCATGAGCCCAGACAGGCCATTTGTATAAAAAAAATCCACTGTAAGAGGCTTGAGTAGGCCCACAAGTTGGGTGGGTCTGAGGCTCAGGGAATTACCAGGGTGGGACAACCAGTGTTAGCCAGGTTGATGGAGACTCAAATATGGCGGCCACCTGCATCTGAATGCCTTTAGTGCAGAGTGTTCAACAAAGGAACAATAGATTCTGTCCCACTTCTGTCTGGGAGAAAGCTGTCCCTCTAGCCCTTGCCTTGAAGCCAGATATCTCAGATTCTCCCTGTATGTCTTACGTCCCTGGTGTCTTTGGAGTTACTGCCATGATACTGGAGCTCAAGCTAGTAAGTCTATCAGCAATTAAGTCCATGTGCAGGCACCTTCAGAGCAATGTCTGTAATTCTAGAGACCCTCCATCTCACTTAGACACACTCCCTGCTGGTTTTTACAGTCAGAAGTTATGGGGACTTCTCTTCCAAGTACTGGAATCCTGGGCTTGGGAGCCTGGTATGGGGCCAGACCACTCGCTTCTCTGTGGGAACCTCTGCACCTGAGCTATCCCGCTCAATTCTTAACCACCATGTGCCAATGTGGGACTAGCCTGTTTCACATCTCTGCCTCTCCTGCAAGTCCTGAAGTAGCCTCTTCTGTGTGTCCCCAGTTGTACTACTTCTGTTCAGCTGGACTTCAGGCAACAACTAACAAAGGCTGTTCTATAAGTGTAACTGAAATTTTTATGTAGTTGCACAAGGAAGCAAGCGCAGCATTTACCTACTCCATCATCTTGACTGGAAGGCTTATTGCAAGTTTTCTAAAAAAAAATTTGACCCTCCTACCTATAGGCACATGAAGCATTAAATTTTTTTCATTCTTTTCAAGAAGAGATCCCATCTGGATCCCTAATCTTCTGCGTCAATCTGAACTGGCTGTTCTTCTACAGACCCACTGTAGGGCTATTATCCTAGATCTTCTTTCACTATCACCTGGATATCCCTTACCTCTCTTTGTACTTCCCCTCATTTTCTGATTCCATGACTCTTTCTTAGTTAATTTGCTTGTGTGATATATCATTTAGTGACTTCCTGACAAAGGGTGGGTGGGAAAAAAATATTTTGAGCATTTGCATGTCCAGAATGTCATTATTTCTCCCTTGTAATTCATAGATAGTTTGATAGAATAGCTTTTTGAATAAAAATATATAGCACTGCTAATAGTGAATGCACTGATACATTTTCTTCTAGATCCTAATATTCCTGTCAGAAAGTTCAAGTCCATCCTTTTATTTCACAAATCTTCCTGCATTTTGATGACACAATGGGTCTATTGCCAGGCTTTCTTGACTGTGGCATTTGCCATTCTCTGATAAACTAAGGAGGTTACTACAGTATCAATGGTTTTAATCACTTCCAACTGTTGCTGATATCTCCTGTGCTATTACCTTTATTCTCATGCATCTTCCACAAAGTATAAATCTGCAATGACAAGATGAATTCAAGATATCATATAGATATCATAATGATAAAAGAAATTTGAGGAAGGAAAGGATCTGCCCTGATCCTTGAATATAATCTTGATGCAATAAGTCTGTCAAGTTCCTCAATAGGAGACAAACTGACATTTTTTTACATACCTTAGACTATATCCTTCATATGTGTAATGTCATGTAATCTCTCCAATAATTTCAAGATAAGAAATAGGTACACAGAGAGATTTATTTATTTACCTTAAGAAACTGCCAGAAATTGTATGCATATCCTTTCCCTGAATGGCTAGAATAAAAGATTCTCAATATGAAAACAAATGTAGAGTCTAGAACACAAAGATGAAGTTTTATGTCTTCTCTGCTGAGTCATGACTTGCATGTGTTCTGACAAATGCAGCACGAATTTTTGTACCTTTACCCTTTGTTTTAGTTAATTGATAGCTTTTTAACACTAGGGATTTCTTTCTCCTCAGCTTCATAATATATATATATATATATATATATATATATATATATATATATATATATATATTTGTATTCTATGGACTTCTTAAACTAGCACTCAATCATGTTTATAAAGTCCTCAATAAATGTTGACTTTTTCTTTACAACAGTAATATTTTCTGTGGCACCAGTAGTGGTGAGGTTAGGGAATGTGTCCATTGGATAACATGTTATTACCTTCCCCTACTCCCTCCAAATAATTAGATATGGACCTAAATTCCCATTATCCACCACCAACCATGTAAGTGATGTTTCTTGGAAGAAATTTTTATGAAGTAGGAAAAGAAAAATCACAAAATTAAGATCATCAGAAGAGCAAGGCAGCAGAAACCCACATCCTGATTCGGGGGTAAAAATGATGTTTGAAGACTAGAGTAGCAAAAATTTTTTATTATGGGTGGAGAAGTTTGGAAAAAGTGCATTCATTGTGTAAAGTACTTAAGAAGCCAATAAACCATGAAATGGGCTGACTATAAAATGTCATCAGACACTCATGGTCATCTGGTGAACAGTTGTGGCTGGCTGAGACGTGTTTCATTGCTGATTGAGATACTTGAGGGTTTATGCCTAACATGTGATTTCTTTTTTCTTAGGTTTCAATTTCTGTCCCACAACTTTCCTGTGACTCTACAAGAACAAAACCCATAACAAAAAGATTGAATTAAAAACATAACCATTATTAAATATTTAAGATGTATTACTTTTGTGTTTTATTTTCTTTCTACATGGTATGTTTAGAAAAAAAAAAAAGGTCTGGAAAAAAATCTCTCTCCCCAACTTCTTTATTGATATTTCTGATTTTTACTCTCAGTGTATTATTTGGCCAGGTGTATTCCTATTTTCCTTTTGTTTTATTTTAGAATTTTTATTATAATGTTAGTATAGAAAATAAAATATGTGATTTCTGAAGGTTGTAAAGGTAGGTTACATGTGTTTTGATTTAACAGACAGAACATAGCTGTTGGCCTCTTTATCTTGATATAGTTAACCCTGTGTCTGGTTTTTGTCACTGTTGTTTTAGAATTTTTTTTTTTTGTGGGGGAGAGGTGTTGGTGGCAAGTAAAAACTTCTGACCTCAAATTAGAAAGAAGAAAATTTTCTATAATCTGCTCCAGCAAAAATTACTAGAAATATTGGTATGATTTTTTAAAGAACCTCTAGAAACATGATTCATTCATGCATATAAGTAGAAAATTGAAAAAAAAATGAATTTTGTCCAAACCAGATATATGATATTATTGCCATCTTGACTAATGTATACTGTGACTGAATTAAAAATTATGGAGACTAAAAATTGCATATTAAATAAAAACTTCTTAAACGTGTAAAAATGAAATTACAATATTAATTTTAAGCCAATAATAATGCTCTGAATTCCAGTTCCTAAGGCGAGTGGTCATTTAACAATTTACCTTGAGCTGGTGACAAGTTAAATGACTTAGAAACCTTAGTAAAAATTCAACTGACCTCTGTCCTCTTACTTCAAGCCCCAGGGTGACAATATGATTCCCAACAGATGCCTTGGGAAATTTAGAACTTTCTTCAACTTCAATCTACTTTCCAGTTAGAGCCTACTACTAAGAAATTAATTTTTAAGAAAGAGAATAAGATCAGATATATGAGTAAGTAAATACATAAGTAAAATACTGGAGAATACTAGGCAGCAAGAATAAACTAAAAGATTGCCAAAAACAGCAGTAAGAATTTCTACTTTAAAATTTGTGCTAGCTTCACGCATCATGAGGAATTGACCAACTGAGAATTCTCAAGAAGAAGAGAGCACATTTTTTGGTTCAAATGGTTTAGATCATTTGGCTCTAAAATCATTTGGGCAGAAAAAAGAATTTGGAGATTGACTAACTTGTTCCATGTGGTAGTGGAGGAATAAAATTGACCTCCATTTCCCTAGTAAGAATATAAATATTCCTGATAACATCTTGGTGGGACTGGTTACAAATGTCCAGTCATGCTACCAGGAGTAACAACTAAGTTACTCAACTCAGATGAGTCTATTTTTAAGCACTTAGGCACACATTATGAATTGCATTTAGAATTCACATACTTGGTGGATAATGTAGAGATATTTGATATCTATTTCAGATAATTTTTAGCAGCCCTCCATTAATTGGCCAAGCCATCATTCGTTTGAGGAGGAGGCGTTGCATGCACAAAAACATTTTGGGAGAAATTTTTTATTCTTAGAAATTTTTTGTTAATTTTTTGTTTGCAGTTTTAACAGTGGTAATTTTTGACCAATTATAAATGGAATTCAAGTGATATGCTATTTACTGTAATTCATGTACATTATTTGATCTCATTAGCACCTTTAGTATTGACTGCATAATTCTGAGCCATATTGAAGAACAGTGGTATTTCATCAATATTTCTTATATAATAAAATTTATAATTATACTTTTCCTCTGATAGAGTTATATGACATGAGAATTTAAGCAGAAGTGTCTGTGAAATTAATCTTTGTCACCTTAATAACATCCTCCTTGACCTATGAATTCATCACATTAGCCTACTGCACTTTAAAAATATTTGAGGGCAGGGCTGGATCCAGATTTTATAGGACCAACAGCATTGTAATATTGGACTCTTTCTTTGTAAAAAAAAATAAAATAAATTAAAAAAGGGTCAGGGCCTTAGAAGAGGACTGCACAAATAAAAGGCTCTGTAGCTTAAACTTTATTAAATTTGCAGTAAATATACCTTTCTTTGAGATTTTACACCTCCTCCTGCTTTTGTTTGCAATCAAAATGAAATGAAGATTTCAACTAATAGGTATTTCCCATATTTAGAATCCTTAAAGGATTCTGTTTTGTTTTGCAAAAAAAAAAGCTTTTCAATTTTGGGTCAAAAAATTTGACTTTGGATGGTGAAAACACCATGCAATATACATCTAATATGTATATTGAATTATATACTTGAAACATATATAATTGTATTAAGCAATGCCACCCCTATAAATTTAACTTTAAAATTTTTGAATTATCACTAGTCCTTCTACAATGATATTTGTCTCATTAATATCAAATTTTATTCCTGTTATTTTTAAAACTCTAAAAAGATAAAATAATAAATACAATAGTTTAAAAATGTTTTAAGTGGAGATTATATGCAACATGTGTATTCCAAAGAGTGTAACTCAAATGAACAGATACGAGCAATTTTACACACATGTGACATAAAGCAGTGACAATTTCCTCATAAAATCTGCCTAGGTGAGAGTGATTATAGGTCACCATTGGTTTTAAGAGGCATTGTGATTTCAGGGATGTTAAAATGTGAAGAATACGTGCATCTTAGAATTGGTGATATATGGCAATTCTCTTTCTGTGTTGGGTTTACAGATTGGCTTTTGTGTTGAAAATGACTTTAATTTATTAACTAATTTTAGAGTTTATTTACATATACCTTGTAATGTACCAAAAACTTACAATACATGAATTGAAAGTTTTTGGTACATTTATAGACTTATATGACCATCAGTATAATCTGATTTGAGATCATATTCATTCAGCCTTCAAAAACCCCTCTACCTCTTAGCAGTTACTCCCCACCCTCCCCTGATTTCTGCTCTATGTAATAGTCTTATTTAAATATTTTAATTTTTTTTTACTGATTGATATTTTATTTCCATTTGAGATACATAAATTTTCTCATTGTTGATTTGTTGATTTTCTTAGCATTAGCTTTTTCATGATATGTTTTGGATTTAGACTTTCATCACATGTTTTGGCCTATCTTGTATGAAAAGCTGTTTTCCCTTTCCCCACCCTTCAGTTCTCTTTGAGCTCATCCTCATCTCTCTATTGGTCTTAGAACTTGTTCCTGTATTGACACCTTCATTCCCTATGTGGAAGTGATATTGATGGTATTGTAGACTCAGATACTGAACTCATGGGTAGGATGGCCTAGGTCTCAGTCCTAAGGATACCTTTTGTTTCTTCTAGTTCAGACATATAGATTGATTTATGTCATAGTCCTAGGAACAATCTGGTTACTTTGTTTAGATCCTTCCTTAGAAGAAAGAAATCTTATTCAGTCCTTAAAATCAAACACTGGATTTGAGTCTCACTACATTTTTAGTTTTGTTATCTCTCAAAGAAAATGAAATTCTGTCAGTTTCTGCTTTCAGATCTGTAGTTGAGCTTTAGTGGCCTTAGCTGCAGCTTTGCCTACCATCTTAAATTTCCATTCTATTTCTTGGCATGATGACATTATAATATCTTAACTATATTTATACCTTTTCAGTTTTTTAAGTATTATCTGTTAATGCTGTGTGTGTTATCCATCATTAGGTGTTCTGTGTACATGTGGGTAGAGAGGGTTATCTGCATCTGGAGCCTCGCAGCAAGACATGCAATGCCATCTTGACTCTACATCAAAGGTTTTAAGCTGTTATATGAGTCTTGAGCCACAAGCTCCTCCCTGATTGCCTCTGGAATATTTTAGTTCCACTACCCTATGTGCATGCATGCCAACCCAGAGAAAGGCCCTGGGACTAAAAATATCCCTGCATAAGTGAAGGACAGAGAAAGACCAAAGAAAGAGGTTGGCCATTCTAATCTAGTAATTAACAGAGTTTATTAAGAAAATCTTACAAGGTGTGTCTTGGGTAGCAGCAAGAAAAGATGAATCCCTGCACCACTTGGTAGATGCAAAAGACTTGTATAGGGTACAGTGTAGAATAGTCATGGGTACTAGCACATGAATTATACCAGGTACTAAAAATTACTTTACATGCTTGGCCAGTTCAGGACATTGGCCTTTTCCAAGAACCAATAAGTAGTGGGAGGCAGAAGAGGGGCACTGGTTTATGTCAGAATGAATATTAATTATAATCAGACAGTCTCCAATAGAGGTTCATGGGAAGCAATTTCCTTCTTTTGGCTTGGTCCAGTCGCAGATCAAACAGTGGTCTTAGAACAGTCTCCTCTATACTCTGTTGATATATTTGAAGATTCATATCGTTGATTTATTTTTTTAATGCAAAATACTTTTTCAGCTTTACTGAGGTATAATTGACAAATAAAATTATAAGATAAAGTATACATCATGATAATTTGATATATGTAGATATTATGAAAGATTTTCTTCATGTAGTTAACACATTATCTATCTATATTATTATATTTATATTATAATACATTATACTATAATATATTATACTATATATAATATATACACTATGTATACACACACACACACTCTGTGGTGAGAACATATAAATTGTACTCTCAGCAAATATCAATTATACAACACATTGTTATTAACTACAGTCATCATGTTATACATTAGATCCTCAGCTTATTCACCTTGTAGCTGAAAGTCTGAACCCTTTTATCAACCTCTCCCTAATTCCCACACCCCTGTCTCATGGTAATCACTTTTTTACTCTCTCTGAGTTTGATTTTTTTTTTAAGATTTCAAGTATAAGTGATACCATGCAATATTTGTCATCCTCTGTTCCCTGTATGGCTTATTTCACATAGCATAATGCCTTCAAGTTTCATCTATTTGTAAATGGCAGGATTTTTTTTTTGTCATGGCCGGAAACTCTTCTATTGTGTGTATATACCACTACTTCTTTACCAGTTCACCTGTTTATGGACACTTAGATTATCCATATCTTGGCTATTGTGAATGATGTTGCAATGAACATAAGAGTGCAGCTAACTCTTTGATATCCTGCTTTCATTTCATTTGGGTAAATACCCAGTAGTAGAATTGTTGGATTATATGGTAATTCTATTTTTAATTTTTTGAGGAACCTCCATTCTGTTTCCCGTATGAATGCACCAATTTATATGGCTGCCATCAGTGAATAAGGAAGGATTCCCTTTGTTTCACATTCTCGCCAACTCTTGCTATAGTTGTTATTAATAATAATAATAATAATAATAATAATAATTTATTGTCTTTTGGTGATTTTAATAGGTAAGAAGCAATATTTCATTGTGGTTCTTGCTTGCATTTCCCTGATGATTAGTGATGTTGGACGCCTTTTTAAAAACCTGTTGGCCATCTGCTTGTCTACTTTAGAAAATGTTTATTTAGTTCCTCATTCATTTTAAATTGATTTTTTGTTTCTTTGCTATTAAGTTATATGAGTTCTCTATGTATTTTGGATATTAATTCCTTCTCAAATATATAATGATGAGCACTATGTATTCCATAGTTTGCCTTTTCATTGATTGATAGGTATTTTTGCTGTGCAAAAGCTTTTTAGTTTAATGTACTCTCCCTTGTTTATTTTTGCTTTTATTGTCCATGTTTCTGGTGTGAAATAAAAAAAAAATGTATATATTGCAAACACTGATGTCAAGGAACTTATCGTGGCGACCTGGTCCTAGGCTTCTCTTTGTTGGGAAGTTTTTGATTACTGACTCAATCATCTTATTAGTAATCAATCTATTTATATTTTTGCTTTCCTCATGTTCATCACAGTCTTATAATCTTTCGTATTTATGTGGTATCTCTTATTTATAATTTTATTTATTTGAGTTTTCTTTCTTTGTTCTTGGTTAAAGATTTGTGGGTTTTTTTCAAAAAGCTAGGTTTCACTTGCATTAACTTTTTCTATTGTCTTTTAAATATTTTATTTATTTTCATTCCCACCTTTGTGTTTTTCTTCTACTCACTTTGGGCTTAGTCTATTTATTTATTTATTTTTTTAGTTCCTTGAGATGTAAAGTTAGGTTGTATACTTAAGAGGGTTTTTTGTTTGTTTATTTGTTTTATATAAGCATCTATCACTCTGAGAACTGCTTTTGCTGTATCTTATAAGCTTTGGTTTGTTTTACTATTTTTATTTTTTTCAAGATATTTTTTGTCTATTTTTGATTTCTTCTTTAACCTATCCATTGTCCAGAAGCAAGTTATTCAATGTCCATATATTTGTGAATTTTTTAGTTTTTTTTTTTAATTTTTAGTTTTTATACCATTGTATTTGAAAAAATATTTGATATGATTTCAGTCTTCTTGTTATGGAGCAGGTGAGAACAGGGACCCACAGAGCCAAATCAGAGAGAATTATGAGCCTTTATTAGCCGGCCAGCGACTGACTCTCTACCACTCAAGGGAGATCAGCCCCGAGCTTCCAGAGGAGGCAGTTTATAAAGCTTAAGACCATATCCTGGTGGTCTTCTGAACAATAAGCAAGCAGATTACAGGAAGCAGCAGGTTATAGAAAGCAGATGCTGGCTGTAAACGCCTTACACAAAGTTAAATGTTCTATACAAAGGTAAATGTCCTCAGGGAACTCTTAGATCAAACAGGGTGTAGCAGGCAGTTTCCCCATCTGCATCCTGGTGGTGGTCAGCGCCCTCCTGAGGGCGAGTGCCTGTAGATATCACTTCTCTGTGACTGATTTACTGGAAAGTTTTTTACTTCTACACTTTGCTATAAATATATTTTGCAGACATTTTTCTGAAGTTTGTGGGGTTTTTTTAAATTTTCTTCAAAGATAAGAAGTTTATTTTGATTGTTCAATTTACTTTATTTTTCTTTTATATATTATATTTTGGTAATATAATATAAATTTTTATGTGTATAAAATAATTTTTCTGTTGTTTTCTTCTAGCAATGGTTCCAGTCTTATTTATTGAAAAGATTACCTCTTTTCTATTAAATTGACTTAAATTTTTGTCAAAAATCAGTTATGTATGTTGGTGTTATTGAGATCACTTAAACTAGATCTTCTTGATGATTTCATACCTTTATGAAGTATATGCTTTTATCCTTGGTAAATTTTTATTCTAGTATTTACTTTGTATGTGTATAACTACTGCAGCATTCTAATTATTAGTATTTGCAAAATGTAACTGATTGTATCTCTGTGTTTTAATATAATTCTATGTGTGTGTGTGTACACATACAGAACTAGAGTTTATATTTATATTATACCTTTATATTGCAATTGTAGAGATAGAAAATACTTGCATCTTGCTTTTATAACCCCATTGACATTTCTAGGATTTACAATTTATATCTTTAACTTTTCACTGTATAACACCATATCAGAGTAAATACATATATTCTAAGATACTTTTATTAGTAAACTTCTGTTTTCCCCTCCCATCCTTTGTGCTGTTATTATATATTTTACTCCTTCGTGTCTTATAAACAACACAATACAATGTTTTTCTTTAAGCCACAAATTATATTTTAAGGAATGTAAAATGTGAAAAAAATATAGCAAATCCTTAAAAAACATTTTGTTCAACTTTGTTTTATTACAGTATTGATAAAAAAATTGATTTCCAGCCAAAGTCACTGTCTATGTGAAGTTTGCATGTTCTTACAGTGTCTGCATGGGTTTTCTCTGGGTACTCTGGTTTACTTCCAAATTCCAAAGATGTGCAGAGTAAGTGAATTGGCATGTCTAAGTTGTCCCTCTTTGAGTGACTGTGTGTGTGGGTGTGAGTGCACCCTGCAATAAAAGGGCAAGCCTGTCTAGGGTGGGGTCTTCTGGCCAACCTGAAATAGAATAAGCAGGTTGGAAAATCATTATCTTCCTTGTTTTTATTATTTTTTCTTAAATGTATGTACAGCTTAAGTTATTTCAATGTTTAATATTAAAAATATTTTCAGTCTATTAGCCCTGAGAATAAATGTACCTCTTGAGAAGGGCTCCTGGTGGCTGATTGGGCTCAAATTTATAAACAAAGCTTAGCAGCCATTGCTAAACAGGGGCCTCTCACGCAAACCATGCTTCAGGAAGAAGCCTGTACTAAACTGCCTGCCATCTCTGAAGCAATGAACTGCCAGCCTCCACTGTGCTCCTGCCATCTGAACCAAACCTTATGAAGAAGCTCCCAGAATCCTATTTCGACCAAGAGGACTGAGACTTTCCCCTATTCAATCAGAGATGTGCAGCAGCTATATTCTCATTAGCATCTTTACTAACCATTCGGAGCAGTTCCATTTTGAATAATCAGGACAGTGCTTTTTGGATCAATCAAATTATGAGAACTTGGAAACCTCATTTGCATGAAGACAGACCAATCAGGGACCAGGGGTGGGAACGTCTTTCTATATAAGAGAGCAAACTTTCAGTTTCTAGCAATGACTGCATTTTCCTGGCTGGAGCTATAACACTGCAGCTGTCTCATTAGACCAGAACAGAGCTGTCTCAATGGACTGGACCAGAGGAAAGCAGAGCTGTTTCACCAGAGAGGGCTTGAGCTGCAACATTAGAGGGGAACAGAACTATCTTGCCAGTACAGAGCAGACCTCACTCCAAGGACACCTCACAGCCGTGCTGTTCCACAGCCATGTTGTTTCATAATTGAGCTGTAACACTTTTAAGCTATCTCACAATCATGCTGTCTTACAGATGAACTATACTATAATTGAGCTGTTTGCCCTGAATAAAGTGTCCCCCTTCACTGCACCCTGAATGAAAGACTCCTGTTAGCATTGAACTGGTAGCAATAATCTTCAGTTAACAGGTCTTTATTTAGAAGTTTGGTGATATTTTTGTCACCAGAAATATATTGTAGAACTTAATTCTTACTTATATCAATTAGCTTAGATAAAATTGGTTTTCTTATGTATAAAAGTTGAAGTTTCCAGGAATCTATCAATGGTGTTAAAACTTACTGTAAGTCTATTACATTTATAAATTTATTTATCATATTCTATTTATTTATCTAGATCCAAGTTTCTATCAGGAGTTATTTTATTTTTGTTTATAGAACTGCTTTTACAATTTATTGTAGTTTAAGTGTTCTGGCAACAAATAACCAACTTACTTTAGTTTGAAAATGTCTCTTTTGTCTTTATTTTTGAAGAAAATTTTTCTGGCTTTACAGTTCTAGTTTTCAGTAATTTTTCTCTGTCTTACATAATTTATAATAAAAAATTGTAGTATTTTTAATTCTAATCACTATCTATTTAAAATGATGTGATTTTTATTTTTCTGAGTTAATTTAAGATTTTGTCATTACCACTGGTTTCTAGCAATTTGATTGTGATATGTCTTGGTGTGAATTATTTTTGTTTTCTGTTTGTAATTCATTGAACTTATAGAATCTGTGGGTTTAAAGTTTTCAAAATATCTAGAAAATTAGTTATTAATACTTATTCAAATATTTTTTATTCCTTTCCCCCCTCCACTGACACACATAATTAATTCTTTCAAGAGGTCAGTTACATGTATGCTTGACCACATAGTATTTTTCAGCTGGTCACTATGAGTTTGTCCATTTTTTCCTCTTCTTCTTTTCAATTTTGTTAGTTTCTATTGTTATGTCTTCAAATTCACTGACCTTTGCTTTCTTCTGCATTGTCTAAATCTACTGTTTAATGCATTTAGAAATGATCTATTATAGATATTTTTTACTCTTTTATTTTTAAATATCTTCTATATCTATCCTTATAATGTTTACATATTTTTTTAAATTCTCAAATATATTGGGCTAATTCTTTCATCATTCTTACTGTGGGATTTAGTTCTATTAACTTATTATTTTCCTGATGACGAGTTGGGCTTTGAATATTGGACTTTGATCTAGTAGAAAGTAAAGTTATCACAGATCATTTTTATCTTTCTGAGTCTTGATTTTAAGCTTTTATAAGACAGGTCTTGAATATCCTTATTCTAGGTATAATCAAGCCCTGCAACTATGGTGCAACACTTTTGGTATGTGTACTGAGTATTCTGGGTGATCAGTGAGATGATTTCTACTCTGGTTAGTTGAAGTACAAATCATTCCTTACCCTTGACCTATGTTAGCTCTGGAAATTTCTTTAGCATATATCCCCTCAGTCATAATCTTCTCGATTATCTTTATGACTGGCAGAAAAATCATGCAAATGTTTTTCTTTAAAAATTATACATTCACCTAACAACCATTTGGCACCTACCATATATAAAAAATTAAGCTATCAACTGGTGACAAAAAACAAAAATTTACGTAGTTTTTATTATGTGTCAGCATATTTCTAGATGCTTTACATATAGTATCTCATTTAATCTTCACAACAAATTTTGGGGGGTTAAAATCATTTCTATTTCATAGAGGAGGAAGCTGAGGCACAGAGAAGCTAATTTACTTACTCAAAGTCACTTAACTGGTAAGTGGATGAATTGGAGTCCAGACCTAAACTGCTTGGCTTTAGACTGTAAATGGTTTGGTTAACTGTTAAATATAGTGTCTGTCTATGAAACATGAAGAGTACTCTAAAGAAAAGGCCACCATTTAATGAGAAAAGCAGTTATAATACCACTATATACAATATTACAAGTGCGTTAGGTAAATATAAACAAGGAACAATTAGAGTAGGAAATAGCTAATGATTCCTTGTAGTGGAAGGCAGTTGAAGGAGTATGAAGAAAAATGAGCTAGTACTTAATGGAGTCCTTCTTTATTGTTTATCCTATATACATGAAATGTTTGTAGTCTTGGTGAGTACTTCCCAAGAGAATTAAAAGAACATATTTACATGAATTTATAGCAAAACAGAATATTCCAATAATACACTTGCTTAAAAAATGCTTTTTAATCTTTCAAATAACATAGCAGATAGAGAACTCTAGAATAGATTATATCTATAGAAAATGTCTATTTTTTAATATTTCTGCACAATGGATTCGTGCATTACCAGCAAATTTGTTCTTATTTAAATGTTTTCAAATAAGCAAAATGATCTTGTTTATATACATAAAATGCCTATTAATGGGATATATAAATGTACTTTTAATAGTAGAAATGAAAATTATTTTGCTTATGAAAAAAGTTTAGGGCAATTATAGGTTACTAAAGAAAAATTAGAAGCTGAATGTTTCCAAATTATTGTAGGAAATAGTACTTTATAACAGAATATTTAGTCTATATTTGTTTGTTATGGCTGTGTTGTAAAGGTTAAGGGAGGCTAATTAGTCATATTTCTTTTTAAATTCTAATAAATTAAGAAATAGATATGCAATCAGATTGGAATTTTTTTTTAATCGGCTTTAACAGTAGTAATGTTTGAAGAGCAATGTGGCTTGGATTAGTAGTAAAAATGAGCTGTATAACCCATCATGACATAGGCAGTACAGCGGCTGGACAGTTTCTAGTGCCACAGCAGGATGGGAATGGCCTGCTATTGTGAGTAAATCAAATGCAACAAAGTGGTTGAAAGGAAGTAGCATGTTTTCTGAAGAACCAAAGGGCTTTGCTGAACACCAAGGGAGTCCATCGTCTAATTTTATGTCACACTTCTTTTGTGAGAAGTAAGTGGAGATAAGAATAAAAGTTTCTTTCTGAAAACTTATATGTCAGTGGAAGACTGAGGAGAGACTGACATGAGTGAAAGGGAATGTTTCCTCTTACAATGCCTGTCATGTTCAAGAAAATAAGCTGTCTGGGTTCTGCCTTTTAACTGTCAACCACAACATATTGTGGTCTATAGAGGAAGACAAATGGTTATCCACAAAAAGTACAGTGAAATAGTCCTGAACACCTTAAGTTAGTAGTTTTTGTTTTAATATTTAAATGTTTGAATATTTCAAGTGATTTGTTTTTTATAAGTTAAATTAGCACTATGGCATAGAATATAGAAACTTCATTCATCCCCTCTTGCGACCACATCAAAGTTGAAATGGAAACATAAAGCAAATAGCAAGCAGAGTCACCTGGGGGTCTAGATGAACAGAAGCACTACAATTAGGGAGAGAAATAAAAAATAAGCCTGCAACAGTTAGAGATAGGAGGGGCCTAAGACACGAGGCTGCTGGGTCCAGAGAGCCTGAGAGTGACAGAGGCTATGGCAGCAGCTTGCACCTGCAGACACCTCTTAAAGGGTCCACAAGTAGACTTTTGAGATGATGGACCTGCCCTTTCTGAGCATCAGCACCACGTTGGCTGCTCAGAAGTCACCAGGGACTTACAGGAAGATGCTAGTTGTCAGAGTGAGGGCCCGAGGTGAGGCTTTCTACTGGCCAGAAGCTCAGAGAGTCCCAAGAAAGAAGAATCCAAAGAGGCCCACACCCAGACATAATTAAAATGCCAAAGTTAAATACAAAGAGAGAATTTTAAAAGCAGAAAGAGAAAAGCAATTAATTACCTACAAAGGAACCTCCATAAGAATGACAGGTAATTTCTCAAAAGAAACTATGCAAGACAGAAAAGCTTAGCACAAAATATTCAACATGATGAAAACCCAGGATCTACAACCAAGAATACTTTATCCAGTAAAGCTATCATTTAGAGTTGAAGGATAGATAAAGAACTTCCCAGACAAAAATAAGCTAAAGGAATTTATCCCCACCAAGCCAGTATTACAGGAATTATTGGAAGGACTACTTTAAGAAGAAAAAATGTTTCAAAATCATGAATAAAGAATAATAATAAGCACATATTTATCAATAAGTACCTCAAAAGGAAAAGCGTTAAGTGCTCCAACCAAAAGATAGGGAAGTTGAATGGATAAGAAAACAAGACCCCTATATATACTGCCTACACGAGACTTACTTCAGATTAAAAGACATACACAGATTAAAAGAAAATGGATAAAAAAAGATATTGCCTTGATGGACCCAGAGAATATTGTGCTGAATGAAGTAAATCAGATAGACAAATATCATTTAGTTTCATGTACATGTGGAATCTAAAGAACAAAATAAACAACAACAACAAGAAAAATGGAAACAAACTCATAGATACAGAGAATATTTTGAGAACTGCTAGATTGGGGGGGTCAGGTGGATGGTAAAAAAGGGCAAAAGGATTAAGAAGTATAATTGGATAGATACAAAATATTCATGGAGATATAAAGTGTAGCATAAGGAAAATAGTCAACAATGTTGTAAAAAAGATGTAAGGGGGAAGAGAGTTCCCTGATTTAGTGGGGTGGCCACTTTGTGGGTTATATAAATCTCTAATCACTATGCTGTATAATGGAAATGAATATATAATTGTATGCCAACTATAATTTAAAAAGCTGATTGACTTATACAACATAGATATGAGCAACTAATTATTTATTATGTTACAATAAAACTGGGGAAAAATGAAGTATAAATTGGTAATTACAAAATAGTCATGAGATTATAGAATATGGCATGTGGGAATATAGTCAATAGTATTGTAATAACTATGTATAGTATAAGATGTATATTGAATTTTTCAGGGTGATCACTTCATAAGTTATAAAAATGTCTAATCACATTGTTGTACACCTGAAACTAATATAATACTGTATGTTAACTATAATTAATAAATAAAAAAAATTAATAAAAAATTAAATGCTCAGGATAATTGCTGTTATTTACTGTATTTCCATATGTTGTAAAAGTACAGTGTAATTTTTTACATTGCTTATAATTTAAACTATTATTTTTTTAATTATTTATTTAAATGCATTTTAATATTTATATTTAATTGTATATTAATTATTTATTATATTATTATTAATTATTATTAGCCAAAAGGAGAAGAAATAAATATTATGAACGAAATTTAGATATTCTGAGAAAACAGCTTAAAACTGGGCCCCTTTTGAGAAATAGTTTTTTCAATGGCTTAGAGGTTGATGGTCATATTCTTCATGAAATGTTTGAAATTCAGAAAACAATATATCAAAGTCTTAAAAAAATAACATTGAATCTCATTTTTATAATTACAGAAAAAGAAGAGGAGAGTCATAAATATAATACAGATGTAAATATCAAAGCAGGTCTTTTTACACGGATCTCATATATATAAATACACATATGTCTTTATAAAAATGTATTAAAATATTTTTTTCATCCCTCAGCCTTTAGTTTAAATCATTCTAAAATGCCACTCAGCCCAGATTCCTGCCTCAATAAATAAAGTTACCTAGAAATTCCTCTTTAAAAAAATTTTTTTCAACCAAGGCAATTAATTAGAGGCTCTCACGATCTAATAGGTGCCAATATTTACTAGTCTATTTTGAAACTGTGAATCATACATATGGCTAATGGGAAATGACTATAGTAAGGATGATAGTTTCTCCATTCAGTGGATATAATCATAAATAAATTATAACTACATTATGACTATTTCACAGTATGAACATCATCTTTAAAATTAATTTTGTTTTATGTTTCTTTAATCACTTCCAAATTCCATGAACATTTCTTGTTGGGAGCCTTTCTTGCTGAATGCCCTACAAACAGGGTTAGAGTTGCCTGAAAGCTAGAAATTTGCAAAGCAGGTAGGCTCCTTACTGAAGGAGGAAGTTTGGCTTAATGGATAGCTTGTTACTGAAGGAGGAAGTTTGGCTTAATGGAAAGAGTTGAACATTCCTTGCCCCAGGGAATAAGAGAGGAAAACAGGAACAAGGATATTTTGAGAGAACTTATTTAAAGGTCAGCAATCATTTGCATATGTGTGGATGTTGCTTCTCATGCTCTTCCAAGGGTATATATATGCTGTGCTAATTAAATTTGGGGCTCAGTATTCACTGTTAACCCTCCTGACTCTATCTTCTGTCTGTCTCTCTCTTTTTTTCTCAATCCTCATTTCCCCTCTCAGGAACTGTTGGAACTGTTTGATCTTAGCTGGTTGGCTCCAGCAATTTCTTCATTACATCTTCTTAGCACATGTGCAAAGCAGGAAAATTACAACCAGTGAGAGCAGAGGCAACCTTTTCTCTCTTGATATTGAAATTAGTGTTTCATCATGTTAAGCACAAACCTAAATCTATAAGCAGGTTGATTTGGTAATATTTTATTTGATAAGAGTTCCTAGGGTATATCAGATGTACTGAGTATATCAGATGCTTTTGGAAGGTACATATTATGCATACTTAATAAAGAGCCATAATTTTAAAACTACTGTGCTAGACACTGGGGAGTAGTAAATAAAGATTAACATAAAGTTGGTGCTCTCTGCCCTCAATGTGACATTAATTGAAAAGGGCTTGAAGTAAGGCAGAGAATGTAGACAAACTAAAGAAATGGGAAGCTGGAAGCTTAACTTTAAAGGAAACAACAGTGGTAACCTGTGCAAACACCTACCTCCTATAATGGTAAAATAAAGCATATACCGACTTTTGAGTTTGAATTGAATCCATATGGTACCACAATTACAGAAAAAAAGTTATTGTCTTTACCTCACAATCACACTGTGAGTGAGATAGGACCAAAGCTATATTGAAAATAGTGAGTTATTTACTTATTAGTCCATTAATGCATGTACTCACCTAATTAACCATCTATTCATAATTCCAAAATTATGAAGCATCTGCTACCTGCCATGTTCTGTTCTAGGTTTTTGAAATACAAAGGAAATTAATATGTCATGGTTACTGTCACGAAGTATTTTACAATCTACTTGGGAGAGATTCACAATTACTTAACAGAGGAACAAAGCTAGTCCTTGCATTAGGGAATTAGCAATGGTCCAGGCCAATTCTGCTGTCCTGAGATATATATAGCGGTACCTATTTTTTTCACCATTATTATTCCAATCTGTTAGGACACCAAGGACTTCTTTACTGTAAAATACTTTTTAGAACATAAATGATCCTTGGAGGATTTATAATACATTCAGATATTTAATAACTGGCAAAATTTTAGAAAGAATTGATTAGATGGCTCAGAATAAAAATGGAGACCAAAAAACACTTTCAGAGAAGGGAGCAAGAGCACTAATAGAACAAGTAAAGGTATAATTTGATTTGTGATGTATTTCAGCTCCCTATGTAGAAAATGAAAACAACCAAAAATAAATTATGGTGTTACCATATAGAGAAAATAATTAAAATGCTATTTTAAAGGTATTATTATTATTATTATTATTATTAGAAAAAGATGTTTGTTCACAGTGTATTATAAAATGAAAAAATAATTATTAAGAGTACCATGCTATGATTATATATTTTGATGAAATATATAATATATTATTTATATAATATATAATATATTAATATATTAATATATTAATATGTTAAACAGAAAAAAAATGTATGGACCAAAAAATGTGTTGACTCTGAAGAGTTAGATAAATTTACAGTTGATGCTCTAAAATTTTTCTTCTATTATTTGAAGCATATATCATTCTGTAGTTTTTCTTCTATTTTAAACTTTTAAATTAAAGTATAAAAGAGATATACAAATGTTTGCAAATTAAAAGTGTATAACCTGGTGACTTTTTATAAATTGAGTACAGCAGTCTACCTAGCCCCCAAATTAAGAAATAGACATTATCAATACCTCAGGAGAAACCCATCCCTCCCTATCCTTTTTACTCACTAACATAATAATTTCCTTAAAAGTATTAATGTCTGTTTTGGGTAGAGGCCTATGTGAACATACAGTATAATGTTAATCTTAAAATTACTAAATTGTCTTTTTGGTTTTACTCATACATGTGGAGTACACAAACATCCAAATATTTATTGAATCCATATTTGTGAATGTACTTTGTAAACCTAAAATACATTAGGCAAATGCTAGTAATTATTATTTTATATTTTTTGTACTTATAAGCAAAAGCCATTAACTGACTTTCCATATTATTTTCTTATTTTTTTAGTTAATTAATATTTATTTTGCACACTTTCAAGTTGATCATGTAGTTCACAGAATCTAACAGAATGCAACTTAAGGTTCTTTATATGATGGCTTTAAATCCTGTTCCAAGACAATTATAAGAGATTTGGCCATTTTGTCTAAGTGGCTAACTAGCCTGGAAGGATTACAGTTTAGTTTAGAAACTCTTTCTTCAAGAATCTGTGCTTGTCAGCTTCCCAAACCGAACTCCCATGAGACTGCACACATGTAAATGATCTTTCTGAAGGCTCTCAGAGTTAATGGATGTGATATTTTCACGAGCCTCGTAGCTGAGGAACTGACCTTCTGGATGGATATCAGTTTTAACACAGTAATTACTTCTCCAGATTTCTCCTAATTCTGCTAAGAGCAAATCTCAATCTTTGAATTAATAAAGTACAACTAAAGTAAATTAAGCCAATTTTGAAAATGTGTTAAATTATTATATATGATAAACATTAAAGAAAGTCAGTTATAGGAAGACTTAAGATATTGACCAATAGCTAAATAAATGTATCCTTTCACACTGTTTTAAAATAAAAATTTAGGATTAACTGACAAACTATGGGTCTAGCTTGTATCAAAGAAGAAATCTTTAGAATTAGAAAGCTTTAAAAAGAATGAAGTAGCTCTGTATATAGCAATATGGGAGATCTTAGAAATATATTATTATTTAAGAAAAGATTGGTACAGAAATAGTTTTAATGTGCTACTCTGATGTATAGAATGACTATATAGATGATAGGTAAATGATAGATGATAAATGATGATAGATGATAGATAGATATAGATAGATGATGGATTGGTTGATAGATGGTAGATAGATGATAAATAGATATGCTTGTATCTGCATATTTCTTTAAGACAACACAGAAAATTGAAAAAAATAGGCATGGATAAGAAGATTTACTTCTAAAAAAATATGGGCATCTGTACTTTGTATTTTATGCTCTTTATATTTATTACCTCTACAAAAACATATTATTTTAAAAAAAAACCTGAGAATACTCTGTACTACATACCTTAATACCCTAAGAATAAAACCAAACCCTAAATCCTTCATTCAAATATTTAAATCTGGCTTCCTAATGAATTTGTCTTCTTTCAGTTTTATCACACTGCCACTCAGGGCCACAAACCTCTAATAAATCATTTTTACTGGTTTCTTCCCCAGTGTCTTAAGCAATCATTCATATATGGTTGTTAGAATAAAGCTTATAGACAAGAAATGGACTCAATTAATGAAGGTGCTTTAGACTCACAACAGGTTTTTGTTTTGTTCCAATTGATGTCAGAGCCTGTATCAAAGAACAATAAATCAATCACCAAATCAGTTTATAATTGTCTCACACATATAGTGTTGCACAAACAAGTTGCCAATATTTCCATGTCATATAGGCTTTGTTCTGGATTTTTCCATGTTAAAAACTTTGGTATTGTTTTCTGATGATTTGTATTGTATTCTGTTTTGTAAGAGTATCTGATTTAAACAATCCATCTTACTTTTAGCAAATGTTGTATTTACTATTTCTGTATTATTTATGTATAACCCAAAGAAGATTCAATAAAAAATAAATGACCTATCTTAAACAAAAAGTTAGAATGTAAAATATCATTAAAGTGAAATACAATCAGAACAGGTGTTTATCTAAATTTTAACATAATCCTAATTTTCAATGGGTGGTACCAAATAGTAGAGACTATATTTTTGGCAAATGGACTCTCAACTATATAATTTTTTTAAATTTTATTTTAATAAATTTATTTATGCAAATTAGTTTCAAATATAAGTACATAGGTTAGACATCTATAATGATCATCAAACAATCCTTCCAATTGCTCCCTCCCTCCCCTGGCTTTCCATTTGGCCATCATATTAATGCTAACTATATTTCCTCTTCCATGCTCCCAACTAACAACTACTAATTTGTACTTCTTTAACCCTTCACCCCATTCTCCCAGCCTCCCAATCCCTCTCCCCTCTGTCCATTACCAAATTGTCCACTATATTTGTGAGTCTGTTTTTGATTAATTTGTGTTTTTTTGTTCCTTAGATACTTCCGATAAGTGAAAACATATGGTATTTATCTTTCTCTGTCTGACTTATTTCACTCAGCATAATAACCTCTAGGTCCATCCATGTCATTGCAAATAGTAGGATTTCATTTTTTTAGTGGCTGAGCAATATTCATATATATATATATATATATATATATATATATATATATATATATATGTATATGTATGTGTATATATATATATATATATATATACCATAATTTCTTTATTAAGTCATCTGCTGATGGGCATTTAGGTTGTTCCCATATCTTGGCTATTGTAAATTGTGCTGCCATAAATATTGGGGTGCATAGCTCTTTATGAATTATTGTTTTGGCTTTCTTTGGATAAATACCCAGAAGTGCAATTTCTGGGTCAAAATGTATATCCATTTTTTAATTTTTTTGAGAAACCTTCAGACTGTTTTCCATAGCAGTTGTACCAATTTGTAATCCCACCAACAATGTATGAAGGTTCCTTTTTCTCCACATCCTCACCAACACTTGCTGTTTTTTGATTTATTGATGATAACTATTCTGACAGGTGAGAGGTTCTATCTCACTGTGGTTTTAATTTGCATTTCTCTGATGATTAGCGACCTTGAACATCTTTTCATATGTCTGTTAGCCATCCGTATTTTCTCTTTGGAGAAGTATCTGTTCGGATCTTCTGCCCATTTTTTAATTAGAAGGTTTGTTTTTTTGTTGTTGTTGATCTGTATACGTTCTTTATAAATTTTTGGATATTAACCCCTTATCAGATGTATCATTAGCGAATATCTTCTCCCAAACGTGTATTGTCTTTTTGTTTCGTTGATAGTTTCCTTTGCTGTACAAAAACTTTTTAGTTTGATGCAGTCCCATTTGTTCATTTTTTCTTTTGCTTCTCTTGCCTGAGGACATGTATCTGAAAAGAAATTACTGTTAGTAGTATTAGAGAGTTTACTGCATATATTTTCTTCTAAAAGTTCAATGGTTTCAGGTCTTACATTTAAATCTTTAATCCATTTTGAGTCTATTCTTGTATATGGTGTAAGAATACGGTCCAGTTTCTTTTCTTTCCTTTTTTTTTTTTTTTGCATGTATCTGTTCAATTTTCCCAGTACCATTTATTGAAGAGACTGTCTGTGCCCTATTGTAATTCTTACTTCCTTTTTTATATATTAAGTAAGCATATAGGTGTGGATTTATTTCTGAACTCTCTATTCTGTTCCATTGATCAATGTATATGTTCTTATGCCCGTACCATGCTGTTTTGATTACTGTAGCTTTGTAGTATAGTTTGATAACAGGTAGTATGATACCTCCAACTCTGTTCTTTCTCAAGATTAATATTTGGATTACTATTTGGATTTTCTCAAGATAACTACTTTTTTTTGTGGCTCCATATAAATTTGAGAATTGTTTGTTATAGTTCTCTGAAAAATGTCATTGACATTTTGATAGAGATTGCGTTGAACCTATAGATTGCTTTGGGTAGTACAGCCATTTTAACAATGTTGATTCTTCCTACCCATGAACAGGATATATGCTTACATTTATTTCCTTTTTCAATAACATAATTTTCTAAAACAGGTCTTCTACCTTCTTGGTTAATTTGATTCCCAGGTATTTTATAGTTTTCTATGCAATTGTAAATGGGATTGTTTTCTTAATTTCTCTTTCTGAAAGTTCATCATTGGTGTATAAAAATGACACTGACTTTTGAAAATTTATTTTGTAACCTGTTACTTTACTGAATTCATTGATCAGTTATAACAGTTTTGGGGTGTAATCTTTAGGGTTCTCTATATATAGTATCATGTCATTGGCAAATAACAAGAGTTTTACTTCTTCCTTTCCAATTTGTATGCCTTTTATTTCTCTTTCTTGTCTTATTGCTGTGTCTAACCTTTCCAATACAATGTTGAAGAAGGGTGGTGAAAGTGGGCATCTTTGTCTTATTCCTGATCTTAAGGAAAATGCTTTTAGCTTTTCTCCATTGAATATTATGTTAGCTGTAGATTTGTCATATATGGCTATTGTTATGTTGAAGTATGTTCCCTTTATTTCTACTTTGCTGAGAGTTTATCATAAATGGATGCTGGATTTGCTCAAACACTTTTTCTGCATCTATTGATATGATCATATGCTTTTAATCTTTTGATTTTTTAATGTGGTGAATCAGACGAATTGATTTGCAGATATTGAACCAACCATGCATCCAAAGAATAAATCCAACTCGATCATGGTGTATGATATTTTTAATGTATTGCTGAATTAGGTTTGTTAATATTTTGTTGAGGATTTTTGCATCAATGTTCTTAAGAGATATTGGCCTATAGTTTTCTTTTCTTTTCTTTTCTTTTCTTTTCTTTTCTTTTCTTTTTTTTGTAATATCTTTGCCTGGTTTTGGAATCAAGGTAATGGTAGCCTCATAAAAGGAGTTAGAGCACTTTCCCTCTTCTTGAACTTTTTGAAATAGTTTGAGAAGAAGAGGTTGTAATTCTTCTTTGAATGTTTGGTTAAATTGGCCTATGAAGCCATCTGGTCCAGGACTTTTGATTTTGGGGAGTTTTTTGATTCTGATAATATTTCATTGGTGGTAAACAGTTGGTTCAGATTTTCTGTTTCTTATTGACTGTCTTGGGATGTTCTATGTGTCTAGGAATGTGTCCATTTCTTCCAGATTGTTCAATTTGTTGGCATATAATTGCTTGTAATATTTTCTTATGATCCATTGTATTTCTGTGGAGTCTATGGTTATTTTTCCTCTTTCATTTCTGATTTCATTTCTTGATGAGTCTGGCTAAGGGTCTGTCAATTTTGTTTATCCTTTCAAAGAACCAGCTCTTGGTTTCATTAATCTTTTGTATTGTTTTTCTAGACTCTATTTTATTTTTTCTGCTCTGATCTTTATTATTTCCTTCCTTCTATTCACTTTGGGCTTAATTTGCTGTTTTTATTCCTCATTCTTTTAATTGTAAGGTTAGATTTTTATTTGAGCTTGCTCTTGTCTATTGAGGTAGGCCTGTATTGCTCTGAATTTCCCTCTAAGGACTGTTTTCACTTTGTCCCATAAATTTTGAGTCATTCTGTTTTCATTTTCATTTGTCTCTAGGTATCTTTTGATTTCTTCCTTGATCTCATTAATAACCCACTGTTTAGTAGTATTTTATTTAGCCTCCATGTGTTTGTGTACTTCCCAGTTTTTTTTCTTTTAGTTGATTTCTAGTTTCATACCATTGGGATCAGAGAAAATGGTTGATGTGATATCAATCTTCTTAAATTTATTGAGACTTAATTTGTGTCCTAATATGTGGTCTATCTTTGAAAATGATCTCTCCTTTTATGTCAGTCAATAATTGCTGTATGTATGTAGGTGCGCCTATGTTTTGTGCATATATGTTTACTAGGGTTATGTCCTCTTGATTTATAGATCCCTTTATTATTATGTAATGTTCTTTTTTATTCCTTATTATAGACTTTTTTTAAAAGTCTATTTTATCTGATGTAAGTATTGCTACCTGGCTTTTTTTTTTCATTTCTATTTCCGTGATATATCTTTTTCCATCCCTTAACTTTCAGTCTGTGAGTGTCATTTGATCTGAAGTGGGTCTTTTGTAGATAGCATATGCATAGGTCTTTTTTTCTTATCCATTCAGTTACCCTATGTCTTTTGATTGGAGCATTTAATCCATTTACATTTAAAGTGATTACTGATAGGTACATTGTTACTGTCATTTTATTATTCATATTTGTTATTTTATTTTCTTTTTTACTCCTCTTTTTACAGAAGACTCTTTAACATTTTTTGTAATACTAACTTGTTGGTGATGAATTTCTTAAGCTTTTTTCTGTTTGAGAAGCTCTTTATCTCACCTTCCATTTTAATCAAAAACCTTGCTGGGTAGAGTATGCATGGTTGTATATTCTTGTTTTTCATAACTTTGAATATTTCTTGCCATTCCCTTCTGGCCTGCAAAGTTTCCATTGCAAAGTCAGCAGACATTCTTATGGGGTATCCTTGTAAGTAACCAGCTTCTTTTCTCTTGTTGCTTTTAAGATTCTCTTTGTCTTTGACCTTTGACATTTTAATTATGATGTATCTTGGCATAAGTCTGTTTGAATTTCTCTTGTTTGGCACTCTTTGTGCTTCCTGAACTTGTGTGTCTAATTCCTTTGTCAGGTTAGGGAAGTTTTCTGTCATTATTTCTTCAAATAGAGTCTCGATCTCTTGCTCTCCTTCTTTCTCTACAGGTACTCCTATGATTCGGATATTTTTACGCTTCGTGTTGTTCCAGAGGTCTCTTAAACTATTCTCATTTTTAAAATTTTTTTTTCTTTTTGTTTTCCTGATTGGGTGTATTCAGCTACCTTAATTTCAATTAACTGATTCAGTCTTCTGTTTTGTCCAATCTACTATTGAATCCTTCTAGTATATTCTTCATTTCAGTTACTGTATTCCTCATTTCTGTCTGGTTCCTTTTTATGGTTTCTATGTCCTTTTTAATGGTTACTATCTCTCTGTTGAGGTTCTCATTGTGTTCATCAATTCTCTCCATAAGTTTGTTGAGCATACTTATAATCATTTTACTGAACTCTATCTCTGGTAGGTTGCTTGCCTCCATTTCAGTTAGCTTATTTTTCTGGAGTTTTCTCTCTCTCTCTCTTTTTTTATTTATGGCATGTTTGTTTTCTCATTTTGTTAGCCTTTCTGTGTTCATTTTATTGTAACCACCACCCCGCAACAGACACATGGACCACCAAAAATCAGTAAGTTATAGGAAACACACTCTTTATTCAGCCACCTGGGTGTGCCAGGGGTATGCAGACCCCAAATTAAGCAGCCCCAAAATGTAGAGGTACAGAATTTTTAAGTTCTAAACCCCATTCTTCATTATGTCTGAACACAAAAGGCTATTTTCCTTTTTTTTACTAACTGTCGTCCCACAGGTCAGTTGTGCAAGCGGGGGTACAGAAGCAGAAAGCTTATTGTTAGAATGTTATGTTCCCACTGGTGATAGCCAAACACAGTTTCTATGTGTCAGGAATATTTGTTTCATCTCTCAGGCTTGGCCAGATGGCCTAATGTAGAAAGTAACATGTGTGGTCCAGTGGCACACTCTCCCTGATGTCTTGTGCCAGGAGCCCTAGAGGTGACCTTTGTGTGGATCATGTGTGATCTTCTGTTGTCACCAAGCCTTCATTGTAGTTAGTAGTTCAGAGGGTGGGATTAACGTTTGGCTGACTAATTGTGGAAATTGGCTGCACTCTCAGAATGAGAGCTGTTTTGTGGGAGCTGACCCCACTGAATGAGATTTGCCCGAGCATGCTTGTATACTTATTGCAACCACCCTTTGTGTGTGTCACTACTGGAACCAGTCAGGAGTTTCTCCATTGTGGTCTGGTGTCAGCCTCCGGATGCGTTCATTGTGTAGTCCCTTAGGAGGACTACAAGGTCAGCTGCTGCTTTTGGTTGCTCAAGGCTACACAGTGAGAACTACAAAGCAATCCACTGATGGTTGTTGCCTGTGTGGATCTATTGGTAAGTGGAAGAGACAGTGTTGTATGCAGCTCTTGGTTATCCCCCGTCCCTGACCTATGGCAGTTTAGCAGAGGGACCAGTGCTCCTCAAATCCTGATACTTCTTATCAGCTGCCTGTAAGTCTCTGAAACTGGATGAATCTCTGGGTGATATGCATGTTGAGTAGCACAGAGACTCTGAGAGTCTCCTGGGTCTAGTAAGTAAATTTCCCCTGCCACTGCAGTGTCAGTTTATGTGCCCACTCTGTCTCTGTGGCTCGCTGTACAAGTTCCCACTCATAGCAAGGTCGATTGCTGCCCACCTTGAACCCAGAGCAGGGAAAGCTGCCTATTAATGTGCAGCAGGCATTTTGTGTACTGAATGGGGCAGGAACTCAGGGAGTTAAGGGCTGTGAGGCCAATACACACCCCTACAATCCCCTTAAGAGATATTGTAGCTCATACAGGCAACTGTTTTCTGTCCACAACTGTTTTCTTTGAAATGTGCTCACTATACTAGCCAAGATCTGTTTCCTGAACTATCGGCTCAACCCCAGATCCAAGCAGGGCACAAGAAGCTGCTTGTCAGTGGGCTGCAGGCACTTTGTGGCTTGGGATCTCAAGGGGACAAGGTTCATTCAGCCAATACAGCCTCAGTTTTGCTGCAACTTCTGTGTCTGGGCATTTCCACTATAGACCCAGATTGCAGTGAAACCAGCTTCCATCAGGAGTGTTCCTCCAGACCTCTGTACTTCCTGAACACAATATTGCAACTCTTTCAGGCAGAAAAGGTCTGCCTGCCATTGATTTCTGTGCAGTGACCACCCTGTGCCAGCTAAAGTTTGTTGCCTGTGTGGGTTAGGTGATCAGGGGAGGGGAAGGGCAGGGCTGTGTCACTTCATTGTCAATGGGCCACCTGGGGCAATTTGTGGGTAGGGTGGGGTGGGGTCTCAGAGAGACAATGGCAGTGAAATTAATAGAGCCTCAGTTTTGCTGCAACTTTGGTAACTGTTGTGAGTTCCCGCAGAAGACCCAGATCACAACAAGACCAGCTGCTATCTGAGACTGGCACACAGGTCCCTGATATCCACCCAAGTTCATGTTGGCAACAGTGATCTGCCTAACCCTACCAACAAAATACAGCTCACAGCACTGGTCGCCTGCTGGGAATGGAAATGTAGCTTACAGGGCTGGCTGCTTTTGCTGAGATTGGAAAGATCACTCACAATGATGGCCAACCCTCTGTGAACATTTGGTCCTGAATCACTTGGAGCTGAGCTTGGCAACAGGTCAATAACACTTGCCCCAGTCAGTCTGCAGGTTGGGTAGGGTGGTCTCAGAGAGACAATGGAAGTCAGATCAATAAGTCTCAGTCTTATTGCAAATATGGTAACTATTGTGAGTTCCCACAGATGACCCAGATCACAGCAAGACCAGCTACAGTCTGGGACTGGCCCATAGGTCCCTGATATCTGCCCAACTTTGTGTTGGCAGCAGCGATCTGCCTGACCCTATCTCCGAAACGGGGCTTACAATGCTGGCCACTGTTGCTGGGATTAGAAATGCTGCTCACAACAGTGGCCACCCCACTGTGAATATTTCACTCTGAATTACTGGGATCAGGGCATGGCAGCCATCCAGGAACAACTGCCCCTGGCCGTCTGTAGGTTAGGCAGGGTGAGTTGATCCCCTCAGACCAGTGCTTCCTAATGGCTGTGTGGGAGAGATCTGCACAATAAAGATTGCATGGTCTGTAGGGGGGCCAGACTAAGGCACAATGGTGGCTGCCTTTCTAGCCCTAGATCTGACTCCAGGTAATGGAGACTTTTTCAGAATGAATTCTGCATGAGCCTCAGATCCACTGCCAGTGTCCCAGGTGAGTGTCCGCAGGTCAGAAAGCTTTTGCTTGGGTCCTTCAAAGGGACATCTAGGGACTCAGTAACCTACAGTCTCACCCAGATGGCTGGAATCCCCTCTAGTTTCTACAGTCAGAGTTATTAAAAATCTCCTCTTCCCTGGACTGGGACCCTAGGCTGGGGAGCCCCCAGAAGTGACCAAGAACCCCCCTTCTTTTAGGGGAGCCTCTGCAGCCTTGCTCTCCCTTCCAGTCATCCTCCACCACTCACGGGTGTGGGTTCAGCCCAATTTGGGACTTTGCCCCTCCTACTGGCTTCAATGTGTCTCCTTTATATTATCAGATGTATGTGTTATAATCAGCTGGTCTTTAGGTGATTCTCCATGTTGATTATTCTATAATTTGGTTGTAATTTCAGTGCAGTCCTGGGAGGAGATGAACCCTGCTTTAATCTAGTCCGCCATCTTCCCCTTCCCTCTATGCTTTTATTTTTTATCATTTCTAGGTTCTAGGAGATTATAGTCAATTAGCTTCAACTTAACTGAATATTTCTGATGAATTACCTTTTAAATTATATTTTGTACATGCGCTCCAAATTTATACCAAATTGTTCATTCTTCCTGATCTCTCTCTCTCGTGAAGCTTATTCTTTTATTGCATTGAGATCTTCTTTTTTATATATGGCTTCTTATGCAGCTTTTAGTTTTATATAAAATTCATAGGATATTTAACTTTGTTCTTTAGCACTTTCAACTCTCAAACTTACTGATATTCTCTCGTTCTTGCTATTTTGATTCCTAAAATTACACAGTAAACCATTTTTGTCCTTCCTTCTGGCTCTTATGAGTTGATGGCAAAAATCACAATAGCAGTGGATCATTTCCAGTATAAATATGTGTTCCAAATCAGAAAGCAATTACCAACACAGAGGGTGTGGGAGCATTCTTATAAAAGGGACGTATAAGAACCTTGAAGGCTGGTATGGCTTATAGGACAAAATGTAATTCTATTTTAGAATATAAACATAAATCATAAATTTTTATTAGCTTGCTTTAGTAATACAAATCACAGAGTCAAGCTCCATGAAATTTTAAAACTTAAAAACAAATAGAGAAAATTTTTACTTCTGGGTGAGAAATAGTTAATGGCAGACAAATATTTCCATTAAAATAAGAAAAAGCTGGATAAATTATATCAATCATATTTCATAGAAAAACTTTAGAAGGAATTAGTACTAAATGAAATAATGTTCCAGAGAGTGAAGAACATTTTTGTTTCTTCAACACTGGGGGCATTTCTTGATTTTTTGGGAAAGCTAATAATTGGGAGTAACCTTGGCAGAAGCTTATTGGGGATCAGGAAGCTATGGTTGTAATTCTAATAGTCATTCTAAGCTACAGAGAAAATTGAGAGTGATTATCAGAGGATATTTGCTAACTCTGGGCTTTATAATAGGCTAAAGATTTGGGACAAGCTTTCTAAAAGTCAGAATGAAATCTCTGACAGTTTTACATAGTTGAGGAGGCCACTACTATGAGGAGGAGGGAGCCAGCCTGAAGTTGTTGCCAATTTCCATTTTAAGACATTTGCCAGTTTTAAAGCCATATTGGCAACAATTTTAAAAGGTTGGGCTGGACATTTTTAATATTCTAAGTTCAATCTTCTGCAGAATTTCAAGACTGGTGAGATAGACACCTGCAAGATATTTAATCTGAAGCCAAGATGATATATGTTAGAATGATAGAATTGATCCAGATATAAAATCAAACTAAATTTTTAAGAAAATCCAGAAGAAGCTTATTCTCAGACTTAATTGCTATGATTTATTAACATATTTTAGTAACAGAGAAAAAAGAAAACACTCTGGTGGAAGATATCATCTGGAGCCTCAGGGTTTTTTTGTACATAGTGTTTAGCCAGCAATTAAGCATTGATAACAATCAAAAAGTTTTAAAAAACATGACTGGAAATAAAAATTAAAATAACTATTCATAAAGGCAAAGTTAATCCAGATGCTGTAGTTAGCAATATATTATTTTGAAATAACTATTATTAATATGTTCAAGAAAACAGAGAAAGAGTTGGACAAAATAGATAAAAATATAGAATAGAATCAGAAAATTATCTACAGAATGAATCAAGTTGATATTCTACAATGGGAAAAAGATGTGATATTTAAAATTAACAGTGCAATAGTTGAAGTTACCCATAGATTAAATGTGTTAGAAGACAAGGTTAATAATGTGCAAAAGAGACCAACAGAACACATCCAAATTGAAGCACTGATAGTAAAAAACATGAAAACCACTGAACAGAGCAAAAGTATCTAATGTGATAAAGTAATATATTAGACATTTAATTGAATCCCAGAAAAATAAAGAATAAGGCAAAAGTAATATTGAAGAGTTAACAGCTAAGAATATTTTTAAACCAATGGAAGATGTCAGTCAATACACATATTCAAAAATCTCAGAGAAACTATAGCAGGCTAAATAAAAAGATAGCACACCAGGACATAGAGTAATAAAATTGTTGAAAATGAAAAACAGAGAAAATCTTAAAAGCAGTCAGAAGAAAAGGCACATTATTTTCAAAGAAACAAAAATTACTATACCTCAACAGAAATATTGGAAAACAGAAGATAATATAACAACATATTTAATTACTAAAACAAGGTGATTACCAAATTATAATTCTATACCCTGCCAACAATCCTTCAAATTGAAAGTGAAATAAAATGTTTTCAGAAAAAGACTGAAAGACTATGTCACTATCCAGCCTGAAACAAACAAACAAAAATACTAAAGAAATATTTTTTTCAGGCAAAAATAAAGAAGTTAAAAACTTGAGTGAGCAGGAGAGAATAAAGAATAAGAGAGTAAATATGTTGGTGAACAAATAATTATTGCCTATATGAAACAAATACTGTTATGCCTAAATTATATGTAGAATCAAAATGCCTGACAACTGCAAAGTAAAAGGTCATAAGAAAGTTTCTAAGATTTTAGCAATATTGAGGAATTTGTAACTTCCTTTGTCCTTATCCCTTTGATTATTATAAACTTTCTTCAACACACTGCCCAATGCCTTTTTCCCTTAAACCTATGCCCATAGATGAACTTGCTTTCTATTCATAAAATAATATGCTCTTTAAAAAATTTTTGGTAGTTACCATCAAATCATAGACCTTTAAAAAATAGCTGCTTTTACTTTAGAAAGGAAATATGGAAGAGCGCATTCCTTGCCCTGAAGTAACTTATGATGTACCTTTGCATTGTAAACTCTTATCAGGTTGTTTCTTCACCCTGTGTTAAAGCCAGACATTCCCCAAATTAGTGCTCACTTTCTTGATGTAGTTCCTAGATTTTTCACATTTTGTTTGTTATCTTTTTTTTCTCACTTGTGTGTTACCATAGAATTTATGGCTCTTGATATAGTCTTTTTTATGTTCTCAGGGTAGGTTTCTCCATGACCTCTGAAACTTGGAAGTGGCAAATATATAAGCCTGTATAGCTGGTATCAAGTGATGCTTAGATTGTCTTGATCCCAAAGGAAATATCTCAGAATGTAATGATTTTTTAATGATGCCCTGTGAAACTTTGTGGGTGTTCAAAAGCAATGTGGTTATTTTTTTAGAGGAATGGAAAGGGTATCAAATAAGAGTCTAGTTGTTGCCTCTACATTGAGAAAAAAAAGAGCCATAGTTTAAAAACCCTATACATAACTTATCACAAGAATGTAGATAAATAAATTCTTTTTTTGTTTTATTTTTTTAATTACAGACATAGAATCTTATCTTAGTTTTAGATGTACAACACAGTGATTAGCTATTTATGTTACTTAAGAAGTGATCACTCTGATAAATCCAGTACACATCTGACACTATACATAGTTATCATAATACCACTGACTATATTTCCATGCTACCCCCCTACCTGGCAATCTGACAACCATCAAAATGCTTTCTGTATCTATGAGCTTGTTTCTATTTATGTATCCTCTTCTCTAGATTCCACATATGATATTTTCATTATCTGACTTGCTCTTCTCAGCACAATACCCTCTATGACCATCCATGTTGTTGTAGATGGCTACCACTCACATTGGACCTAGATGTGCCTCAAGATGCCAAGTCACAAACTGAGGCCAGCTACCACTAGAGCCAGCCTTGGGGCTGCTCAGCAAGAGGCACAAGGGCATGCTGAATCCAGATGCTGTTGTTTAGGTTTTGTAAACCTTTGAGAGACTTTGGGAATGTTAGCAGTATGAGCCAAGATGGGTTATTTGTATAAAAAAATCCATTAAGAGTGGCTTCGATGGGCCTGCACATCAGAAGGGGTGGAATCTCAGAGAATAATCAGGGCAGGGCAAACAATGTTAGTTATATTGATGGAGACCCAGATATGGCAGCTGGCTGGGTCTGCAAACTGGGTGGGGGAAGGCTCCAAAAAGGAACTGTGCCCTCAGCCAGTACTACCATATTGGCCCCTCCAGCCAGACAACTCAGTTTCTCCCATATGTCCCCAGTGCCTCTTGAGCCAACCTGGAGCCAGAGTTCAGAGCAAATGAGTCTATCACTGAGTAAGTCTGCATGTGGATCTCCCAGGAGGAGCATCTGTGACTTTTATAGCCCTCTATCTCAACCACAATCTATGCTAGTTTTCACAGTAGAAGCTGTGGGGACATCTCTTCCTGGTACTGGAACCCAGGTCTGAGAAGTCTGTGAGTCAACAACCCCTCACTCTTTCAGGGGGGACCTCTACAGCCAATATACTTCTCCCAATTCTTAACTGTCACACACGGGTGTGAGACCAACTCGTTTCTCATCTCCAACTCACCTACCAGTCTCAAGGTGATTTCCCATGTGTGTCACCAGTTATAGGACCAGGTGATTTCCAATATTTGCAATTCTGTACTTTGGATGTAATTTTGGTGTGATCGTGAGAGAAGGCAAGCACATCATTAACGTACTACGGTATTGTGACCAGAAGCCTCGATAAATTCATTCTTAAGAGCATTTTCCTCTTTTTTTACTCTTACTTTTGCTCTTTTAGTACAAATGAAATGTAAAACTGATTTGATGGAATTATTTATTTTTAGTATATTTATGGGTCATTACTATTTTAATCTTTAATATCATCTCATAGGTATATAATTATAATCATTATTATTTTTATTTAATTATTTTATTTTATATTATATAGTTAAAAATGAATAAATAATTTTATTTATTTATTTACCTGTTTGTTTGTTTGTTTGTTTGTTTATTTTTATGGTGACATCAGTTAATGAAATCCATAAGTTTCACCTGTACACTTTAGCAGTAAGACATATATTGGTATGATTTCAACTCTCTTATATTTGTCGAGGCAATTTCTGTGTCCCAGTATGTTGGTTTATTCTTGAGAATGTTCCATGTGCACTAGAGAAGAATGTATAAATAACTGTTTTGGGATGGAAGGCTCTGTAAATATCAATTATGTCCAGTTGGTCTAATGTGTCATTTAAGGATGTTATTTCCTTATTGATTTTCTGTTTGGATGACCTGTCCATATTGACAGTGGGATATTTACATCACCTACTATGAAACTGTTTTGGTCTGCTTCTCCCTTCAGTTTTGTCAATAATTTCTTTATATATTTCAGGGCTCCCTGATTGAGAGCATAGATATAATAAGTGTTATGTCTTTTTGGTGTATGATTCCCTTTATCATTATGAAGTGTCCCTCAGTATCTTTTTTCACCTTTTTTATTTTGAAGTCTAGTTCTACCAACATTAGTACTGCTACTCCAGCTTTTCTCTGAATGCCATTTGCTTAAAATATTATTTTCCACCCTTTCACTTTGAGTCTATATTTGTCTTTGGAGCTGAGATGTGCCTTCTGGAGGCAGCATATGTTTAGATTTTGTTTTTTAATTTATTCTGCAACTCTGTGCCTTTTTATTAATGAGTTCAGTCCATTTACATTTAGGATGATTATTGAAATGTGAGATCTTCTTATAGCCATTTTATCTTTTGCTTTCTGGTAGCTCTGTGTTTCTATTGCTTCTTTGTCCTTGTGCTTCTGTTTTTCTTATTTTGCCTGGCTTTTGTGAGTTTTCTCTCTGATTCTTCTTGTTTTATGTTATATACTTCAGTTCTGACTCTGGTGTGTGGTCATCATTACAAATATAAAAAAGAAATATATATATATACAGTCATCAATTTTCTTCTGTTTGTGCCTTATCTCCTTTCCTCATTGAGAATCTGTGTCTTTGAATCCTCTCCTTTTCAGTCATTGTACTCCCAATTTGCTTCTATGTATGCTGAACATTCATTATTATCTTGCTATGGCTATTCTCTTCTTATTATATAAGCTTATAATGTCCTGTTCTTAGTAAGGGTTGCACTCTTCTGCTTTTATTTGCCTGATAGTCACTTTACTCCTAATTATGTTTTATTTTTGTCATTTTGTTTTAAGTGAACTTACTCCTTTCAGTATTTTCTATAACGCAGGCCACGTGGTGGAGAATTCCCTCAACTTTTGTATGTCTGAAAAGGTCCTAATTTCTCTCTCATATCTAAAGGAGAGCTTTGCTGGATACATTATTCTAGGCTGGTAGTTTCTTTTACTTAATAGTTTAAATATTTGATTCCATTTCTTTCTGGCTTGTAATGTTTGCTCTGAGAAGTCCAACATAATCGAATGGATTTTTCTTTATAAGTTATGTTTTCTTCTCTCTCATTGCCCTGAGAATTCTGTCTTTGTTGTTGATTTTTGACAATTTCAAAAGAATGTGTCTTGAAGAAGGCCTTTTTGGGTTGAGTTAATTGAGCCTTCTGTTGCCTTCTTGAATTCCAAGCTTCAACTCATTTTCTAGATTTGGGTAATTCTCATCAATTATTTGTCTGAAAATGCTTTCTAGTCCTTACTTCTTTTCCTTGCCTTCAATAATGCTCTTTATTCTTGTTTCTTGTCCTAATACTACCAGATAGTTCTTGTATTTCTCTTTCATTATTTTTTATTTTTCGGTTTCTCTCTTCTTCCTTTTGATTTGTTTCTAGATTTCTGTCTTCGATATCACTGATTCTTTCCTTCATTTGTTCACTCCATTTCCCAAGGTTGCTATTTCATTTTTCAACTCTTGTAGTTTTTTTTAATCTCCAGATCTATTCTGTTCTTTTTGAGGGTTTCAATCTCCTTGCTCTGATCATGCAGTTCTTTTTTTCAATTCTTGAAATTGTTTACATGACTCATTTCAGAATTCATCAGGGCTTTCAGAGGTATCATCCTGAATTCTCAGTTACTTAATTTGCATATTTCTATGTCTTATGTCTTTAAGCTTATTTTCTGGACATTTTTCTCTTTCTTTTTGAGATGCCTTATCACTTTGATCATTCCTGGTGTTTAATGGACTATATCTCTGCTTGGGCATTAATGAAAGTGTATTCTGAATTTTTTTTTTCAAGAATAAAGATTTATTATATAAAAGTGTCCCTTTAACCTGTTGCAAAGAAGGCATTTTGCTTCTGGTTTCAAGTAGGTGGCGCTGTGAGCCGCTTGGATTCCTGCCTCATATAAATCCTTAATAATGCCTTTTTTTCTTCTTATAGCAGTTTAATCAGATTTGCTACTCTCAGTCTCAGTTCCTGTCAGTGTTATTGACAGTTTTGGTAGCATTTTGAAAAATAAATATAAAGCTTATAAAAGGAGAAAGAGAAAAAATTCCACAAATCTAAGACAAATATTTCAAAATGCATACACGGATAGAAGGAATTGTTTTAAAAAAAATTATTTTCTAGATTTTATTACTTTTTTTTCCCCCAATACCCTTTCCAGTTTCCTTTCAGCTATTTTTTTTATATCTTATGTTAAGAACAGTTGAATTATGCTGTTTTGGGGAGGCAAGGTTCATAACCTTTTGTACTTGCCTTCAAGGACCTGTTTTCTTCCAATTCTGACAAAAAAAAAAACAATAATATGACATGAAAGGATTAATACTATGATTGGTAAAATGTACTTTATACTATAAAATGTGAACAGAATAAGAAAAGCTTACCAGAAGAGGTAAGAGTTGAAAGATGACTGAATGTTAGCAGATATATAAGAAGTTTTTATGTGTGACAGTGCATGTATTTATGGATATGGTTTGAGTACTGAGATTATTGCAGATGACATTCTAAGCAAATGTGTATTCTAAATATAGGCAAAAGTATGAAAGAGACAGAATATGTTGAGTACATCATCATCATTGTAGTTTGGAGAACTGGTATATGATGAATGAAGTGGAAAGAGATTTTTAGGAGTTAGGCACTGACTTGAATAACTAAAGTAAGGAGTTCAGCCTTTATCCTTAATTCTAAATTCCTGTGTCAAAAATTCTATTTATATATTCATATGTATAACTTTAAACAATGGTGAGGAATAATTGTATTTGGGATTTTGGAAAATAACTGATAACAGAGAAGGAACTCTTGCGGCAGTGAGAGGCTAATGTAGTAATCCAGAAAAGAAATATGGTAGAAAAAAATTAATCTTCATTAGAGTGGTAATGAAGAAATGATGGAAACAAAATGTTGAATTCATATATATAGCAACTGGATATATGAGATTTTAATGAGGTATTTTAGATACAATTTTTAAGCTGTCTACCTCCCAGAAAATTTTCATTGATAGTTTGTTTTACAAAGTTTTATAACTATTGCTTCATACAATAGTTATAATTTATATAGATTCCTCTTTACTGAATCATTCCAAGAAAATAATAATTAATAATAATAATAATAATAAAAGTTTTTTTTAACAAACTACTTTTTTTGATTCTTCAGTCCTCTCCAAGTAGTGCCTCGTTTTCTGTTCCTTTCAAAGACAAATTTGTCAAAAACAATGTGTATTTTTTGATGTGTATTTTTATCTTCTTGTCAATCTGTTCTTGGCATCTACTCCCAATACTGATGTGCCAAGGCCCACAATGACATCTCTGTTGGAATACTCAATGAGCACACTTTTGCCATTCACCTTCTTATTGTCCTACCATTCATTGCTCAGCATGTCCATTCACTCTGTTCCTCTTGAGATACCTGCTTCTTTTGAAGCTATGATCATGGTTTCTCTCCTATCTCTGTTGTCACTGTCTCAATCTCCTTTCCTACCTCCTTCTCTTTCAACTAATCTCCATCTAATAAAGTTCTTCAGGATGAATATAATGCTTTTTTCCTCTAACTTGTCTTTCAATGTCATCCACTTTCTAATTTAAAAAATCACCAATGTGGCAATACATACATAATTTTTATCTAGTCTAGTTAGAATATCTTCTCTGAATTTTAAATTCCTGTGTCCAAAAGTGTATTTAATGTGTCCACATGTATGTTTACGGAGAACCCAAGAGTTATCAAGTCCAAAATTGTATTTTTGGTTTTTGTGTCCTTACCTCCCTGTCCATGCTTTCCTATTTTATTAAATGACACCATCACTTAGCCAGGAACATGGGATCATGATCATCTTCGATTCCTTTCTCTTCTTCACTTTCCTCAATCCAATGCCAAGAACTGTCTTTTCTACCATATATATATATATATATATATATATATATATATATATACACACACACACACACACACACACACACATACATATATACACACACATACATACACACACATACACACATATATGTATGTGCATATATATGTATGTGTTCATGTATATGTGTGTGTATATATATATATATATGTATATATATTTCAATCATTGTCGTCTCTTTACCTTCATTACCCTTAACTTCATTCAAGCTACCAGATTTTTTACCTGCATTGCTCAATAGCTTTCTAACTGGTTTTCATTTTTCTTTTATAGTGGACTGTGTGTCAAATGCTTCTAACTCTGCTTCATTCATAGAGTCTTTACACATACTTTCTGCTTCTATAAATAAATCATAGCCCCTGTCTTTATAAACAGAAAATAAAATCTGCCTTTGTCTTCTACATTGTAAGTTGGAAGAAATATTCCCTGTCCTTAATTCTGCCTTTGTAAGAATCACCACATATTCTTTCACAATTGTCAATATATTCGAGTATAAAATTGAATAACTGAAAATAACTTCTACAACTCTTTTTTTATTCTATTTTTTAAAAAGTTAATTTTACTTTTTAATGCATCTTAGTTAAAAAAATTTTTTAACATAAAAGTATAATGTTACCACTAAAGAAAATTTATTTTGAGACATAGATTTTCCCACTTTTGAAAGTAAGGTGTTCCTATTAAACCTTTCTTAAGCCAAAATGGCATAGAGGGAAGAAGCAATCACATTAAGACACATCTTGCTAAGGGATGCACAGAATAAATCGAGAGAAAGCACAGGTGCTCACAGACACAGTTTGAAGTTCTGGTGGCCTGATGCTAAGATGCTGAGTGTGATTCCTAGGGGAAGAGCTCTCCCTGCTCAGAGTGCTGTTGCCTTTATAAAGGCTTACTGCAAAACAAGTGCTAAATGTTACTTTCACTTTTTTACCTTTTTTTTGTAAAAGCGAAAATACTCTTCAGATATTTTTTTGTTAGCAACAAGTATTAATGCAGATTATTCATAAAAGTAAAGCAGAATAAAGTGTACTTTTGATAAGCATGAGGTTGTCAAAAGTTGTATTTTTTCCTATGTGTACATATTTTATTGAAAGGGATGTATGCTATATATTTTTTGTAGTAACTTGTGGTATAACATATTATTACATTATTATCCTGATCATCATTAGAATCTTCAAGAAAAACATGTTAAAATATTTCTTTCTGGATATTATTCTAATAGCCATAATGTAACCATTTTCTTGAAGTTGGATGTGAAGGTTATTTCCATTTTCCATTATTATAAATGACTGTAGTATACATTTTAATAAGTATGTAGTGTGCTTTGATTTTCTTTTCTTTGAAAATATTATTGTAAGCTAAATTGCTGGTCTAAAGGGTTGGCATGTTTCTAATTCAAAGTGACCTCTAGAAATACTGGACTTATTACTGTTTATACCACCAGAGTATGAGGTTACACAGATGCACTGTCAGGATAAGAGTGAGGTGAAACAAACAAGAGAAAACACATCTTGTTGAAGAACATTACTAAAGTTACTATTGTAAAATATTTTGTAACTTCTGCAATATAGATAACATTTTTATTATTATTACAAAATTATTAGAAGATTGTTAATTATTATATTAGGTGTATGGTGGCCACAAACCCATACATTTCAGTAACATGTATTAGGGAAAAATGTTTACAAGTTATGAGAAACAATAGTATTCTGTTAAGCAGATATTAGTTTGTGTAAGTCTCAGCTTGTGACTTAATATAGAATTTGGAAATTTCCCTTTGGCTGAGCAAATAAAATCATGTTTTTGGTGATGAGTGTCAAAAATAAATTCTAACGCATATTTTCTAAATTTGGAGAGATCATTACACTTCAAATTACATGATCCACTCTATTAAAATATTTTATAGCTAGAAGAATAAAATAAGTAAATAACAATATTTTGTTTTTTTGTTTTTATTTTTAATTCAGTTGAAATTTAATATTTTATTTCAGTTTCAGGTGTACAGACATGTATGAAATTTATAAAGCGATCCCTCCAATAAATCTAGTAACAAACTAGCACCATAGATAGTTATTACAATATCATTAACTATATACCCTACACTGTACTTTACATCTTTGTGACTATTTTGTAATGCAAATTACTACTTCTTACTTCCTTCACCTTTTTCACCCAGCCCTCAAAATCCTCTACCATCTAGCAACTGTCAGTTTGCTCTCTGTGTCTATGGGTCTGTTTCTGTTTTGTTTGTTTTGTTCTTTAGATTCCAGATGTAAGTGAAATTATATAATATTTGTCTTTCTTTATCTAACTTATTGCACTTAGAATAATATCCTCTAAGTCCATCCATTTTATTGCAAATACTAATAAATTTTTTATGGCCAAGTAATATTTCATTGTGTATATGTACCACCTCTTCTTTATCTAGTCATCTGTTGATGGGCACTTAGGTTGCTTCCAGACCACAGCTATTATAAATAATGTTGCAATGAACATAGAGGGGAGGATATATCTTTTTTGAATTAGTGTTTTGAATTTTTCAGAAAAATACCCAGAAATGAAATTTCTGGCTCATAAGGTAGTTCTCATTTTAATTTTTTTTAGAACTCTCAGTATCATTTTCTATAGTGGCTGCACCAATTTGCAACCCCACCAACAATGCATAAGGGTTCCCTTTTCTCTATATCTTTGCCAACACTTGCTGTTTGTTGATTTATTGATGATAACTACTCTGACAAATATGAGATGATAACTCATTGTGGTATTAATTTTTATTACTCTGATGATTAGTAGCATCTTTTTATGTTTATTGGACATCTATAAGTTCGCTTTGGAGAAATGTCTATTTCAACCATCTGCCCATTTTTAAATTGAGATTTGGGGGATTGGTATTTTTGTATGAATTCATTATAAATTTTGGATATTAACCTCTTATAGAATCTATCATTGGTGAACATTTTCTTCCATTCAGTAGGTATTATTTTGTTTTGTTGATGGTTTCCTTTGCTGTGCTAAAACATTTTAGTTTGACGTAGTCTCATTTGTTTATTTTTCTTTTGTTTCCCTTGCTCAAGAAGATATATCAAAATATATATATAAGTGCAATATCAGAGAGTTTACTGACTATGTTTTCTCCTAGGAGCTTTATGGTTTGGGATTTTACTTTTAAGTCTGTAATCCATTTTTGAGTTTATTCTTATATATGGTATAAGGAGGTGATCTAGTTTTATTTTTTTGCATGTATCTGTCCAGTTTTCACAACACTGTTTATTAAATAGACTGTCTTTATCCCACTGTATGTTCTTGCCTACTTTGTTATAAATTAATTTAACACATAGGTGTGGGTTTATTTCTGAGCTTTCTATTTTGTTCCATTAATCTGTGTGTCTGTTTGTATGCCAGTACCATGATGTATTGATTGGTATAGCTTTATAGTATAGTTTGATATCAGGTAGTGCACAACTCTAAGATTGTTCTTTCTTAAGATTGCCATGGTTATTCAGTCTTTAGTAGTTCTATATAAAAATTTTAGAATTATTTGTTTTAGTTCTATGAAAAATGCCATTGAATCTAAATTGCTTTGGGTAATATAGGCATTGTTAATTATATTCTTCCTATCCATGAGCACAGTATATGCTTCTATTTATTTGTGTCTCCTTCAATTTCTTTCTTCAATGATTTATAAGTTGCTGAGTCTTTTACTGACTTAATTAAATTTGATTCCCAGGTATTTTATTATTTTTGATGCAATTGTAAATAAAATTGTTTTCTTATAAATATTAGGGGATGACTATCATTCTGATAGTTCATTATTAGTGTATAAAACTGCAATAGATTTCTGAATATTAATTTTATATTCTACTACTTTACTAAATTAATTTGTCATCTGCAAATAATGAAAGTTTTACTGCTTTCTTTTCAATTTGGATGTCTTTTATTTCTCTTTTCTAATTACTGTGGCTCGGACTTCCAATACTAGGCTGAATGAAAGTAGTGAAATTTGACATCCTTGTCTTGTTCTTGATCTTAAGGAAGATGTTTAAACTCTTCCCCATTGGGTAAGATGTTAGCTGTTTGCTTGTGATATATGAAATTTATTATGTTGAGGTATGTTTTTTCTATTTCCACTTTACTGAGAGTGTTTATCATAAATGGATGCTTTTTTTTTTTTTGTAATGTCTTTGTCTGTTTTTGGATTCAAGGTAATGGTGGCCTCATAAAATGAGTTTGAGAGCCCTTTCTCCTCCTGAATTTTTAAAAATAGTTTGCAAAGGATAGGTGTTCATTCTTCTTTGATAGGTGTTAATTTTACTTTGGTAAAGTTCACCTATAAAGCCATTTGGTTCAGGTCTTCTGTTTATTGGGAATTTTTTATTACTGATCCTATTGTTGGTAATTACTGATATATTTGCATTTTCTATTTCTTCTTGACTCAGTCTTAGAAGAAATTGTATGTATCCAGGAATTTATCCATTTCTTTCAGATTATACAATCTGTTTCCCATGATCATTAATAGCATTTTTAAAATTATTGTTTGTATTTCTGTGGTGTCAGTTGCCACTTCTTCTCTTTCATTTCCAATTTTATTTTTTTGGGTCTCCTCTCCTTTTTTCTTGATGTGTCTGATTAAAGATTTTATATTTTGTTTATTTTTTCAAAGAACCAACTCTTGTTTTTATTGATTTTTTTGTATTTTTTTGTACAATTTTATTTATTTTTGCTCTAATCTTTATTGTTTCCTTCTTCTACACACTTTGGATTTCATTTGTTCTTATTTTTCTAGTCTTTTAGATATTAAGACAATTTGTCTATTTGAGACTTTTCTCTTTGAGGTAATTCTGTCTTGCTATGAATTTCTTTGAGGTAAGCCTGACTTGCTATGAATTTCCTTCTTAGAACTGCTTTTGTTGTGTTCCATAGATTTTGGGTCATTGCATTTGAATTTTCATTTGTCTCAAGGTATCTTTTGATTTTTTCCTTGTTCCATTGTTAACCCATTCATTGTTTAGTAGCATGTTTGTGTGTTTTCAGTTTTCTTCTAATAATTGATTTTTAGTTTTATACAATTGTAATTGGAGAAGATGCTCGATTGATTTCAATCTCCTTATATGATCTAAAACTTGTTTTGAAACCTAATATGTGGCCTGTTCTAGAAAATCTATGTGATTTTGAAAAGAATGTGTATTCTGCAGCTTTGGGTTGAAATGTTCTAAATTAATAAAGTCCATCTGATGTGTTATTTAAGGCCACTCTTTCCTTGCTGTTTTCTATCTGGATTATCTGTCCACTGATGTTAATAGAATATTAAAGTCACCTAAAATTACTGTATAACTGTCAATTTTTTCTTTTATGTCCTTCAATACTTGCTTTAAAAATTTAGGTGCTTCTATATTGAGTTCATAAATGTTTACAAGGGTTATATTATCTTATTGAATTTATCCCTTTATCATTATGTAATATGTTTTGTCTCTTGTTAACAGTGTTTTTAAGTTTTAAAAAATATTGCTACCCCAGCTTTTTTCTAATTTGCAAGAAATATTTTGTGCCCCCTTATTTGTAGTTCAGCTTTGTTTGCTATTGGCATGTAAGCGGGTAAAGTTTTTCCTTAGGCTTGCTTACTGATTGTGAGGAGTGGCTATGACTAAAACAGGAGCTGATCCCATGGAGTATGTTTCACCCCAGCATGGCTCTGGTGTCTTCCAAGACCACCCTTTGAGTGTGCCATTTGTGGCACTAATTATGTGGTGCTCTGTTGTGGTCTAAAACTGGCCACCAGGTATGTGGGTTCTGAAGACTCTTCGGAGGAGCTTGAGTGCAGACTGAAGCCAGCTATTATCTGTGCTTAACCCAGAGCCACCCTGGTAGGAAGCACAAAGCAATCTGAGGTTGGTAGCTGCCTATACTGAGCCCAAAAGCACATAGAGAGGACCCAAGGTGGGCTGTCACCAATGTCATTCTTGGGGCCATTCAGCAAGATGCTCAGGATACAGTGAGTCTAGCTTCTACCTGCCTGAGGCTTGCAGACCTTGGAGAGTTTTAAAGAAACTTTGTAGCATTGGCTGAAGATGGCTGCCCATGAAGTACAGTTGCTGAAAAAGCCAAGGGTAATTTGAAAGTTGGGTGAGTCACCAGGTGTGGGTCCCAGATCTAGCTGGTCCCAGGTCTGGCTGTGATCCAGGTTTGTAGCTAGGAATAGGACCCTGGATTTGGAATGTTACATTCTAAATGTAGGCCTGAGCCTATAATATGTAAATATAATTCAACTCATTGTATCACGTATGTGTTGCTGAATGCCACTACTGTACTGTGATATGTGTGGAGCCCATGCAGTCACCTCGGGAGCAGAAGAAGAGCGGAAGCAGAAGTGCTCTTCCTGCAGTAGAATTGCACTCCTTGCAATAAAGTTGGTGCTTGTAGTTCATTCTCATGTCGGCCCCTTATGCATTTTTCTAACTGGGCATCTCACCACCAAAACCTTCCCTTCTTGATCAACTTGGCACTGATACCAGGGTAAGGCAAGTGGTATTTTCCTGGTTAATGCAGATTGAGATTTGTGTCCTGCCTGCACCTGCAGGCTGTGTATGGGGAGGGCTCAATACTGGCCCAGTGGGCTTAGAATGAGAGTTTGTGTGCAAGTGAGTCTTTGTGTGGGCCTTTTAGGAGGACACATGGGTCTCTAGAAGCCCTCCATGTCAACCAGATGGAATTTATACTGATTTGGGTGGTGTGGGGCCTCAAGGAGTTACCAGAATTGGGCAAGTGCCCCTTGCCCTGAAGCCACACAATTCAGTTTCTCCCTCTATGTCTCTCATGCCTTTTGAGTTACTGGCCCTTTGCTGAGCTTAGGGTGAATGTTTGTGTGTGAGTCAGTAACAAATTTTCAGATCATGTATTTCCAAATAAAGAACATCCAAATATGAAAAGAACTAAAGCTTTATTGGTTTTTTATAATTAATGTGTATCTTCATAAGCTTTTATATTTTGAGGAGTGATTTGTGTCCTAAGAGATTAAATTTTGCTTTAAAATGTATAAGAATAAAAAAATAGAACAAAAGGTGTTATGGCTCACATTCTCTTAACTGGATCATAGAAACTTGCTTTAAAAAAGTAGTGAAGGCAGGTACAGGGAATAGCGTGTAAAGAGGCTCCTTAGGATGGTAGCAATATCAGAAGCAACATATGGGAAAGTAACTATAGAAACTTGCAGCACATTTCATTTTCTGTTTTGAATTATAGATATAGATGAAACATCATTGCTGATCATCTTAGTCCAGAAACCCCAAAAGAAAAAAATAGTTTTTATATTTCAGTGTCTAGAAAGGAGACCAATTGATCTTCCACAAGTTACGTATTCACTCTTAGGAAATGTCACTGTGGGTAGAAGAATGTGGTAATAAGAATGCACATAACTTTATGAAGACCCATAACTCTCCCAAGAAAAAGCTACTGCAATGAACAACACTGTGTAACATGTTGGAGACTTCTGTGCTAGTCAGCAGAGAAAATACAGGATAACATAGAAGAATAATCAGGACAGTCCATGCTTCATAAATAGAGTAGATTTGAGTAAGTAGCATGGAAACTTAACAGTGTGGTTCTATTTTAGCATGTATGATTAGGTTAAAATGGGTTCCTAGGTACCAACTGGGATTATCAGTAACCATTTTCCATGTCATGGGAACACCCAGAAACAAAATCAGAAACAAAATCTCAGGAAAAAACAGAACTTATGTGCATTGAGTTTCCAGTTCTAGTTCCTAAGGTTATGATCTGCAGCATTTTTTTAAATTTAAGAGCTTTTTGAATATATTTACTAGTATTTAAACTAATACTTGTATTGTTTTGTTCAACATTATGAGGTGGCTTTCTGTTGTTTACACGTTACTGAATCCTGAAAAATAAACAAATAAATATAAAAACAAATTTGATTTAAAAAGTAATGTGTAATCAATTAGATAATGTGAAAGCTAATGTTTAAATTAATTTTTCTATTATCTATGTGTAGTGATTCATAATATTGAAGGCAATAGCATATTGCATTAAATTTAATATCTTTCTGAAGTCTTAGTCCAAATCTGTGTGTAGACCTAACAATTATCATTATGCTTATGAATAAATAACAATTATAGCATTTCTAGATTAAAATTCAATAAGTTTGTAAATTTTCAGGACCTTATATTTGTGATAGAGTGTATGTTAGTGAGATTGGCTTCATAATGGGGTCATTATTTTTGCCAAATGCAATTGTTCACTGATACAATATTAAGAGCCATATAATCCATCAAAACCTTGAAATAGTAAAAGTATATAGTGATTTCAAAGCTGTACTACTGTTAAAATATTCTTCTTTTGAAGGAAAGAAAAAGGGCATCTGGAGTACCCAGGCTGTGTGTTCAACCAGGCATTAATTATGAGCTTTTGCACTTTACCTATATAAAGAATGAGCAGGAAGACTCAGGGCAAGTAGCTGAATTCTTGTACATGGAAAGGACTAGTATACCCAGGATCTGATGATAGTTGACAAATATTAAAAGACTTTGAAAGAGAACTTAAATAAAACTTGTAAACTCCTAGATATTTTCCTGGGACTAATAACAATCAACATATGTGTACAGATGAATAACAACTTGAGAAATTTCTGAGACCACTTTTTTTCCTCTAATGTCTTTTTTATAGAGCTAGTATCTAGAATTGACTATTAAAGATGAAGAAAATTGGACTAATTCACAACTGGAAACACTACAACTTCGTTTTAGGAGATATAGTACAGATATACCATGCAATATTAGTCATAGGAAAAGATGACATACTGTCATTTGCAACAACATGTGTGGACCTTGAGGTTATGCTAAGCAAAATGATTCAGATAGAAAAAGTTGAGAACCATATGATTTCACTCATATTTGGGGTATGAAACTGAAAACAATAATTGAACTAGATGAACAAAAACTCATAGACATGGACAACAGTTTAGTGATTACCAGAGGGAAAGGGGTAGGGGGAGGTAGATAAGGGTAAAGGGGGTCAAATATATGGAGATAGAAGAAAATTTAACTGTGGTTAACACTCAATGCAATATACAGATGATATATTATGAAATTGTTTTTCCTGTTGAAAACACTTGAAACCTATATAATTTTATTAATTAAAGTCACCTCAATAAATTTAATTTAAAAACAAAATAATAAAGATAAAATAAAAAGTATTCAATAAAATTTTTAATAAATAAATTTATTTATTTCAATCATCATTCATTAAATATAATTTATGGAAAACAACCTGATTTAGAGCCAAAGGGATACTAAACATTTTTTATAGTGCTTTCTCTAAAATCTAAAATTTTTTAGGAAAGATGGCATGAATGAATAACTTTATATTTGTTGAATTATATATGCAAGAGAGATACAGGTTGATTATCATGTGTGACAAAAGAGAGGTTTCACCAAAGCAGTATGTGAGATGAGAAGAGGATGGGATGTTTAGCGGGGCAAATCAAGATGAGTGCCATGAATGATGTGGAATTTCAGCTGAGCCTTCAACATGAGAAGGAAAGAATTGTGGTAAATATTGCACTAGGTATGTTGAGGAAGTCAGTAGTAATAGAATTAGGTTGGTATGTCCAATATTTATCAAGGTATAGTGCTAGGTTATGTTAATGTTAAAGGACATTTTAGACTTTCTTCTATATTTAAGGGAAAGTGTTCAAAATTGCTGAGCAATGAAGTGATGCTGTTAGAGTTGGGTTTTAGAAATAAAAATGAGTTGTTTTTCATACATAAAATAAAAGAGACACTGCAAGTAGGAAACCCAGTTAGGAAACTTACTATAGTCTATAAAATAAATACTAAGGATCCAAAAGATAGTAATGGATCCAAGGCCAGATTCAGGAAAAACTAAAAAAAGAAAACTAAGAAAAGATAATATTAGAAAAAGAATAGTTGTCAACAGGAAAAATAATTTTAAATGCAAAAACTTGTTGACAAATTAAAAATATTTTTGTTTTTTAATGTCAGCTATTTTCTAGTTGGATTTCTAAGTGTGTCATGAGGGACCTGAAAATAAAACTTAAATTTTTCATGAAAAAAAGCATCATGAAATCATCAATAAAGGTATTTATCTTTAAAGTATTATTTATATATTAAAAATACAGCTATGTATCTCTGCACATGTATGATGTGTTGAAATTCTTGAAGATTACAAAGTAGGTTGTGCTTCAACATAGAAGTTGAACAATTTTAACATATTAAAAAGTTGACCTTACTAAATAAAAAAATGTAATTAGCTAACATTTATAAAGGTTTTGCCTTTTCCCAGCTGCCTTGAGATTGTTTCTTATTAGAATCCATGCATTAGTACATAATATTGATAGTTATGTTTTACATAAATCCATGCTGCTATGCAGAGACCACCAATATTATAGTGAAGTTCCTGGCCTCTAACAACTCATGTGTTAAATAAAAATAAAATTAACGTACTTCTGAAAATAAGATAAGTAAATATGCAAATGTTTATATTTACATTGCACTATTATTTTCAAAGTAGTTTCTTTGAATATAAAGTAGGTAAAGTTCAGTAAAACGTCTTTCCCTTCTCTGATCTGTGTGTAGTGACATCTCCTGGGGCCTGAGAACATCCTTCCACCTACAAGTTAATTTCTGTTGTCAGAATTTGGTTCCTTTCGCCCAAAGCATTTTTTATAAGTAGCCTATCATATGGTTAAGAGCTCAAACTATAAAGACATATTGTATGAATTCATATTCTACTTCTATTCTTGCTAATCTGGGCAAATTGTTTAAACTGGAATCCAGTGTCTTCTTCTCTAAAATAGAGATAAAAATCACACCTACCTTTCAAAATTTTCAGGAGGTTGTATGCAAAGTGCTTAACAGGTTAAGTCATATCATATGTGCCAAATAGATGATTTATTTTTTAAAATAATATCTATTATTGTTTAACTTCTGAGTCTCACTGGAACTGTCAAATGGTCTGAGTGGTGATTGCTTATAAGTGTGAAAAGGAAAGTTATAGGAAAACTGTTTCCCAGAGTAAGTTCACTGAGAAAAACAATATATTAAGTATGACCAAGTGATGAGCAAACAAATGGAGACATTTATTAGAAAAAGGCACAGGATGAGGACATAGCAATGAAGAAGGCAATGAGTAGATGATCAGGGAAGCTAGAAGAATGAATCAGAGGATATTTCAGGGCAGTTGATGTTGGGCATTTTGGGACACTAAGTCCAAGAATTAGAGATAGCTGTTGAATTTCCCTGTTTTCAAGTTCATCTCTTGTGAAAGGGCATGTCTACCTTCTTTAAAAAGGTCTGTCAGAATCCTAGTTGAAAGTACAGGACCACTTAGGGAGGTTACACTTTAAGTTATTACCCCTAATTTATGCTTTTTTGTTATTGTGTTGTCTATGACAGCCCTTGTGAAAGGCAATGGGTGCACACATGTGACTAAGACATATATGTCTTTCTTGATAAGGGGATGTCAGTGTTTTAGGTAATGCAAGCTATGGAATATAAAAGAAAAGTAAGAGTATAAAAGTATGATGTCTGGTGTGTGTGGTGTGGGAAGAGGAGGCCAAATATGAAAAAGAAAGCCTGTGTTAAAAAGAAGACATTGTCTATTAGAGTGCTATGTGAAGAGAATGTATTTTAGGTCTAACAGGAGGGGGAAAAGTGGAAGACAAAAAGCAGTAGTAACTGAAATTATTTTAGACTGGAATCCAAGATGAACAAATAAGGCAGTGAGGAGGTCTATACAAGTCTGAAAATAACGTTGAGTCTCTTATGTGTGAAGATTTATATGTTCCTTGCCATTAAAATATAAACTTCATTAGCAATATATTTTCAATAATAATATACAAATATCCATTTAAAAATGTTTTCTAATAATTATCAATGTTAGAAAATTTATACAATACAGAAAATCATGAAGGGATTACAAAAAACATTTGTAAGACTACCCTGTCAATAATTTCAATAATAGTTTTCCAAAATGTTTACACTCATTATAAGTAGATTCTATATAAACTCATTTACTAATTCAATATCAAGACTTCATATGTGAAAAGCTCATTTCTAGACTTTAGGGATGTAGCTACAAAAGAAAACAGACAAAATCCTACCCTCACAAAGTTTATATTTCAGTGAGGGGAGATAAACAAACAATAAACATCAAACATTACCAATAAATAAATGTTGTAGCATGCTTGAGGGGAAAAGAAAATGCATGATGTAAGAGAGATTTTAAGTGCCATGTTAAGGTCAGATTGCAACTTTAGATAAAGTAGTTAAGGTAGGTTTTATTAAAATTATGTTTCAGATATTTCTTGAAGATGAGCAATATTTTATATATTATAAACTTTTGTACTTTGGATTATGTATATTATGTTATACTTTATAAATAGATTTATACAATACAATCTGAAATTTTTATATAGTACAGATTTTTATGTCTTTAAACAAATGTTTTAAAATTGTCATAATTAAATCTGAACATTCTGGTTATTTAAAAAATGTTTTTTTGTGTGTGTATGTGTGGTTGTACAGGATGTTAATGTTAGAGAGAACTGCTAGGTGAAGGGTAAAAAGAAACTCCTTGCATTATCTTTGCTATTTTTCTGTAAATATAAAATTATTTTAAAAATAAGCTTATTAGAAATGTTTTTTGTTATTGTAAGCTATATGAAGACACTTATTTATACACCTAAATCTTTGTACTTATATACCAGTATGCTCTTAGGCGTTATTAGGTCAGTGCATGTAAAATTTTAAGCTGTTGATACAATTTCCAAAAAGAATGTTATAGTGATATTCCATGTACTTCTATTTTCACTAAAATTTAGTGTTATTTTTTTCAGTTATGCCCAAATTTAGTATTTTTATTTTAAATATTTTATTTTATTTTGAGATGGCTGTGTACTGATTTTAGTTTTTGACAGAATGGACTGAGAAAATTCTGAGTTTCTTGTTACCACAGAGAGTTGTGAGCAGGAATATAAAATCTTGTTCCCAAGGAGGGGAAATGGAATAGTGTGGCAGCAGTGGCATAAGCCAAACACCAGAGACAACGTGGGTATGTTCAGACTTTAGGGCGTGCTGATATGGACAGCTGATGAGAACTGAACAGACACTAGATCCAACTCCATCTAGATAGCAACTGTCTTCAATTTCCATGTGTACAAGCAGTTCAGTCCTTTCCTTCTATACCTTGAAATTACTGAATATGCCAACTGGAACTAGAGAGACTATGCTGGGTATCTAAGAAGTAGAAGAAAAACATCTGCGTTCAAATCTAAAAGTCTTGAGAGTATTTACTATTGGCCAAGATTAAGTTTTTTGACATCATATGAAATGTAACTTGAAATAGAGACTACTAAATTGTCATCAATAAGAAAAAAAAATTCTATTTCTAAAGGCTTTAAAACCTCAAACAAACAATACCTCCTTTAGAAATGATGTTTCAAATTTGGAACATCAAATTTGATGTTCAAAATGATGTTTCAAATTTGGAAATTTGAAATTTGATGTTTCAAACAGTTCTAAAGGTGCAGTTAACTGAGGAAGACTGCTTCCTCAGCCCCTATCACTGGCATATCTAATGTTGAATAATAGTTTCCAAAAAGAAATGAATTACATTTCTTATGTCTTTATTGATGACATGCAAATTTTATAGATTTACTCTTACTTTAATTCATAGATTGGAATTCCTTTTCTAGTGCTAAAAGAAAATTCTGAATTATCAGAAATGGATATGAAGTTATTAACTAATACACAAATCTCTTCAAAGCAGGGCTTATGTTTGTGTAAAAGGGACTGATTTTTGTATAATATGAGGTCCAACCAAGTAGAAAATTATGAATTCAGTACGTGAGTTGTGTTAAGTACAAAACTGCAGAAAGATTTTCTAATGTGAATTATATACTAAAGATTGGCACTTTTCTTGTTGCAAAGGCCCAGATTGATGAGCCATACTGTTTCTGTCATAATTCTTCAACTCAGTCCTTGCAGCATGAAAGAAGCCATAAACAATACATAAACAAATGTAATGCCTGTGTTCAAATAAAACTATACTTATATAAACAGGTAATATGATGGATTTGACAGTAGTTCACCTACCTTTTAGTTTACACTCAAACTAAATAAAATAATTTTTTTGCTTTGGTAGAACTCTTATAATGACATTAATTATATTATTTTAGTAACTAAAGAAATAGGTTTGTATTTAACGGACAATAGATTTGTATTTAAGGGACAGCTGTCATATTTCTGTGACCTAAGTAAAGACACAGTCATAAATACAAAAATAACAATGGACTGGTGAAATTACCTAATAATTCAGGTATAAAAAGTATTTTTTACTCAAAGAATACTGTAACATAAAATGTTAACTTTTACTTCAGTCTTTCAGTGCTCTGCAGTAATTTTTCAATGCAGTTCTCATATTTGATAAGAAAAACTCATTAAAGAAAATTGTCATAGTGAAACAAAATCCATGGATTTTATTTTCTCTTCATGTTCATATTTCTGAAGATCTAAGTACATTGCAGCTAAGGAGAAGGTGAATATGAGAGCAGCTTTGAGTCCAAGGAGATGACAATGCAGTTATGTAAGGCTCTAACAGGTTGCTTGATGTCTTTGTCTAATGACTTTGTACATTTCTCAGATTTTTCTGTTTTTCCACAGCTTTTTGTGAGACTTCAGGTAAGTTTAGAATAAGCATCAGTTAATTGATTTATTACTAAAAATGAAGGTTATATAACAATCTTACATATGGTCTAGTTTTCCAACTTTGTTTTGGAACTTGGGTTGGCTAGAAATTACCAGTCTTATCTCATCATATTGTATAGAAATATCATCAACAAATATTTACTATATGTTATATAAGACTTTTCAAAGACTCAGAGAAGTGAAGACAAAGAGCTTGCTTATTTATTTATTATTTATTTTTTAATTACAGTTGACATTAGATATTATTTTATATTAGTTTCAGATGTACGTTGTAGTGGTTAGACATTTATGTAATTTATGAAGTGACCCTTGCTATTACCCTATTAACCACATAGCGCTAAACATAGTTATTACAATATTATTAACTAGATTCCCTATGCTATAATTTATATTCTCATGACTAAATTGTAACTACCAATTTTTACTTCTAAAACCTTTCACCATTTTCACCCAGCACCCTTACCCACTCTCATCTGGTAACCATTGGGTTGCTCCCTGTATCTATGAGTCTATTTATTTTTGTTTTATTATTTATATTGTTCTCTAGATTCCACATATGAGATCATATGATATTTTTCTTTCTCTGAGTGACTTACTTCACTTAGCATAATACACTCTAGATCCATCCATGTTTATGCTAATGATAAGATTTCATCTTTAATGGCCAAGTAATATTCTGTTGTATCTATGTACCATCTCTTTACCAATTGTCTATTAATGGGCATGTAGGTTGCTTCCATACGTTGGCTATTGTAAACAGAGCTGCAGTGAACATCTTTCCCAATTAGTGTTTTGAATTTCTATAGATAAATACTCGAAAGTGGGATTGCTGAGTCATAAGTAGTTCTATTTTTATTTTTTGATGAAATTTCGTGCTGTTTTCCATAGTGGCCACACCAATTTTTAATCCCACCAATGGTGCACAAGTTTCCTTTTTTCCGCATCCTCACCAACACTTGTTATTTGTTGATTTATTGATCATAGAATTCTGACAGGTATGAGGTGATATCTCATTATGGTTTTCAATAGAAATTCTCTGATGATTAGTGACATTGAGCATCTCTTCATATGTCTATTGGTCATTTGTATTTTCTCTTTGAAAACATATCTATTAAGGTCTTCTGATCATTTTTAAATTGGATTGTTTGGTTTTTTTTGGTGTTGAGATGCATGAGTTCTTTATATATTTTAAATATTAACCTTTTAACAAATGCATTATCTGTGAATATCTTCTCTTAGTCAGTTAGTCGGCTTTTCATTTCATTGGTAGTTTCCTTTGCTCTACAAAAACTTTTTAACTTAATGAGGTCCCATCTGTTTATTTTTTCTTTTGTTTCCTTTGCCTGAGAACATATATCTGAAAAGAAATTACTGTTAGCAATAGCAGAGAGTTTACTGACTGTGTTTTATTGTAGAAGTTTTATGGTTTTGGATCTTACATTTAAATATTTAATCTATTTTGAGTTCATTCTTGTATAGGATGTAAGAAGGTGATTCAGTTTTGTTTTTTGTTTTGTTTCTTGTTTGTTTGCATGTATCTGTCCAATTTTCCCAGCACCATTTATTGAAGAGACTGTCTTTACCCCATTGTATATTCTTGTCTCCTATGTCATATATTAAGTGAGTGTATAGGTTTAGATTTATTTCTGGGCTCTGTATTCTGTTCCATTAATCAATGTATCAGTTTTTATGCCAGTACCGTGATATTTTGATTACTATAGGCTTGTAGTATAGTTTGATCTCAGGTAGTGTAATACCTTCAAACTTGCTCTTCTTTCTCAAAATTGCCATGGCTAGATGGGTTTTTTATTGTTCCATATAAATTATAGGGTATTTTTTTAGCTCTCTGAAAAATGCCATTGATATTTTTTATAGGAATTGCATCAATCTATAGATTGCTTTGGGTAGTATGGTTATTTAAATGATGTTGATTCTTCCTACCCATAAACACAGTATATGCTCTCATTTACTTGTATCTTTCTTAATTTCCTTTTTCAATGCCTCATAATTTCTGAGAAAAGGTCTTCTACCTCCTTGGTCAATTTGATTTCCAGGTATTTTATTGTTCTCAAAGCAATTATAAATGGGATTGTTTTTTTAATTCTCATTTCTGAAAGTTCATCATTGTTGTATAAAAATGCTATTGTCTTCTGAATATTAATTTTGTATCCTGCTACTTTACTGAATTCATTAATCAGTTCAAACAGTTTTAGGGTGGAATCTTTAGGGTTGTCTCTATATAATATCATGTTATTGGCAAATAACATAATGAATTTTACATCTTTTTTTCCAATTTGGATACCTTTTATTTCTTTTTCTTGTCTTATTGCTGTGGCTAATACTTCCAATACAATATTGAAGAGGAATGGTGATGGTTGACATCCTTGTCTTGTTTCTGATTTTAAGGAAAATGCTTTAGGCTTTCCCATTAGCTGTAGGTTTGTCATATATGCCCTTTATTATGTTGAGATATGTTTCCTCTATTCCCTCTTTGCTGAGGGTTTTCATCATAAATGAATGCTGTATTTTGTTGAATGCTTTTTCTGCATCTATTGATATGATCATATGTTTTTATCTTTTGATTTATTAATGTGGTGTATCACATTAATTGATTTTTTAGATATTGTACCAACCTTGCAACTCAGAATGTATGATATTTTTAATGTATTGCTGAATTTGGTTTGCTAATATTTTGTTGAGAATGTTTGCATCAATGTTCATGAGCGATATTGGCCTATAGTTTTCTTTTTTTGTAATGTTTCTGTCTGGTTTTGGAATTAGGTAATGGTGGCCTCATAAAAGAAGTTAGGGAGCCTTTCCTCTTCTTGAAGTTTTCAGAATACTTTGGAAATAATAGGTATTAATTCTTGGAATATTTGGTAAGATTCACCTATGAAGCCATCTGGCCCAGGACTTTTGTTTTTGGGAGGTTTTTGATTACTAATTCGATTTCCTTTGTAGTAATCAGTTGGTTTAGATTTTCTGTTTCTTCTTGACTCAGGCTTGGGAGATTGTGTGTTTTGAGAAATGTATCTTTTTCTTCCAGATTGTCCAATTTCTTGGTGTATAACTGTTCTTAGTATTTTCTTATGATCCTTTGTATTTCTATGGAGTCTGTAGTTATTTCTCTTCTTTTATTTCTAATTTTATTTATTTGAGTTCTATCATTTTTTTTTGATGAGTCTGGTTAAGAGCTGTCAGTTTTCTTTATTCTTTCAAAGAACCAGGTCTTGGCTTAGTTAATCTTTTGTATTGTTTTTCTAGACTCTGTTTCATTTATTTTCACTCTGATATTTATTATTTCCTTCTATTCTCTTTGGGCTTTGTTTGCTGTTCTTTTTCTAGTTCTTTTTAAGTGTAAGGTTAGATTATTCATTTAAGCTTTTTCTTGTTTCTTGAGGTAGGCTTGTATTGCTATGAATTTTCCTCTCAGGACTGCTTTCATCGAGTTTATAGATTTTGAGTCATTGTGTTTTCATTTTTGTTTGTTTCTAGGTATTTTTTTTTATTTATTCCTTGATCTCATTGATAACCCATTCATTGTTTAGTAGCATATTATTTAGCCTCCATGTGTTTCTGTATTTTCCAGTTTTTTTCTTGTAGTTGATTTTTAGTTTCATACCATTGTGGTTGGAGAAAATGCTTGATATAATTTCAATCTTCTTAGATTTATTAAGACTCGTTTTATGGCCTAACATGTGGTCTATTTTTTTAAATATTCCATGTGCACTTGAAAAGAATGCGAATTCTGCTGCTGTAGGGTAAAATATTCTAAAAAAAAAAAAAAAGTTAAATAAATCCATCTGGTCTAGTGTGTCTTTTAAGGCCACTGTTTTTTTCTTTTTTTTGATTTTCTGTCTAGAAGATCTGTTTATTGGTGTCAATGGGGTTTTAAACTCCCTTAATATGAGTATATTTCTGTCAAACTTTCCCTTTATGTTGTTAAATATTTGTTTTATATTTTAGGTGTTTTTATTTTGGGTGCATAGATGATTACTATTGTTATATCCTTTGATGGATTAATCTCTTTATCATTATGTACTGTCCCTCTTCCTCTTTTATTACTGTCTTTGTTTTAAAGTCTATTTTAGTTGATATAAGTATTACTTCCTTAGCTTTGTTTGTTTGTTTATTTCCATTGCATAGAATATTTTTCTCCATCCCTTTACTTTCAGTCTGTGTGTGTCTTTTGATCTAAAGTGGATCTCTTGTAGACAGCATATGTATGGATCTTGTTTTCTTATCCATTCAGCTACCCTATATCTTTTGATTGAAGCATTTAATCCATTTACATTTAAAGTAATTATTGACAGGTACATAGCTGTTGCCATTTTATTATTTATATTTATGTTCTACACTCCTCTCCTCCCACCCTTCCTAAAGTAGTCCATTTAATATTTCCTGTAATACTGGTTTGGTGGTTATGAACTCCTTTAGCTTCTTCGCACTTGAGAACCTCTTTTTTTTTTCTTTTTCTATTCTAAATGATAGCCTTGCGAGGTAGAGTGATCTTTGTTATAGTTTCTTTTTTTTTTTTGTCAGTTTTAGTATGCCAATGCCATCTGGCCTGCTTTGTTTCTGTTAAGAAATCAACTCACAGCCTTATGAGAACTCCCTTGTAACTAAATAGTTATCTTTCTTTTGCTATTTCAGAATTCTCTCTTTGTCTTTAAAATTTGTCATTTCAATTATGATGTGTATTAGTAGGAGATTGTTTGGGTTCATCTTATTTAGAACTAACTGCATTTTTTGGAAATGTATGTCTGTCTATTTTTCACTAGGCTAGAGAAGTTTTCAGTCATTATTTCTTCAAATAGGTTCTTGATCCTTTGCTTCCTCTCTTCTTTTTCTGGTACTCCTGTGATACAAATGTTGTTATACTTAATATTGTTTCAGAGGTCTCTTAAGCTATCCTCATTTTTAAAATTCTTTTCCTTTTTGTTTTCCAATTGGTGTTTTCTGCTATTTTATATTTTAAATTACTGGTTTAATACTCTGCTTCATTTAATCTGTTTGGATTCCTTCTAGTGTACTCATCATTTAAGTTATAATATTTTCAAGTTATAATCTTTTCAAGTTATAATATTTAAGTTATAATATTTTTTATTCCTGATAGGTTCTTTTGTGTGTTTTTATATATTTTTTTTATGCATAGTATCTTTTTGTTGAAGTTCTAAGGTCCTAGATTATCTTTTTTAACCAGTGTTTTGAACTTGTCTTTGGTAAGTTGCCTGCTTCCGTTTAAGTTAGCTCATTTCCTGGAGTGTTCCTCTGTTCTTTCATTTGGGACATATTTCTTTGTTTTCTTTAGTTTTTTTATTGTCTCACTGTGTTCACTTTTATGTATTAGGTAGGACTCCTATGTCTCTTAGTCTTCATTGGGTAACCTTATGTAATATGGGCCTTGTATAGACCAATGGCACAGGCTCTCTGATTAGGAGCATCTCTTCCTGTGGATTTTGTGTGCCCTCATATTGTAAGTGAGACCTGATTTTTGTTTGCACATCTGTGAGTATAATTGCCTCTATGATGATGATTAGCTCCACCCACAACATATGGGCTGCTGTGTGTAGGCTGACCTCACAGAGCACGATTTGCCCCAGCAGGTTCCTGTGCCTTTTGAGACCACCCTTTGGGTGTTTTGCTTGTGGGGCTAATTGGTTAGTTCTTTTTTTGTGGTCTGAAGCTGGCCTTTAAAATTGTTAGTTCTCAGGGTTCCTGGTAGAGGCTCCAGTGCAGGTCAAGGTCAGTTGCTGCCTGTGACTGGCCAGGAAGCTGCCTAGTAGGAGATACAAAGCTATGGTAGGTCACTACCTGTGTTGGACCTGAAGGCATATGAGAGAGGTCATGCTGAAAACTGAGGCTGGCTGTGGCCACCACCAGTTCCAGGCCTGGGTCAGCTCAGCAAAAGACTCAGGGTATCCTGGGACATGATGCCACCTGCCAGCCTTCCACAGGACTCAGCCACTAAAAGAGCCTTGGACAGTAGGTGAGTTGGGTAAGGAAGGCTTCCAGATAGTCACCAGGGTGAGGTGAGTGGTATTCACCAAGTTAATGCTGATTCAGGTTTGGTACCAGTGTTGCGGCTTGGGCCCCCTGGTATATTCAGCAGAGTAATGGTTAGCACATGCATTTGAAAAAACTAATAGAGACCAGAGAAAAACCCTGAAAAGATGAGAGGAAACAGTACCTCACATTCACACAGGGCCTGAAATAGTGCCTGTTCCCACCAGTCAGATTGGAAACTCATAACTCATTGGACATTGGGAATAGTACTCAGAAGAAACGTGCCTAAATAGTAGTAAGTTACTAGTTCCTGACTCCAATTTGACCTGGCGCTGCCTAGAAAATCTTAACTGCAAGACCCCAAAGGATCAAACCATTTCCAATAACTTAACTACATTCTACAACAAAGTTCAAGACTATTCATAGAAATAAAAAATATCCAGAGCACCAAATAAGGCAAAATTTACAATGTCTGTAAACTAGTGAAAGATTACCAGGCATGCAAGTAAACAGGAATATATAATGAGTAATGAGGAGAAAATTTAATCATTCAAATGATGCAGAACTTCCACAACTGTTGGAATAGCAGAGGATATTGAAATAGTTACCATAAATATATTCCATATGTTCAAAAAGTTATGGAGTGATAAGCAAGATCTTTTAAAAAGCCAAATAAAGTTTTTAGAGATGAAAATTATAAAGACTAAAAAAAATGTAAGGTCAAATTATATATCACAGAAGAAATGAATAGTGAACATGAAGACATGAAAATAGAAACTCTTTAAAATACAGAGAAGAAAGAATAAAACAATGAAAAAAAGCAATGATTAGTTGTATGACAACATAATATATGTGTAAGTAGAACCCCAGAAAGGAGAAGAAGGAACAAATAAATAATTGATGACTAAAAAAAATTAAATTTTATTAAACTTCTAAACCCACATATCTAAGAATCTATGCATGCACATCCTAGAAAAAAAAGACACAAGGAAAACCACCCCAATTTACATTATAATCAAATTTTTCAAAACCAGTGATAAAAAAATCTAAAACCAGTAATAAGGAAGAAAAAACTAACATATTACATACAAAGCAAAGAAGAAACAAGACAAGTAAGAAAAAAGTGAAATACACCTTTAGAGTATCTTAAATAAAACACTGTTAACTTAGAATTACAGCAAAGGTATTTTTCAAAAACAGGAAAATATTAATATTTTACAGACAGAAATATTCAGTTTATCAATAGCTGATAGACACCAAAAGAAATGTTAGAAAAATAAACAATATACCAGATAGAAAGTAATTTGAACTGAATGAAAATTAAAATGTATAAAAATTTTCAAATGCTACTGAATGATACTTATTAGGTAAATTTATATATCTAAATATAAAAAACCATTATTATATCAATGACTTCACCTTCTACCTTAAGAAACTAGAAGTATGTAAAAGATCTGTACTCTGAAAATTGTAAGCCATTGATAAAATAAATTTAGGATGACACAAATAAATGGAAAGGTGTACCATACCCATGGATTAGAAAAATTAATATTGTTAAATGTCTATACTATCTAAATCAATCTACATAATCAATGCATTCTCCATTAAAACACCAATGACATTTTTTCATAGAACTATAGTAAATAATTCTAAAATTTGTATGAAACCACTACAGATTCTGAATAGACAAAGCAACTTTGAGAAAGAACAAAATGAGAGGTATTGCTCCCTGATTTCAAATTACACTACAAACATAAAATAATCAAAATGGCATGGTACTGGCACAAAAATAGACACACAGACAAATGGAATAAAATAGAGAGCCTAGAAACAAACCCACAAATATGTGGTCAAATAATCTAAGTGGTGTTAGGAGAACTGAGCAGCTACATACAAAAAAAAAATTGACCAAAAATATGTTCAAACTGAATTAAAGATGTAAATATAAGACCTGAAACTAAAAAACTCCTAGAAGAAAGATAGGTAGTAGTTCTTTGACCTAGGTCTTAGCTATATCTATCTACCATCTTCCTGTCTGTCTGTCTATCTGTCATCTATCTATCATCTAAATTTTGACCAGTCTCCTCAGGCAAAAGCAACTAAAGCAAAAATCAATAAATGCAATTACATCAAACTAAGCTTTTGCATAGGGAGGGAAACTATTAATAAAACAACTTACTGAACAGGAGAAGAGATTTGCAAATCATACATCTTATAAGGAACGAAAATATAAAATACATTAAAAATGTATACAACTTAATAGCAAAAGAGAAACAACTTGATTAAAAAAATGGGCAGAAGACTTGAACAGACTTTTTCTAAAGATGAAACACAGATGGCTAATAGACATATAAAAAGGTGTTCATCATTAATTATTAAGGAATTGCACATCAAAACCACAACCTAACACCTGTCAAAATGGCTACTATCAAAAGACAAAAAAAATAAAGAGAATCCTTATACACTGCTGTTGGAAATGAAGCCACTGTGGAAAACAGTATAAAGTTTCTTCAAAAAATTAAAAATAGAACTACCAGCAATTTCATTCCAGGAAATTCATTTGAGAAAAAGGAAAATGTTAATTTGAAAAGATATGCTCATTGCAATATTATTTATAATAGCCAAGATATGGAAGTAACCTAAGTCTCCCTCAATAGATGCCTGGATAAAGAAGTGGTGGTATATATCTATACAATGGAATATTACTCAGCCATGAAACAATAGAATCTTGCTATTTGCAACAACATAGCTGAGAACAACAAGGCATTATATTAAGTGAAGTAAGACACAAAGACAAATACTATGATTTCACTTCTATGTGCAATCTGAGAAACAAAACAAAACAAATGAACAAACAAAATAGAAATAGACTCATAAATGCAAGAAACAAACTTGTTTTTACTAGAGTAGGGAAGGGTTGAAAGGGCAGATGAAATGGGGTAAGGGGATTACAAGGTACAAATTTTTAGTTATAAAATAAATAAGTCATGGGGATGTAATGTGCAGGATAGGGAATACAGTCAATAATGTTATAATGACTTTGTATTGTGACAGATGGCAACTAGACTGATTGTGGGGATCATGTCATAATGTATGTAAATATTGAATCATGATATACAACTGAGATTAATAGGGTATTATATTTTATACATGAATTTTAAAATGTAAAATTAAATAAGGCAAAAGAGAGGCAATAAGAAAGATGAGTGAAAATCAATTTTAAAAAAAAGAAACACAATACAGAAAATTGATGAAGCCAAAAACTTCATTTAAAAAAAAATCAATAAAATTAATTGATGGCTAGCTAGATTGGATAGGAGAAAAAAAGGGAAGATACAAATTACCAAAATCAGGCATGAGACAGGTGATATCATTAAGAATGTTTAAGAATAATAATAAAATATTTTAACAACATTGTGTCAATAAATTTGAAAATTGTATTAAATAAACAAGTTGCTTACAAGACACAAACAGCCAAATTTCACTTAAAAATAATTTAAATAGTCATAAATGTATTAAATAAATTAAATTTGTAGTTAAAAACTTTATTTTAAAGAAAACGCTGAGAATAACTTTACTCATGAATTGTACAAAACATTTAAGGTAGAAAATATATTAATTCTATATAAATTGTTTTTAAAAACTGAACTCTCAACTCATCCTGTGAGGCCTGAATTACCATAACACTAAACTCAAAAAGATTACATTAAAAGAAATCTATAGATCAATATCCCTCATAAATATACAGATAACAATTCTTAACAAAACTTTTTCAAATTGAGTATAACATGAATAAGTGGAATTCAAACCAGAAAATAAATGAGGTGAATGATGAAAAATTTAACATTAAGATTAAATCCATGTAATTTACTATATTTAAAAACTAATACATAAAACCCATAAGATTATTTCAATAGATGCAGAAAAAAAGCTTTTGGTAAAATTCAGCATTTATTCTTGATTTTAAAATTCTCAGCAAATTTGGAAGAGAAGACAATTTTTCATCCTGAAAACAGATTATGAAAAAAGCACTAATGTCAACATCAAATTAAGCATCATACTGAAGGATAAAAGACAGAATGAATGTTTTCCTTCTAACATCAAAAAAAAATAATGGCCATTCTTGCCACTCTGTTCAACATTATACAGCCATTCAACCTCAACCAATAAAACAAGGTGGTAAGACAATATAAGAAGCATGTATATAGCAAAGAAAGAAGTAACATGGTCTTTATTTGCAGACAACATGACTGTCAATGTAGAAAGTATGATGTAATTTTTTAAAAAGTTACTAGTAGAACTACTAAAACACTAAGTGAGTTTAACGAGGCCACAGAATGAAAGATCAATGCACACAAAAAAATGAACAATCAGCAACTGAAATAAAAACAATGCCATTTATAAAACTATTAAAATATTAAGTATTTATGGAAAATCTACAAATGATGTGTAAGACCTGTAAACTTAAAATGGTAAAACATTGGTAAGGTAATTAAGGAAGACATATATAAACTGATAGGAGTACTATGTTCATAGTTTGGAGTTTCAATATTGTAAAGATTTTTATTATCCCAAATTGATCTATAGATTCAACACAATCTTAATTAAAAGTCTAACATATATCTTGGGGCTTCCAGACAAGATGACATGGTAGTTGGATGCAGTGCTTGCCTCCACTTGCAACCATATCAAAATAACAATGTAACTACAGAACAATCATCATTGGGAGTTTTCTTGGGTCTAGCTGCACAGAAGAGACATACATAAGAGGCCACCTCGAGACTGGTAGGAGGGATGGAAATGTGAAATGGGGTGGTCCAACACCTGCATGTGGTGGTTAAGATTGGGAGGGATATTTTGGCTACATAGGTCCCCTTGGAGGAGTAAGAGGTTCCAGCTCCACAATGAGTTCTCCAGCATAAAGTTCCAGTGCCAATAAGAGAAGTCTCCAGAACCTCTGTCTGAAACCAGCAGAGATTGTGACTAAGACCAAGAGCTGCAGGATGTTCTCAGATGTTCCCCTTAAAGGGCCTGTGTGTGAACTTACTCGGTGACAGACTCACTTGTTTGAGTTCCAGTTCTGCGGCAGCTGCCCGAGGAATACCAGAGACATATAGGAAGGAACTGAATTATCTGACTTCAGGTGAGAGCTGGAGGGGAGGCTTTCTCTCAGAGAGGTGGGCTGACAGATTCCATTGTTTCTTTCTTGAGCCCACCCCACTAGGCATGCAGAAACAGGTAGCTACCATCCTTCAGTTGGCTGACTCTGGTCATCCTGCCCAGCTGATTTCCTGAGATGCTACCCCACCAATGTGCAGGCTCACCCAAGCTATTTCCAGTGGCTTTTCCATACAAATAGCCTGTGAATTGTCTAAAAGCTCTCACAGGTTCACAAACCCCAACTAAGTAGCATTTGACCTTAGCATGCCCCATACCTCATGCTAAGCAGCCTCAAGCCTAGCAGTAGTGGCAGCCAACCATGGATCCTGGTTCGGCCTCTGAAGGCACCTATAAGCCCAGCACAAGTAGGAGCCATCTGTGGATTTATTGGTCACTCTTGTCAAGTGGCTCTGTACAGTGCACAGGCTCTGGCTAAACTGGGCCTGCTGCTGGACCCTTCCCAGAGGACCCTTGGGCAGGCACACCCAGTGACTGGCTTCAATGGGAGCCAGGGCACCATTCAAGGCTACATCTGAGGAGGACACACCCAAAGGGCAGCCTGGGAAGGCACCAGAGCCCAGCTAAAGTGAATCCTGCTTCGTAGGGTCAGTTCCTCACCAGTCAATTATCACAATAAATCAACCCAAGGGTCATTCCCTCCCATCGATGTGCAAACAGAAAAAGCTCAGCTACAACAGAAGGCACACACAATCTGTACAAGGGACACACCTTGAGCACCTGGTTCAGGTGACCAGAAAAGACTGTGCCACTGGCACCCACAGGACACCCACTACATAAAGCTACTTTACTAACACTGGGTGACTTGGGAATCCTACTTAAGCCATCCATGTTGTTGATAATGTAGTATTTTCTATCTTTACCACATTATTTTCACCTCCTCTGAATCATTTCAGGAAGATCACAGCCACACCCCGTTCAGCTGAAATTGAAGTCCCAGAATTCTCTACATGAATACTGAGTTGTAAGACATCTTGTTTCCTGTCAGAGGCTCTAAATGTTAGACATTAAACTTACCACTATATTACCACTGTCTCAGAGTAGAAAGCATTTTGGAAAAACAAGGCTATCAAACACTTCTTTAGTAAGTGGCACTGTCAGAATTTTATATCTCACTTCCTCACCCCAATCACTCCTCAAATAAAGAACTAATACTTTCAGCTACCCCCAAAACTTTCCAGATCCTTTAGTGGTACTTTAGAAGTGAGCCTATGACCCAAGCCTTGACCCACATCTATGGTCAAGATTAGTATCTTCAGTTTGGCCTTCCCCAGTTTTATACTCTCCTATGACTGATTTACAATGCAGGACATAATTTTATTATGCAATCACCACTCAGTTTTTCATCAGTATGAATTCTATTCTTAAATACTCATATTGACTAGTTCACATGAGGATGACACTTGTTAAGATCTGGGTAGATCAAACTGATAGCTTTATCATTCTTAGCAAACAACTATCTTCTTCTCCTTTTCTGGCAATGAACTCTAATGTTACTTCAGTCTTAATTTAGAGCATTTCTGTGGCTTCTCCTATGTCTGACCCAATCTTAGGAAAAATTAATCGATGTACTTGTGCTTGTGTAGTGCTGATTAAAGGTCATGGTGTATTGTGGATTATTAATGATTTCTCTCTTTAGCCTTCAAGGACAGTAACTGTCTAGTTTATCTTTTGAATCCACAACTTAGTACAGATCTGGGTTATATTATGTACTCAGTTCATCATGATTCTTTATTCACATAATAGTTGTAAAAATTCAAGAAACACTAAATTTTTTTAATTCCTTTAATGAGTATTTTTATTAAAAGGAGGTATAAAGTCCTGCTGCCAAGTCCAAACCTCTTATTAACTTAAACTTTGAGTTTTCCGAATTACCCAATTTGAAGTAATTCTCTTTACCCTGAAAAATGATTTTATTGAAATGTTTGAGATAAAAAAAATATGTATTGCAAGAAGCATAGACAACATTTCAAGAGTACAAAATCAGTTTTAGGAATAACATATAATTTACCAGTAAACCAACATTGCATTAGAAATATGCAAAACATTTTGATATGTTTTTTTTGTTTTTTAATACTAAACACTCTTTTCTATAACTTAGCTTCCCATGGGGAGGTAACTGGTTGCATGCATTTTATCTATCCACTATGTAAATTCAAGGCTCAATTTACTCAATGGTATAACAGTTCACCACTCTGAGATTTGAATTGTAATAAATCCAGTGATAAGGATTTTCTTCAATGGATCCCAAAGTTAGCTAGAACTTTTAACATCAAGATGTAAAAGCCTGTAAGGTGTTCTAATTCCCTCAGTTCCCATCCCACAGGAGACTAATCCCAAAATTTCTCTCAAGTTTCTCATTTAAAAAATTCAATTTGCTTTTTTAATTGTTCAATGATTGCTTTTTTTATGTACTGATGATGGTTCATTTACTGAAGTCAAAGTAGCTCCCATAATTTTCTTTTAAGATCAGGTTATTGATTTAGGGTTTTATAAACTTTGTAGTCTGGTCTGGATTTTCACTGAGAATGACCTTCTCTTGATCGTCTTCTAGATCCTAATTAAGAAAAAGAGAGAACATATAGATTGTAAATGTGATGAAACTTTAAAGTTTACAGATATTCTATGAATAACTATATCTATAAAAGGCCATCATTTCTAATTGTAAAAAAAACTTTAGATGGTGTTTTAATATACTTCATTTATGATGATGAAATCAAGGTTATCCTGGGTTTAAAAGTATATGTAAATAATAATTTTAAGTGATGATTTCAATTCTTTAGTAAATTTGAATAAACTCTTCAATTAAAAGTTACTCGTATGATTGATTATTTAATTTCAAATATCTGTATTAAATTAGCTTAGAATTAGATATTCCCATAATGTATTTGTAAGTTGTGCCACATCTTATGACTATTAGTCTGTAATTATTTTAGAAATTCCAAACTTATAATTTATTCTAAGTTCTACAAGAGTAATTTTGGATTTTTGAATGTGTCAAAATATAAAGTAACCTAAGTGGGAGATTAGAAAATGCTCATAAGCATAGTTATAAATAATGTTGTAATGCATGGGTTATATACACATGTACACAATCTACATATTATATGAAAATTTTATACATAATTATATTAACATTTTCTTTTTGTGTTCAGCTTTCCTTTCTGCTTCCAATTGTAGTCTCATCTCAAATAATAACATTTTACAGAGTTTAGTTCTTCCTAAATCTACTTTTGCTCAGCTCTATTTAAGGATTTCTTTTCGATTTAATTTTACTTGAGTCTTCCTCAAGGGTTCAATATATCTAGCAGTTTGCATGAGTATAATTGCCTTTCCTGTAATATTTGTTATTCTTAGATGTTACTGAGAGTACAGAACATGAACAATTTATTGTCTGATTCTTGTCATTAAAATACTTTGCCCCCATATTCACTAACTTTTCTCCTTGACAGAGAGCACAGTCCAATAAAATATATTAAAGTACTCTCCTTTTCATTGCTTTCTCTTAAAATAACAAAATAAGTGTCATATATGCATATTACTATAGTTAATACATTTACCTTGAACTCTTTTGTTGGCTTGTATCTTCCTCACAGGTGTGTCTAAAATTAAATAATTATAGTTAGAAAAAACTTTGAAATTATGGCTAACATCAGACAGGAGACCATAGTTAAGCAGAAAAGTATAAAGCTTAAAGTAAACATCACTTAAACATGTAGATTTTCTTTTGGAGTAATGAATTTCACAAACATGAGACTTTTTGCATGGGCAACAGACAAAATGAACACTTGTTCTCTATATAACATGATAAATGTTCACTATTTGCAAAGCATATTTTTTCATTATGGCATTTCAAACTCCATATAATGTGCCACTTTTGTATAGAGTAAATCATTTACATGAAATTTTCATCCTTTTTGTAAAAAGCATGACTTTATCATTAAGGTATGTTTAACATTATATAAAGTTTAGCAGAAGTATCTTTCCAGAGTTATCAACTCATTCCTATTTGTGATATATTAGACTTCTGCCCCTGTAAATTCTCATTGTAAATTAATTCATGATTATCTTAGAGTACATGAGGACAACAAAATACCACTGGCCCAATAACTCTACAAACATAATAAACAATTCAGGAAATGTATGCCAACATATCTCCCAATTTAATTCCAATCCTATAAGACCTTTAAAAGAATTAACTAGTTGAAAATAATAAAAGCTTTCATATTCAAGACTTTCAGGTGTCTATCACTATGAAGTTTTTGATCATTATAGTTGTCAAATATTTCTCAATTCCCTTGTTTGTCTTTTAATTCATCAGTAAGACCAAGCTGGTCAGCCTAAAGTCATATTTTCACTCTGTTGTTGAGCATTTGCAATAAAAGAGGTTCCTATGGTGACTTCATTTTTCCTTACCTTTATTTTTTCTCCAAATTTGACTTCTTGCTTTTTATATATCAACTATATTAGACAATTAAGTCAAAATTTTTCTAGTGTGTGTGTGTGTGTGTGTGTGTGTGTGTGTGTATTAAATTCTCTGAAAATTCATAAAATGTAAGGCATGAAATTGTCACCAACAATAATTTGGACTGTGTGACACCAAGTAGAAAAGAAACACTAAAAAAATTTTTGAAGAATTCTATTTCTGTCTATGTGGCATATTTTCAACATGTCTTCCCCCCCCTAGAATATAAGATGTATAACTGTATTAATGTCATAATAAAATACAGAAAATATTAGATTGGATAGTGGGGGACGTTTATGTGAGATAGAAAAGTCTGAACTATGAAATATGCTCTAATCGATACACTTTCTTTAACCTCAGATTTATTTGGTAGCACAATATGGCTTATAAAATGTACTTGAGAAAAGGTGAATCCAATCTTTAACTAATGAATAAGGTCATTGTAGATAGATAATGAACATATTAAATTTCAAATAACAGTTATTGTATAATTTAATGCAAGATCATAAAAATATATACAGTATTATTTTTCAAAACAAGCACTTATACTTGGATTTTTTTCCATACAATTGACAGCAACCAACTGATGAGCAGCCCAATAAGTAATTTAATTTTTTACAGTTTGTTATGATAATATCAAAATAAATGTTCATTGTAGCAAGCAAACATCTTTAGAAGAAAGAGTGAATAAAGTGCACAAAATCAAATTTCTTTCCAGTGTCTCTCTGCTATCTCAAAATGAATGAGAATTGTATCAGGTCATATTCAGAGAAGCAAAATGTGTAATGATAAAGCAATCACAGAAATGATGCCAACAAAGTCTCCTCTATAGTACATGTTTTATGTGGTATTGAATGAAACATGCAAAATGTTTCAGCTTAATTATTTTTAAGCCTTTTGCATTTTCAAGTGATTATTACTTTGGTAATTTAAAATAGGGTGTAAAATATTACTTTATTGATGAGGTTAATGTTAATTGACCATAATACTGATAATAGCTAAGATCACTGAGAACTTATGTGTGCTGGGAACTTTTCACATAACTCATTTAAATGTAGGTTACATTACTGCCTCCACTTTTCAGAAGAAGGAACCAAGGCAGAAACGAATCAGCTTACTTAAATTAGTTTGACATGAAGGCCAGATTGGGAGTCATATCAACAACCCGATCTCCTACATGCTACAGAGCCATAAATCTTTACATGCTATATTAGCAAATTTGTCAAAACCTTCCAAAATGACTTTTTTGGTTCCTTTCTCCATAGCCTGATCTTCTCTCTTAATTACTTTAGTATTTTCAGTAAATACAGTTTTACTTAAGAATGAAAATTTTATGCATTTTGTAAGAACATTTTTTTTTTAGTTAAGGGCCCTGAGGTGACAAAACACAATATTGTTACCAAAAGGACCACTTAGGCATATTAATAGTCATGACTTAAATTATTGGGTATATACACAATTCATTAAAATGTACTAAACGTACCACAATATGAGCAGTTAAGATAGAAAACTCCAAGCTTAGAAATAAGACCATAGTTTGACTATAGATAAATTATCTATATTCTCAATGAAAAAAAAAGAAAGAAAAGAAAAGCCAATCCTGCATGATATAATATTTATTCACACTAGCTTCTTTGTAAATTGGCATCTCTTTAGATCTAACCAAGAGGATATTTGTAAATCAGGGATGACTCAGTTCTATTATAGGAATGGAAAAAAGAAACTAACATGTCCAAGCAATATCCAGATAGTAGTAGATATATTGATTATACTGCTAAAAAAAAAAATCCTTGGAAATGTTTAGATAAAAATTTATGGTGTGGCATTGTGGAAACAGATGTTTTATAGATATTCAGATAAAATATATTGGAAACTAAAGGAATCAGCTTCTGTGATGAACAGATACAAGAGTTAAGGGAAGAGACCATTAACTAAAAATAGAATATCATATTCTCAACTTGTAGCAGGTATACCTTTTTTTCTTGGCTGAAGCTATTCTTTATTATTAGTTTATTGTTCATAACAGACTTAGGGCTTATTAAAGAAAGAAAACATACTTACCTGAATTTTGAGCTTAAATAAAAACAGTATAAATAGATAAATTACTAATTGATTCATTCTCTTAAAAGCACTAGCATTCTACAAAGCTGCTTACTATGGCAAGGATTGAAAAAAAGAATTCAATTTAATCTTTGTAATTCTTTGCCTCTTCCCTCAAATTCATATGTTTATGAATTTGTTAAGCATTTGAGGTAAATGAACGAATTCTGTATTAGATCTCACAGAAACCTTTAGTTCCATTATAGCTTTGGGTATGTCATATAATCCCTGCAGTCTGAATGAAAATTTTGTTTTCCAGACATTTGTCTTTCTTTTGAGGGGAAATTCAATCATTGGTTGAATAAAACTTATTTATTGTTACTATTGCTGAAAAGTTTTAATACTATATGAGATTTATTTATATTAAACTAAAGAATAAAGAAACAGTAATTGCTAAAAATGCACATGGTCCAAGATATTTTACATCTTCATGGACATAGTGATACAATTTTTAAAATTTTAAGCAGAAAAGCCATCTGGACCATACTTTGGATAAAAATACCAAAACTTCAGTTGTGTTTCTCAATTCACAGTAAATTTTAAGAAGCATATCTGAATTTTCTATGTAATTTAAAATCTTGTTTTTCTAAAACAACATGTCATTTAAATAATTTTATTGTTAATAAAATGGACTAGAAATTCACTTATCCAAGTAAAAATTATTCAAATTTATTTATGCAATTACTATTTCTTTGAATAATTACTGTTTAGAGTTTGCATCAAATTTAGAATTCTTTTTTTCTCTTTTGCTCTTAAAAGTAGGTCGTTTTAATGCCATAGACAGAGAACGTTTCATAATTTAAAGATTAAGATTAATTTCATATGCAAAATAACTTACATCTCCAAGTATAGATTATCACTCAAACTGTTAGAGGAAACAGATACTCATTCCCAAGAATGTAGTTTTAGGAAAGAAAATTACTAAATGCACTGTTTTTTTCTAGATCTATGCACTTAAAGAATCCATAAACATGCCTTTTATTATTGTTGTGGGGGCAGTGAATATATTTTTTTAATATAAAAAGTATGTCAATTTAAATTTGTTTAGATCACCAATTTAAAAAGTTTTCCTCTTTCATATACTTAAAACGTCTTATAATTATCTGTATCAAAGCAAAAAAAATTATTCATTGCTCCCCAAGTTTTGTATCATAGGACTTTTTAAAGACTGCTTAAACTAGTAATCATTGCTTACAAATATTAATTAAACTACCATTGAACAAATCAGTCTGTTAGACAGCACATGACACAATCTTTAAAAAAATCTGAATGCTCAGTCTTTAAAAAGTTGAACTCAGTCACCAGAACCTGTTAACGTGTTAGTTGTTTCCATTTTACTAACCTCCCTGAAGCAGTCTTTTAATTTCTTCATCTTCAAATAAATGACCATCACCACCTTCAATGAATTTGGTGACCTTGGTGACCTCTGAGAGGATACATGTATATAGCAGAAATTGATTTATGTAACAAAAAGGATACTTGATGTGTTATATAATGGCATCTGCCCAATAATGAATTCCACACCAACACTTGGGTCTTTCTCAGTTTTTAGTGCTGTTTTTTTGATAAATCAATTTTCTTATAAAGCTGTTGAACAATATATACCGAATATAAACATAATAATCAATGACTGTAATTTAAATTTCATTCTATATTTTGGATTTTTTCTATGTGTTGGCATAGAACTTAAAAAAAATAACATAGAAGAGAAAACAGGGGGCCTCAAAGATTATTTAGACTTTGATACAGATAGATAAAGTAAAGTTATATTCTTATTTATTTTTTTTAGAATGCTGACCTTCTTGCAACAATTTTTTTAGAGTTTCCTCTGTTTCTCCACCACCAGTAGTAATCCTAGTGTATTTTATTTCAGGACCTAAGGGAAAGGCAATAAAATAAGCGTAAAACAGGAGTAGGCAAACTTCCTCTGTAAAGGGCCAGATAGTAAGCATTTTAGACTTTGTGTGACATGGCTTGTGTTGCAACTATTCAACTCTATAACTGTAATAAATAGACACTTAGTGTTCCAATAAAACTTTATTTACATATGTAGGTGGCCCAGGCCATAGTTGATAACTGCTTGTTTAAACCAATACTTATAGAATATTTATAGAAACAAATACTTATAGAATTCAGAATTTTAGCTAACTTATTGGTGAGAGACTAATACAGAGGTTTACTGAAATTGTTAATCAATTGTTTATACAAACTTCCATATATTTTTGGTACATAGATATGTAGACATTAAGGTTAATGGAAAAATATAAGGAGGGGATGGTTTTAACTTTAAGAAATAATAGTGTATTATATAATATCTATACACACATAATAAAAACAAATACCGATAGATTTATCTACAAATTTCTAATTCAGAGAAAAGCATAGATTACTTATTTAGATAATAATATGTCTGCCAAGAAGAAATGAAGTAACTTCAGTAATCACCATAAAAATGGCTTAGTTTCTCTAATGATTCTTATAGAAATATTTCAGGATTCACTATAGTTTTATCTTTATAACCTAGGCATAGTTTCATGCATGAAATTAAAAATTACCCGTAATGATTCGTTCTTCCCTTGTCTCTTTTTCAGTTATTTCTACAGGCACTCCATCAATGATTTTGGTGTATTTCTTAATAATTGGCTCTGAAAGTAGGGGAAGAAAAATGAATTGGATTTATCTCCTTATGGTGTCTCAACCTCCATAAGCTGGACATTTTAATGGTATTTCTCAAAACAATACTATTTAGAATGAAATCATAACAACAGAGGTCTAAAAGGTGTTAGTTATGTCCTGAATCTTGGGTCTTGGGTGAGGGTGAGAACCAGCTGTCAAGCTAACTTTCCATATCATATTTGTTTTCTGATTGTGGAATGAGTAATAAGAATCCAGTAAGCTCTACATTATTAGAATGATAATCTTGTGATGAGTCCTCAGAGTGGCTTATTAGTCAGTTTTATACAGTGGCCATTTTTCTCCTAAGTTCAATATGTTCTTTCATATTGACATTATTGTTATCATATTTCATAATTATCATGGCATATGCAGAAATAATGACAATTTCATTGAACATGATGACTTAATGGTTAAATTAATTCCAACTAGATCCATTAAAAGGTAAACTATTTTATTTGACGGGCTAATAAGAACCCATTACTAAGAAAAGTATTCTCACAGTTCACATAAAACAAAAGGCCAGAGAAAATATCAGATGTTCAATATATTTAAACCAACACTATTTTAAAATAATCACAGTAATCCTAACCAGGCACTAGGAAATATATATAATGTACCTCCATGAATCACTTCAGTTACTGTTTCACCTTCTGTAGTAAGTCTGAATTTAGGTTCACCTTCGATTTTCACCTTTGTTATTGTGGGTCCTGAGATATTGTTTTAGGAGACAAATTATCATGTTAAAGCAGTATTTTAATTTTACCAAGAAGGAATTTATTTTACCATTTTGTGTTTTTCAAACATTAAAGTGGTTTCAGCCTTTATGAAATTAGTTTTAAATATTTCCCATTTTCTTCAAATTAGGCAGTATTTATGAGAACAAATGATTCAGTCTATTGGTGTGTTACTAAAATTACTTTCATTTTTATTAGCATATAAATTTATATAAGAATTCATCCATTCATTTATAGCTATAAAGTATGAACACACAAAATATATGTGGCTATACTTTGTGAATCATACAGGATGTACAAATTTGAGTTGTTCTAATAAAAACTAGTCTAGATCTTACTTTACCACACTAAGATTGTCTACTAATTCTTCCTTATTAAAATTTTAATCTAATATTAATCACTTAGTATCTTATGCTTTTTATTTAATGGGCATATGATTAAATATTTAAAAATTTTAGCTTTATGCCTACCTTTAAGATACTGAATTTCAGGTTTTATGAAAAAATAAATTTGAATACTTACCTTCTATGTAAGAATGATGCAAAAATTTACTAATTAAAAATTAAACAGTCCTTCAAATGCAAAGTTAAATGAGAGTTGCATTTGACTTACAAAATGATTTTACTCACAGAGAAAATTATTTTGAATGTTAGAAAGCTGATTACTACATTAGTTAATCAAGAATATTTCATAGAGAAGAAAAATAATGATTCAGTACATTTAACTCATACTGTAATACCCTTCAACAGTTGAAACTATATTTGCTTATCTTTGACAGGATTTATTTGCTTGCCTCAAAATTGTCACCGTACACCATTACCCAGAATGAATAATCTAGAATAATTAAAATAATAAAAACAAAAGTATAGTTCTTTCAAATAATAAATACACCATGATATTAGATCTATGGGCTAGGGGATATAGAGTATCAAAACATAAGGTCAAGTTTTTCAGGTGCAGAAATTTCAAAAGAAAGTATACTTGAGGAGTTTAAAAACAAAAAATGTTAATAAACTATCCAAATTGACATTTATTTCAAAGAACCTAAACTGTTATTTCAGAAATATCCTCTATAGTTAAGCTTTATGAAGTCAGGGTTTTTTATAATTTTTTTTCATATTTACTTGTAATACTTAGGAAAGTAACCAGCACAAGAGTTCTCAATAAGTATGTGTTGAATTGAATTTCAGTTGATTTATTCTTAATTCCAAAATCTGGTTAAGTATCTTTTTTTAATTTTAAATAAAAATGTCTCAAAATTGTGTCTTGGAGTCTAATTCATTTAATGAGAATTCAATAGTCATCAATGAATGAATCTGCAAAAGTACAGTGAAAAGGAAATACCAGTAGTGATCTAATTGGCAGCCAAGATTTGTTTCCTTCACTATGATACACAGAAGTAAAATTTCTCAATTGTTGAACTAAAGAGTTATTACTGCATTGGTGACATGACCATATTTTTTTTATCCTTGTTCTCCTTATAGGAAGAACCCAGGTAGAATTAATGATCCACTGTGTTCTTAATTAAAGAAAGATTAATACAATAGAATCCTACTAACAAAAACTGGGAAGATAAATGAATTGAATAAAGGATTTTTAAAGAAATGATAAGAATCTTTGAAAATAAGAACAGCAGATGTGAATGATTTTGATATAGAAGCTGTATACTAGAAATTATATAAAATTTTAGAAAATCTATATATATATAATGGAATATTACTCAACCATAAAAAAAGATGAAATGCTGCCATTTGTAACAACATGGATGGATCTTCAGATAATCATGCTAAGTGAAATAAGTCAGACAGAAAAAATTGAAAACTATATGATTTTACTCATATGCGGGATATAAAAATGAAAGCAACAAACAAACATGATAAACAGACACCCATGGACATGGGCAGTTAATTGTGGTTACCAGAGGAAAAATGGGGCGGGGGGAGAAATAGATAGAGTAAAACGTATCAAATATTTGGTGATGGAAGGAAGTCTAAATTTGAGTGGAAAACAAAATGAAATATATGTTTGACATATTGTTGAATTGTACACTTGAAATGTATTTTATTTTGTTAATCAGTGTCACCCCAATAATTTTAATTATAAAAAGATTCTTTTCTATAAAAAAATCTTAAGAAAATATTTATTTTTGCTGATAAAAATAAACTCTAAATAATTTGTAAAAAAATTAGAAAATCTAATTTTTAAAAATTGTACAAAAATTTTAAAATAAAATGTATTCCCAAGGTTTATTTGATAATTTTTTATTAAAATATCATTTTTCAACAAAATTTTCTGTAATTTAATTTCTCCTTAAAATACCAAATTCTTTTTATCAATATATAAAAGCAAACAAATGACCATAGTATAGTATTTTAAAAAATAAGCACAGATTTCAAACAATACCTCAATTTTAGGTCTCATAAATAAGTAAAAATGTAGATAAATTAGCTAGGAAATAAACTTTTATATATGTATTTCCAATGTCTACATCTTTTAAGTCATGGCTAATTTTTAAAGAAGTAGACAAAAATATTCAAAAATTTTCCATCTCAATTTATAGAATATGAAGAAATACCAAAATCAAAGGTAATTAAAATAATCTCAATTAAGACTAAATTGAGAATAAGATCTATTTATTTATTTATTTATTTATTTATTTATTTTTTTATTTATTTATTTATAAAACTGTTTTTATCTTTCTTACAGAACAAAGAAGATAACATGGTCTTTTCTCTATGGCAAATCAGTACATTAAGATGATAATGCATGGAAATAAAAACATCTTAAGGTCTAATCCTTAGTGATAAATATTAAAATACATGAAAGAAAGGTGGCATCAAGATGTTGAAGTTGGCTAACATAGACAGTAGGGGTAGAGAGAACATTATTTAATGTTCTAGTCTGAAGTATCAGGAGAGATATTTAACCTACGTATATAAAAATATGTATGTTCTCATATATATAAGTTCAAGGCTGGAGTTAAGAATTATAAATTTGACTCACTGTGCCAGCTACATATTCCCTCTTCTCCATCTGGTAATCTAATTTCAAAATATATTATGTATGGTTGTAATTTTAAAAGCTTTTATCAATTTACAGCTTTCTTTGTGCTTTCTTAAGTTGTTGAGTGAAAAATGCCTGAACTTTTTGGAAGAGCTTTGTATAACAATACAAAAGTGATCCATGTGGGAAGATTGAAAATAAAACTACAAAAAGAATATACTCTGGAGTCTGACTGTAGTGAAATAGCTTAGGATTTATTTGTTTAGTGAGTATCTGGGTACCGGTGCTAATGCAATGGCCAATTATGTTCGTTTGAAACTATTGCTCTGTCTCAGTACAGAACAAGCAAATGTACTGAAAGTATTAGGAATGCACCATTTACTCTGTTAAATAATTTGCATTCCACAATCTGCAATAACATGAGCATGCCATTGGTATAGAAATATTTAGCATATTAGTTTTTAAAAAGAATGTAGATACATTCAGAGAAATCAGTCTGTTATACAGATTTTTTTTCACAATAAAAGGAACCATTGATTTTTACCTTCAGTTTTGATAATAGGCTGAAGACTGCCTTCAATGACTTTAATTTTTGGTTCCACAACTTTGGTTATAATTTTAGTTGCTGAAAGTATAGAAAGTGGAACATAAATAATGTTTATATTAAAAAAGAACCACAATAATTTTTTTTTTTGTCTTTGCTGGGTACTCAGGTATCTGATATGGTAATATGTTAAGGCAGTCAGATACAGGAAATGTTCGTAGTGGTATCTTCTCGTGTCCAGATGGTGAACTCTGAAGTCCAGTGATTGGAATTGTTCCCATGAAACATAGACTTACTAAGTGAGAAATTCTATCTAGAAATCTATAATTTTTAACTACACCACTAAAGCTCTTTACCTTCTTTTGTACTTCTTGAAAATATTGGCTGCATAGCAATAGAAGACAAACATAATTAATTCCATGCAATTCATAATATCTTAAATTGCATTGTAGAATTTTCTCAATTACAAAAAAAACACTAAAAGAAAAGGACTCAAAACATTTTTCATGCATTTTATAACAGTAATGGAGAAAGAAAAATATAAAAAATAGATCAGTATACTTAAAAGTAAAAATAAGTTTCAGCCAGCCAGATATGAGAGCTATGCGACAAACATAATATGATCAGTATTTAAATTACAGGCTAAAATATGTTTAGTTTTCAGCATTATCATCATTTTTAAAAAACCTTAAAGGTATGTATTTTGAATGTATGTCATCCACTCAGCTAAGATAATAATGTGCAAAATTTAAGATAGCATCCAACTATTTGGTTGACTTTCAATTGTACAGGATAATTGGAAATGAGCCTCTGGAGCTATACAATCAGAGCTACTGGCTTTTTGTCATTTCAAATTAGAAGCCTTAAAGAATGGTTCAATAGATAATAGGCTGCAATAAAGCTAACTTTAATTTTCAATCATAACAGATTATGTTAACACGTTAGAGGGGAGATGTTAGCACAGTTTGGCTTTGTATCACATTCTCACCTCAAGTCTCTGAGATGTTTAGCTGCCAACCATTTTAATTAAGATGGGTTCACAACCTTAATTGTGACTATTTCAGTAATATCAGATTTTATATCTTGAGATCTCAAATTATAAAGTGCTAAAATATATCAAATCTAAGTATCTAATTATTGATTCCACAGGAAGTCTTACTTTAGAAGAACCTTCCATGAAAGTCAAATGCACAGGTCAAATCCATGGGTATTATCAAAATAGATTAACTACTTTTATCTTAAAATTTTAGTTCATGTTAGGGAACTTGAAGTTCAGGATGTTTAATTGGTAGTTAGGTTTCAATCTTGCTTTTCTGAGGACTGAAACAGTTTTGACAGGTCATGGGCTGAGGACTAAATACTGATTTTATTCCTCGTCACCTCAAATGTTATATATTTGACATACTAAAGGGCATTTTCTGCTCCTTGCCACCCTCCAAACATTTTAAAGTGTATGGTATTTGGGGAAAAAGAATAATTTGTAGCAAGGAAATTAAAGTCAGTAAAATAACATAAAAATGAAATCTTTGGTTTAATAAGTCTATACCTCTATTTGAAGTATGCTTCTAAATCATGGCTTATTTATTTGAGGAGTTAAAAAAATTGACATCAGAATATAAATCTCAGAGCTGTTTCAAGAGCTCTGAGTTGGTAGATGAGATTCATTCGACTTGCATAATTTCATAAAGTATAATTTATTCTCTCAGTGAGGATCCAGTTTCAGTAAAGGATAATAAAGAAATTACAATATGTTGTCATTGTAAGCAAAATGTTGTATTGACATATATGGAAAGTGGTGGATATATTATGGATAAAGTAGAAAAAGTAAAAAAACAGTGTAGATATATGTCTTTTGTGGTGAAAGATGAAAAACATTTCTGATTTGATGACAAACATAATGATTATTTGTCTTAATATATCTTTAAAATTATTGTATACTTCCATACTAAAATTTATACCTTGTTGAATTATAACTATTCCAACTAAATCTTTAAAACAGTGCTGAGCTGGCCTGATACTGAATTTGTGTACATTATTATTAAATAATTGAAATCAGAAAGAGCAGTAGACATTTTGTTTTGCTCCTTACATGGTCTTTACTCTTTTCCATATCTAGTGTAAATTGTAAGAAAATTTTTAAAAATTAAAAAACAAAATGTTCATGGTAAAAAATAGAATAATTTTCCAACCAGGATAAACTTAAAATAATGAAAGTTAAAATAATACTTTAACTACTAATAAATTTTTTGCATGCTTAATTGTAAAGTCAAAACAAAATGAATATAATTTCTGCTTTGAAAGTTATAAAAAAAAGACAAAGGAAGAAAAGTCACATTGAAAAAGAAATACCACGTTATATTTATAAGAATGAAATATTTTTAGCATTGTAATGTAAAAGAGTTTTAATTTTGATAATCTGGTAGAGTCAGGAATAAAAGGACCTTGGAATCTAAAACTTTTAGTTTTATCACCTGGGAAATTTATTTCTTTGTCCAATTTTGGATCGAGAAAGAGTTTTGTAACCACCAACTCAGACACATTTGGGTTCTTTGGCACACTGTCTCCCATCCTGCCCTGAGATGGCTAAGGGCTTGAGGGTAGCCTTATTTCAAGTGGGATGAAATTTGCCATTGTTTGGAATTTTAAATACCAGACTATCAACAATCTTTATTTTAAAATATAAAAAAATCGTTATTTTAATTTTGCCACTTAGTGACAAATATTCATTTAGTACTTACTGTAGACAGTCATGGGGATTTCTTTGAAGGTACTACCACGAACAAACTGAAAATAATGTTTATAATTAGTAACATAAAACTTAGTTGTATTAACAAAATCATGGCAACACTTTAATTCTTACTAAAGTAATTAATGTATTAGAAGCTACAATTACACTTAACAGAAATGAAGTCTTCATATGAAACATCTGATTTCCTGCTATGGTGCAAATGGCATAAAAAATATTGGATTTGTTACTCAGTCCCAAAATTTATAAAATAGTTAAAGTTAAGATGATTTATAAAATAATATTTCACATAGTTTCTGACACTTTGATTCTAGGATAAAAGAAAAACAAAATATTTCTTTGCCTTTAACTACTGTGAGTAGTGACAACTTTTTAAAGTAAATAATTAACTTTTTATCATATTCAGTAGCAAAGATATTTGATGATAGAAAGATTATAGTTTTTCTCTGTACATCTGATCTGCCCAACTGAACTATAAACTGTTTGAAAAAAGGCCATATCTGATTCAACTTAATATTTCCCATAACACTTAATACACTGTGTGGTTCCACATAGGTTTTAATAGATATTTATTGAATAAAACCAGAACAAATTATGTCATTTCTTTTTTAGGTGGGCCACGTAGTCAATGGAGAGCAATTCAAGTTTAGTGTACATCTATTCATTACTGTATACATTTCTAGTCTCTTATATTCAACACTTTAGAAATAAATTCAATAATGTTCTGACCTTAATTTGGATGTATTTGATCAATTTGTTAAGTATATCCAGCAGCTGATCATTTCCAATAGGTGTGTCTATGAAGAGGAATATTAAATAAATATTGGCAAGTATGTGTGAAATAAAAATATAGATTTCTAATATGATTTCACTTATATGCAGAATCCAAGGAACAGAATGAACAAACTAATCAAAAACAGATTCACAAATATAGAAGACAATTTGGTGACAGCCAGAAAGGAGGAGAAATGGGGTGAAGGGTTAAAGGAGTGCAAATTAGTAGTTTATAGATGGTTACAGGGATGGGGAGCATGGCATAGGAAATACAGTTAGCATTAATGTAATGGTTATTGGAGAGCCAGAGGAGAGAAATGGCAATTAGGGGGATTGTTTTAAAAATTATATAAATATCTAACTAATGTACTGTATATTTGCAACTACTAAAATAAAATTATATATATATACATATTTCTATTAAAGATTTAGTCCATTAATGAATTCATTAATTACCAACCTGCTGGATAGAGGAGTTTATCCACAACATGAATGACACCATTTGTTGTCATGATGTCAGATTCTTTTGATTTCAATTCATTCACCAGAAGTGTATCATTTACCTTTCAAAACAGGGGAGATGTCATTGAGAAATTTGATAATAAATCAACATTAAGATAATTAAATGATAGATTAACACAATCATAACTTTAATCTAGAGAACTTACTCCTTTCAGATAGATTTTGCTTCCTTGTGTGGTCTTCAGAATGTTAGTAACACCAGGTTCAAATCCTTTTCCAATGAAAACTCCTGGTGTTAGGTGATAAAGGATGATGTTTTGAAGAGCATTTTTGTCTCCTATGGGGAAAAATATATATTTATTTAATAACATATCATCTTTTGTTGACACTTTGATGCTATGAAGACTAAATAGAAAAATATTTATTTGTCTTTAACTATTATTTCCACAGTATGATTTCTCATAATGTCACAGTTCACTTAAGTTGATATCAGTGCTATGTCGAGATATACAGTCATTTCAATCAGTTCAATCAAAATATTATCCAACTGGGAGGAAAAAAAAAACAAATTATTTTTGAAACTGTTTCCTTCTTTGTCACCTAATTGTGTCACCTTAATAAAAAAATGAACATCTAACCCAACATGACAGTATGCAGTTAATTAAGAAAATTAATGAGTGACTCTCCACATACTTCAGATGAAATTAAAGAAAACTAAAGCTAAACAAGAATATGAAAGAAGAGACATTTTTGAGGCTGATATCTGGGCAAGAACACTTGAAGAGGAAATGAGATCCTGAAATCGAGGGACAAATATCTGGTATTCACATTTACTTACGAATCAGAATTTCCTTTTCTTCATTAGTCATTCCCTTAAAAGCATCATTAGTTGGAACAAATAAAGTCCAATCGCCAGGTTGTGTCAGGAGCTCTTTCAAATCTGCAGCTTCTAGAAGGCTGAGGAAGATGCTAAGCAAGAAGAGCATGTGTTTATTTTGTTAGATTTATTTTTCAATTAAACTTATTTAGGTGACATTGGTTAATAAAATTATATAGATTTCAAGCATACAATTCAATAACACATCATCCGTATATTGCATTGGGTGCCTACTTTCCAAAGTCAAATCTCCTCCTCTCACCATATATTTGAACCTCTTTGCCCATATCTACCTCCTTTCTTTCCCATTTTTCCTCTGGTACTCACTAAGCTTTGTCTGTGTCTGTGAGATTTTGTTTCTTGCTTGTTTTTTGCTTTCAGTTTTACATCCCACATATGAGTGAAACCATATAATTCTCAACTTTTAAAATTAGATTTAGGTCTAGTATGCTCTCCCACAATGCATGGAATAGAACAGAATACATGTATTGCAAAAAGCATGAGAAAATTGTTCATACATTTTCATGTTTCAAATGCAATTTACCTGTTAAGAAAGTTTTATCATGGGGAAATTATTTAAATGTACATATGACTTTTAAATTTTCTAAGCCTTGTTTTTATTCTATGAAACAAGACAATATCACAATTTATAACAAATAAAAAGCATTTTTTATTTAATATTTTACAAAAGTCTTTGCTAGTATATATTATCATTTAAAAAAATTAATTATAAAAACAAGGAGTAGTTCAGTTTATAAATTGTTTTTTTCAACTACCAAATTATATTACAGTGCATCAAAAAGCAAACTAAAGTTAACATATTTCAATTTTGAAAAAAAAATTGCATAGACTTTTTATTCTAAATTCTATTCTTAAAAATATTGAATACTAAATGCATTTTGGAATACTAACTGTGAAACAAACATATGATAATAGCTCTCATTTTTTTGTGAAGGTGAAACTAATAAGCTTACCTGAAGCGTTTATCTTGTTTTAATTTTTCATGAAGGGATTTCTCTGCTGGTTTGATGATCTCTTGGAATATGTGAATTGCACCATTTCTTCCTTGCTTGCTTCCTCTCACCATGCATGAATTTTCAATGCAGACAGCCTAGCAAAGAAAAAAAGGTACAGCTATCTATTTCCTTACTTGAAATTTCCAATGTGGAAATCAAATACTTAAATGTCTAAATTGACTCTTCTAAGAGGTCACTTGACCTCTACGGCCAAAGGAAACAACTTCTCTGTTTTTAAGATATTTCACTATCTGACATCGCACTTCTTCTTCAACCATGTTTTCTACCACTAGTTAAACCATTCTGTGTGTCAGGCAGGTAGTTTTGTCAGTAAATAACAAAAGTTGCACAAATTCCACTTCAGCATTTTCCATCATTCTTCTCCGTGTTCTAACCATTTTCCTAACCCTCTTATGAAACTTTAATCCTTTCACTCTTTAGCTTCCTCTTTCACCATAAAGTTTCATGACTTCAGTGCCTCTTGTGATCTTCAGAAATGTTTACTATATTTTCTTGACTGTAAGATCAATTATAAGTGAAATTATTGATTTACAGTGTTTTTGAACAAATATGTATAATTTAAAATGCAGTCTATTTTCTGCATCTTTTAAAATGTGTGTCTTGAAATTGTGTACCTGTAATGAGCAGTTGTTGAGTATTACATTCAGTTATAGGTAATGATTGACTTTCTGTGAAATATATTAACGACAGCTGCATGTACTGCCTGGGCTGAAACTGAACAGCACCACTAGTTACACTGCAATTTTGATAACCAATATTTTTTAGAAATTTTTCCTCAGATAAAGTACATTAGAACCATTTTATAGAGTTCAGAAATTATTACGCATCTATAAAAGTTTATTTTAAAGTTATTTAAAAGAGGTTCAGTTGCTGAATTGTAATCTTGCAGTAAAAGATCATTCTACATATTTAATCCTACATAAAAATTACCATGTAAACTTAAAGGACTATAGATTGACATACAAATAGCCAACAGACATATGAAAAGATGCTCAACATCACTAATTGTCAGGAAAATTCTAATCAAAACCACAATGAGATACTATCTCACACCAGTCGGTATGGCTATTATCAAAAAATCAACAAATTGCAAGTGTTGGTGAGGATGTGGAAAAAAGGAAACCTCATGCACTGTTGGTGGGACTGCAAAGTGCTGTAGCCACCATGGAAAACAGTATGGAGATTTCTCAAAAAATTAAAAATAGATTAGCCATACAACCCAGAAGTTCCACTTCAAGGTATTTATCAGAAGAAAATGAAAATGCGAATTTAAAAAGATTTTGTGTGTGTGTGTGTGTGTGTGTGTGTGTCCATAGTTTATTGCAGCATTATTTATAATAACCAAGATATGGAAGCAACCTAGTTGTCCATCAATAGCTAAGTGGATAAAGAAGATGTAGTGTATATATACAATAGAATAATATTCAGCAATACAAACAATGAAATCTTGCCATTTTTGACAGCCTGGATGGAGAGTATTATTCTAAGTAAAATAAGTCAGAAAGAGAAAGACAAATGCTATAGGGTTTTACTTACATGTGGATTATAAAACAAAAACAGAACAGATAAAAACAAAAACAGACTAATAGAAACAGGAATCAAACTGAAGGTTTCCAGATGGAGGTGGGGTTGGGGGATGAGTGAAAAATGTGAAGAGAAATATAGTTAATAATATTGTGATAAGTTTGCACAGTGATAGATGATTACTAGATCTAGTGTAGTATTCATATTGTAAGGTATAAAAATATTGAATCACTATATTATACACCTGAAAATAATTTGTATACAAACTATCCTTGAATTTTTAGAAAGCTTATTTTATAGGAGTTTTAATGGCTTCTGGAATTGAATAATTAATGCTTTAGAACATAAAGTTATAATAACTATTTTGTAATGCAAATTTTCTGCTGTCACCAAATTTTCTGACTTATTAAAATATAATACCTTTTGTGTAATTTCTCAGTCTTTTCATACATGTTACTCAGTTACCTGATCTTCTTAAGCATAATTATCATTAAAATCACATAATAATTCTGAGAAACAATTGTTGTAACAACATTCTTTCACAAATGCATAATATTTGACACTTAGGCCAATGTGGATATTTTATATTTTTCTGATTCACTTACTGTACGATACACAAAGACTCTGAGCTGTTTGCCTCCAATGGTTTCAAGTTTTTGTCCGTTGTAAAGCTCATTAAGGCCCACTTTTACTTTCAGTATGTGATTCTGCAGAATTAATTTAAGAAGTCGTTGATCCATGCTCAGAGTATCATCTATAAATAAATTTTTAAAGAAAAAAATGATTTTATGTAGAAAGCATGTAAGTATCTTTTGGTAAGAGAATATTATAAAAATAAGTAATTTAATATTATTGATATTATGGATTCTACGCTCATATATGACTCAACTCAGTGTTGAAGGCAATGGATTCTCTGCACCAATAGAAACCTATTTCATCAATTGACTATAACATGATTCCAAGCAGTCCAAACAATGGGTTTCATTTCTGTGAAGGCTACATAGTTTTAAGTGGTCTATGGCTAAAGTTCAACTCTAATGCTGGTGAGACATTTTCTGAGAATTTGGTATCCATTAGTCACATGAAAGACTACCAATGAATCATTTGTAAATTTATCTTTATTACTGAAAAAAAAATCAAATTACACAACCTCTTAAAGGTGGGTTAACATATGGACATTGTTATCTCAAAGAAGAAAAACATTTTTAGGAATTTGAATTTTTTATTAATAATTTCTATATCACAATTTAGTATTTAAAAATATGCAAAAAAAGGTAATGCTTATTTGTTTTTTTCATTATTAAAGTAAGCTAATGATTTAAATATGTCTTTGTGAAATCACTTTTCTGGAAAAAGTGGCGGGTAGCATAAATCTAAACACTGTCCTTGAAGAACAGTTACTAGGTAAAATGCTTATAGTAATAGTTTACATCTTAATATGGAAGTATATATTTCCTTGTTTTTATTAATTTACAACCTAACATCTTGTCAAATTCTGAGATGCAAAATATACCTATTTATTCCTAAATATTATTATGTTAGTGTTAAATAAAGGAATCAAATTTATTTTTCTTAAGAACCATGATGTGTGTTGGAAATATGGTTATATTTAGAGAATAACTGAATATCCCTTACCACAAATTTTCACTCCCTACAAGCTATTATCTATTATAATTAAATATTTTGAAATAAAGGACATTTTAAAAGAGACTACATAATGTTAATAACTTGTGTGTAGCCAATGCAGAAACTAATCAAAACCTTGTAAAATGTGTGTTGTTTGTTAATGCAGACAGTTATGGTGAAAAGGATGTGTTTGGTTGGAGGGAGGGAGGGCAGGAATGACAGTGTCCAGTACGTACCAGAAAAGGCATTATTCACGGGAGCCAGCAAAGTATATTCTCCATCTGGTCTCAGAGAAGATGCCAAACCTAATTGGGCCATGAGGTCTGTGAAAGTGGTTTGCTGATTTCCAGCCAGCTCAATAACTTGTTTGGCTGTAAAATAAACCACCACCATCCCCAAAATGTCATCATTGTTATTATCATCATCATGAAATTAGTAAATCAATTCTTGGCTGTTTTCTATAAGCTGTTTGCTGACAATGTGATAAGACATCCTGCTTTTCCCTAATAAGAATTCCAGCTTCTCTTTTTTGGGGTTGATAACCACAAAATATTTCAGAAGGAAAATATCTTTCTGTTTTCCTAGTTTCTGTTTTCTTTAATTTTCTATTGCTCATCTCTTGACGCTGAGCACCATAGCTCTTTCATTTAAACAAAGCTGACCATTTAATTATATCTTTCTTTCTGTTTTCCAGAAAACTGGTTGTGTGAGAACTTTTATAAACGGTATACCTAGAAAACCAAGGTATTATGTATGAAATGCCCATGACAACACGGGCTACAAACATATCACTCACCTCTCCATTTACTTTGTGTTTGTGCTTCACATGCCCTTCCTTATATTACACACTCATTTTTCATGGACTTACTCTTGAGGCATCATAACTGATAAAAAAAAAAAAAGTAGAATATGAAACTGTTGCTCACCAGAATCAGGAATCAGGACTTGATCAATCAAATGGATAACACCATTGTTTGTAACAATATCTTTTTTGTTCACCATTTTGATTCCATTTACTGTTATGCTATCACCATCACATCCTATCTCAATTGTGTTTCCCTCCAGAGTCTCAAAGACTGCTCCTCCCATAATCGCTTCAGAACACTGAAGAGTGTTTAAAATGTGGTACTTCATGAGAGCTAGAAGACAAAATAAAGAGAGCAAACATTCATATCAAGGGAAAAAGCATTTTATTCTTAAAGCCATGTTTCACTGTGGAACTAATTACTCCTAACAAATATAATACATAAGTAAGGCCTAAGGATTGACCGAAAGTTTTTAAATTCTCTTTAAGTTCTTGGATTTTTTAAAAATCAACTATACTGCAGAAAAAACTCGGTTAAGTAAGGAGTAAGAAGGGAAGATCAGTTGCATGAAATGATTTGTGTGGTACTAAAAAAATGTGAGATCAAGTTCCCACTAACATAAGAAAGTAATTTCTGATGTGAAAGTAAAAAAGAATTGTTCCACTCAGAATGCCTATAAAGATATTTCTAGTACTATCTTTCCAAAACACCCAAGCAGTATGTTGCATTAGACACTGTTAATAGAGTAGCTGTATATAATTTGTAAAGAGGTTAATAGGCGCTGAATAACAGATCAGTTTTTAAAGACAACATCTAGAAATTAGCCACAATATAGATAATTTCTTGAAGAACATCTGCAGGGATCTAAGACAACTATATTATGTCTATATCTGCATCTTCAAAATTTCCATCTTAAATTGGTTGAATATGTTTTGAGATAGTGTGAGTAAATGGAATGTATTAGTCACCATGTAAAATCTACTTTAAAAATTCTGTGTATCAATAAGTAATGGCCCAAGAGAACCATGCAATTTTTCTCAAGTCAATCTATCTTTTAGTATAAATTTAGAATTAAGAGTGTTTCATAATATGTATATTATATTAAAATTTGATAATCTAATATTTTATTTTAACATTTGCTAATCCTTTATAATTTTACTATTTATTTACTTGAAAGCGGTAAAAAAATGTGATCTTTAGAAAATTTTTATTTTAAATACTTTAATTAATTATTAAATTGATTATTTAATTACTCTGCATACTCTTTCAAGGACTTTTTTATTTAAGATATTTATAATCCACTTCAGAAAGCTTTTCTTTGTCTTTGCTTATCAAAGCTGATAATATTGGCATGACAATCTTGTTTTGTTTTATTTTGTTTTTAGTTTATTTTCTTGTATTCTGGGAGGATTCTCATAAAGAAAGATGTTTCGTACCTTCAGAAGCCACTTTGTCTCCCATGATCCTTTCTAGAACACCCCGTGGAAGTCTCTCAAAAGCCTCATTGGTGGGAGCAAAGAGTGTGAAGTGACCATCTCTTCCAAGGGCTTCCAATATATCAGAGGTGATGGCAGCTGCCTGAAACAAAAATGTCCTTTTCAGAGGCTCACACATTGCAAATCCAAAAGAAAATTATAACACACTTTACTTAGTCTGACACAAGGGAGCCCATTTTATAGAAAATTATTAAAGTTTGCTCTTGTTAGATCTTTAAGACATTACTTTTTAAGACATTAGTTGTAGTTTTTCCAACTCTCCTCAAACTATGTCTGTAAGAATGAAAATTTTGTCATTGTTTGTATAACTGTAGCAATATCCAGCAGTACCTATAATAACTGTGATGGACACATTCTAAATGCACTAAATAGAGTACAGTCTCATAGTTTACCATTCTTATCTATATTGTCCACATAAATATTATTTCATATGAGATGATTTCTTTTGTCTGAAATGAAAGTCTCATTCTAAGAAATATATCTGTTATATTTCTGCTAGATTTAACAGCATTTTTTATTGTTCTTAGATTTTGACAAGAAAAGAGAAGGGGTTGCAGTGATCCAAAGCAATCTACTGTTACTTTTTGTACTTACCCTAAAAGATGAGAGATCATCTTCTGCTTCAATGAAGTCTTGGATTGAGGTACCAATTTGTGTAAGGACACGGTCAATGACATGTACAACACCATTTGTTGCAATCTGATTCCCATGAATGATTCGAGCACAGTTAACAGTGACAACCTATAAGTATTTGAGAAAACCAAAGTGCAAAAATCAGAGCTATCCATTGACCACTGAGACAGCAAGCCTACTGACTATTTTCCATTTTTACTAGCAAAAGTATCAGTGATGAAATCAAAATTCTGAATTTAAATACTGAGAATAAAGAGTTACATATTGTTATGTCTAAAACTTGAGTGGAGAACTTGAATAGAGAACTCAAGTTCAGTTACATTTAACATATCACAAAACAAAAAGCAAAGCATTTTTTAATTTGAATTATTACTTTTATTCTTTTCTTTTTTTGAGACAGCAATCAACTATTTCATGTAGATCAGTGAATTACATAAAGTCTAAATAGTCTGAAAATAATTTCTGAGAGAGAAAAACAAATAATTGTTGCAGTAATACAATTGATTCTGTTTTAGTAATTTTCTAAATATTGCTTCATCAGTGACCTTTCTTGTCCTTAAAAATTTGACTGTTGAAAGAGTCCAATGAACTTGTAAGTTTTGTGCAAAGACTCTTATCTACACAAAAATCTAAAACAATATAGTAACCAGAAAGTGAATATAGGAATACTTATTCTCCAATTATTCTTTGATAAACTCTCTGATACATTCTTATTTATTATTTTTTTCTGTATTATATTTTTAATTTTTTTCTGTATTATATTTTTAAACACATCAACTATTTTATTAGAATATCTAAGTCTACTGTCAATAAACTGTCAATTGATTTTCTTCCTCATAATCACTCTTGAGTATAAATCAGTCACTTAATCAGAAATTTGCATGTCCTAAATATGGAGGAAGTCATGATATGGCACTTATGTTCACTAACATTTATTATTTTGTGAATATTATATAAAAAGTAGAGAAAAAAATTAAGGGTGCTATTACTCAGAAGTGTACTATTTATTAATGAAACTTACCCCATTAGGATAATGGTTAATGAAAAGCCCCAAATTATTATACATTGAAGGAACAATCATGCCATTTTTTAAGTCTTTGGTTAACATTCTCTTATTAACCATGTGGCTATGTAAAGCATTCAATAATTCAACATTTACATTGCTCTCCAAGCCTCTACGAATATCCTAGAAAAAAATTAAAATGACATAAGTTTATTTTATTGTTGTTCATTATTAATATTCTTAAAATTACATTGTTTCTCATCTCTTGTTACTTACTGCATTGTTTAGCTCAGCAAATCAAATTGATATATATAACTTAAATTACATTATTTCAATTGAGTAAGGAGTTTTGTAAGTTCAGGTACTCAGTTAAGGATACTGAATGCTTGGGCACTTTTAGAAAAAAATTATTTTAAATGAATATATTGATAAAGAGACAATCTCAATATAAAAGCTTAGGAGAATATGAAATTTTCACATATTTAAATTACTTTGAGTGGTAAACAAAACAGAAAGTACTATATTTGTATGTACATTTTAATTTAAACAAGAATTTTGTTCATTCAAAAACAAATATAAGAATTCACCTATTCTGTACTTTTTTATTTATCCAATACCATATATTATATCATACTATACACAGTGCTATGTAAAATACAATGGTCAGTTGAAGTTTCTCCTTTTAAGGTACATATATAAAGGCATGTAAAAATAAACAGTAAGATAAAGGTCAGAAGGAGTAAAAATGTTTTCAGGGATTAAATGAGGAAAGCCAGCTATTCAAGGTTTGGAGATAGGCTTTGAAGTGTAGATAGGATAGAAATGGTGTGATGATCATTCTAAGTCCAGTTGCTGACACAGAATAAATACTGAAAGCACATAAGTTGTCCAGTGTGGTTAGTACATACTTTTATGTCTCTCAGATAACATTTAAAAAGAAATATATAAAATTATGTGGGCAATAACAGGTAAGACTTCAATACCCAAGTGAAGCATAAATTAAACTGGCAGTGGGGAGCCATTAAAGATTTTGTGGCATTGAAACATAACATTGAGACTGGGCTTTAGGAAGTTTAATACAGAGGTAATGCATGGCAGAAATGAGGGTATTAGGAGGGTCAAACATGGAATATGGGGGATTCAGAGAAGTTTGTAAGAACTGGAGATAGAGGAGTTAAGGGTGACTCACAATTTTCAAATCTGAAGACTGAGGTTATTATTGCCAATTATGGGGAAAAAGCAGCTGAAAAGCAATTATGGAGAGAAAGAGGGTGGCATAAATTTTAGATACCTTTTCATTTAATGGTATATCCAAGTAGAAATATTAAGATGGATATTAGAGATAGTCTCTTGGGGTTCCAAGGAAAGCAAGTACAAGAAAAATTTCATGGTTATTTGCACTAAAGTGATAACTAAAGCTATGAGAAAATATAAAGAGCAAAGTCTCTTCCTGCAGACTTTAATAAGACACATTTTTAAGGTAAGAAAGAAGAGTCAACACAAAAAACCAGAAAACTGGTTAGAGATGTGGTCAAAGGCAATCAGATGAAAGAGAGAGAGAGTTCTATAATGTGAACAGTTAACCACACAATTAATGTAGTAAGATAATATCTATAGGAATCTACCTAAATTTTACTAAATATTATTCAACTTAGTAGTAATTATCAATGCATCTTCATATCAAGTACAAAATAGGAATATATTTCTATATTTGTTTTACTGAGTTGGAAATTGAGTCATAATGTAGTACTATGCACAAAAATTCTAAAAAATCAAATGCATTATTTACAACACTTTATAAAAAATTTTAAATATCACTAGGCTTCTTAAGTTACCATTCTATATGTTAACTAAAATTACACATATTTTCTCACAATCAAAAATGACGTTACTTCATTTATGCACATATTACAATAATTTACTCTTACCCTCAATAACTTTTCCTTTTATGTATTTTCACATATGTACAATAGAAAGATATAAAATTTCTATTATTTTTCAACTTAATAAGGTAATTAAAATAAAATAAAAATAATTATATTAAAAAATAATAATTACAGAATCCAAGTTGTCCCAAGCTTCATTACTTGGTGCGAAGTAAGTGAATGATCCCTTTCCTTCTATCTCTTCCCTCAGTTTTGAGACATCAGAATAGTGCTGTGTAGTGATGGCTCCCACAATGCCCAGGGTACCATAAACATGGTCAATAGGCATAACTGAAATAATAAAGTAATGAATAAATACTTAGGATTTTATTTCAAGAATATTATTTCACACTCATTTACACATTACACTAATTCCTCAATACAAAGAACTGATAATTTTAGCAATAAAATTATGTCATCAACTTTATATGAAAGTTGCATTTTGATGCTAAATAATAAAATATTATTGAAAACTTGTTTCATATATCTTTTGTGTTGAAAGAAAATAAATTTTAAATTGTCATTCTTGTTCAACATTTAGTCTAATTAGGTGTCAATCTTTCTATGTCAATAATAGCTCAATTGTAATTATCAGTAAATATCTCTGGTTATTTCATGGCAAAGGTAATATTTTCTTTCACTTTGGCTTAAAGTTCCTAAATAATATAATATTGTTAGACATAGGAATATAATTTTTATAGATTTTGGTCTCTTAAAAGAAATAGACCTCTCTTCATTATGACCTCAGGAAGAAAATAGATCAAAGTATCTAACACTTCCAGAATAGTTTTCTTGAACTTCAGAAGAAAAATTAATACATGAATGGCAGTCTAAAATTTGGTTCAGACAACTTTTTTTTTATAACCCTATCTTATTTGAAAATTAGTCTAATTTGGACAATATCATAGGAGAAATGTTTATTACATTTGTGACTATAACAAGATTAAGTGATATAATTAATATGTTAAATTATAAAATCAGGATTTACAAAGAACCCAACAAGATAGAAAAAATGAATCAAAATTAACCAGGTTAAATGTAACAGGGTTCTATGTGAGTTCCATGCTTAAGTTTACTATAATCAATATTAACTGATTGCAAATTCAGTATGACCTAATAATATGACATTGTAACCAATGACATTGACTGAAATGAAGATATTTGTCTTAATATTCACTCAGCTGCTTAGACCCAAATAAATTGTAAACACCAATCTGGGATCACTATCAGAAAAAAGATGACTGAACTAGAGAATTTTTATGGGTTGGTGTCCATAACAGTGAGGGCTCCAAAATCTATGTAACTTCATAGGAAGTGAGGATGACTAGCCCAGAGAAGAGATGATTCTGTTGGGGAAGAGAAAGGAGCTGGAGGAAGAGTGTGGTGATCAGTGTTAAATATCAGAATCGCTGTCATTTTGAAGAGGAAATAGATGAACTATTTTTTCTCTAGTTGGTAGAGTTATAGGAAACCAACTTCCAATATGAAGAGATGTTCAGTTAGAAAAGATGATGCCTTGCCCAGTAATCAGCTATATGTTTCTAGTCAAATTCAAAGAAAGGGACTTTTGTAGAGGAAATTTTTGTTCATGAAGGAAAGTTGAACTAATTTAAATTTATGACTGAGTTTCTATTGTATTGTCCAGCATTCAGTGCATGAGAAGTATATTTTAATACTTTATCACCATGATAAATTCATAATTAGCACAAATGAGAGTATATCTAGGTTTTATTATGATGCTAAACACACACACACACACACACACACACACACACACAAACGGATTCTCTAAAAGCTACCTCAAACTTTTTCCTCACACAAATTCCTCATTTTATTCAATAATTGAAATTTTACCTGCTGGACAGCCTTTCATTCCTTCCATTCTCATATAACCAGGGCAACATTCATATAACACAGTCCTGTACATTGGAAGAAAATTAATATTAAAATGGGAAAATACATAAGATACATTTTGACACAAATTTAGTAAAGCATATCACCTATTGCCATGATTTTTTTTTAGAATCTAGAAATAATTTCTTTTTTCTGTCACCGAGGTATTTATATTGGTTTGATTTTTAACTATATATAGTCTTATGGCATTGTGGAAAATTCTAAGATCTTGAGTCAGAACGATGGAGTTTGGTTCCCAGTTCCACTACTTGGTAGATGTGTGACCTTGAGCAAGTTATTTTACAAAGCTATAATACCTACTCATAGAGTGGTTGTGAATCTCAAAATTTGATTTGAAAATCATTTTGTAAATCATAAATAGCTAAAAATGTTTATTAGTATAAAGTTATTAAAAACTAGAAACATCAGAAAATAAAATTTGCCATTCCAATCAATAAAAGCTATGTCATTGCTAACTAAAATAATGCCATTTTTGTTTTTTAATTGTCAGTTGTTTTTATTTGATCATACTAAAGAAAACTTTTAAATTTTTCTATTATATTTTATAAAGTTTGGAAAGACTAAATTTAAATGTTTGTTTCAAGTTATGAGAATAAAATGTTCAAAAGATGCTACTCCATTCAAAGTTAACAAAGTATGTTAAACTATATACAAGCAATAATTAATTCAGGTAACAGACCATAAAATTTAAGCAAATAAAGATATATCTAAAATAACTCTCTAATTTACCATATTTTGTGAGAAAATAATAACCTGAAGTCATCTATACAATTTCTTCCATTTTTTTCACTTTACTAAATATATACCTAATCTTCATTTTTCTAGACTTCTTTAAGATCTATTATAGATAGTATTTTTAATTAAAATTTTACAAAAGGCTTTGTTTCCTCTCAGTATAAATATGAAGATGAATGTTTTCAGTTGGAAATAAAAAGAATATTACAAGTAAGAGGAAATACAGATCATTTTGTCATGTCACTTAAGGTACATACTTATGGACTAAGTTTCTTGTAATATAGTAATTAAACATATATTAGCTTATCCAGATGTTTCTTTCCAGCTTTTTATCTAGTTTTGATAATTATACTACAAAAGTTTGAGTGAATTAATCTAGATATATTTATGAGAAAGATCACAAGATATAGGCATAAAAAACTTTTTCTTGGTACGATAAAAATTACAAAAGGCTAATTTTTAAAAAGTAGAATTTTTAGTGATATAAGAAATGGTCTTATAGAGTTAACAAAAAATAAATAAGCTTTTCAAATTGAAACCAGCTCCATTGATTGTTTATCTATGATTTGTACTCCTGTTTATGATCTTGGATTCCTATTTGTCTTTTTTCTTAATGTAAATTTTAAAAGTATAATGTAATGTTGTTTTGAATATACATATATATGTAGTATATATATGACAACATAAATGAGAAAAAATTCTGGCATAAAATATTGGCTTAAGTATAGATGATAGATGACAGACAAAATTATGTAAGAATGCTAATTTCAAATTGTTCTCTAATTTTAAAATAATTTCAAAAATAGTTTAAAACATGTGCAAACATAGGGGACCCCAAAACAATTTTATTTATATAGCTCTCCATATAAATAGTTGAATATTTGATGTCAAGGGATTAAGAATTACTTACACATTCACTTTGTCGCATACTATAAACAATAAGAAAATGAGACATATTTTATAGTTCATGACTGAAAAAGCTTACTTGAAATAAAAAAGTGAGTAAAAGAGGAACACAATAATTTAACAAAAATTTCTATAACCCAGGTGTCAGTCTTAATGTAGAGAATTAATATACCAGATGAGATAGAATTTCAAACATGTCAATAGCAATTTCAGCTAATAGTTAAGCAATATGGTTATCTGAGTTGATATTTTAAAAACAGATAAAGTAGCTTTTCAGGAAAATATTTATGTTCCACAAAGCTCAAAAGTTCCCATATGGTTGGTAGAACAAACAAAAGTAAAAAATTACTACTTATATCTAGGAAAGTGGGAAATTTGTCTTCATTTTCTGAGCAGTATTTAAAATCGCATGGAAATACCAGCTGAAAATGTCACTGACATTCTTTAAAAGGAAGTTTATATAATTCTATATTACTTGACCAATACATATTTTGAGAAATACCTTAAACCTACCAAATTTTGTTTTTCATTAGACCTGCCCAGTTCTCTTTATATCCCCAAGCAACTGTTCAACCAGAAGACAAACATTAACTGAGACGTAAAGTCTTAAAGATATCATTGAAAATTTTAGCCACTGAAAGTAGATGGTAAATTAGGCATTCTTTCTGTCAATATTAATTTCTTTGGTTATTTGAAACCAGTAACTACTATTTACATTTATTCCAGGGCATAGATGTAAATGTGTTTGTGAAAACTGAAGCTACTCAGGGAAAATAAGCTAATATAATAAAACAAAAGAGACATTGTTATATTTCTGGCTTTATATCAGAAAAAAACTTTTTTTAATGAGAAGCAAGAAAAAGTCTTGACCTGTGCTTTGGACAAGCCTCGGCATCTCTAATATATTTGGCTGGGTGAGTAAGATTATATCACACTTCTTAACTTCCAGGAAGGATGTAATAATGATTTCCACTAAATATTTCTAAGAAAAGGTCCTTCCTTATGTAGTTAGTGTGCATTCCAATTATGCCTCTTGGTAACCATGAGTAGAAAGAAAAAAGAGAAGAATTTAGTCTTGGAGTTCCCAGCTGGGGCCTGGCCTGCATCATTACGGCCACTCACTTGTAATTGTAATTGTAAATGCATGAATGACTCACAAGTCTAGCAGCTGTCTGCAAACTAATAGCACTAAGGCCCATGTCACAATTTAACATTACTTGAAACTCTTTTAAGCCAATAAGTGGAAACAGGCAGCAATGTCCTGTGATGTCCTAGATTTGGTTACCAGAGGGAGGTACAGTCCACCTAAAGTTATATGCCTTGAATACCTACTTATTTGGAAATAAATATAATCCTATATATTTTAAATAGCTAGCTTCTCACAACTCCTTTTCTCATCTACATATGTCACTTGTTTAAAATAGATAAAATTTAAGTTAAAATTTGATATTTTGAGTTAGTTGTTTAGTGATTTCACATTTGTCTATTCAATTTACCTTCAGAAACTCTGTAAGTATTAAGTCAACATTTCACAGGTAAAGAAAATGAAGACTGAAAGAGGTTAAATAATTCCACATTTATTATTTGTACCTATATTAAGAATAAGTTTCTAACAATCCTCCAATCCTTCTACCCTATTTAGGGTAACTGACATTTAATAATGATGTGATAAGTAGGTCCTCCTTGCAGTACACTAGCTCTCAAGATGTCCCTCACTGTGTCTGGGGTCTAAATAGGAAGCAAGGAGGAACCATTTCCACTGTTTCCTGACTGGGGAGAACACATTTAATCCTTTTTACTTAGTAATTTATTCTGTGACTCAGGTCTTTCATTTTAAAATGAAAACTTGGACCACATGAATAGTTCTCAACATGCCCAGAATTATATTTTTTCTACTAATATTTACTAATAGATTAAACCAATAAGCATGTATATCAAGTAATAAAAATGATTTTCAATTTTAAGTTAATCAGGGAAATACTTAAGTTAAAACATGATTGACGTTTTGGCTATTGAAATAGTAAACATAGTGGTAGGCTTTATCACCTTTGTGGATTCCTGGGCATCTGGCAGTTTGAAATGGATGACTGGTTTAAACAAAGAGATGAAATATAAGCCCTTTCCAACTTTAAACTTTGATGACAACTCTGAGGTAAATTCAAGTACTTTAGATAATGTCCAAATGACTGTAGGCACATATTAATTTGTGCCTCAAAAACCCTGCAATTTCAGATCATTTTGTTCCCTTGTCTCATTTTTTTTATGAAATGAGGAAACTGAGGCATAGAGATTAACTGACTTGCCTAAGAGAAATGAAGCCAAACCAGGAATAGAAATGACGGTTTTCTTCACACTGGCTCTTTACCAGATCATATTACCGTGAAATTTGCCTTCTCTGGACCTCCATGATACATAGGATTGGGAATGAGAGTTCCAATAGTATATGGGAAAATGCAGGGATAATTTCTTTATTCAAGTATGTGACACATTTTTTAAAGCTCAAATTTGGAGAGCAGTTTTAAGGAAAATGGAATGTATGCCCAAAGGAAGACACAGATATCACGTGTTGCCTTTGGAACGGGCGCATTAAGAAAAAGATGAGACTTACGTTTTCTTTCCACAGATGGCGCCTTGATACCAGTTCCTACAAGTACTCAAGTATTTCTTTTTGGTGCCTAAAATCTGTTGAAGGGCACACACATTTGGGCTGAAAGATAAAGAAAGTGAGTCCATGTCTCAATGAACAACTAGTTTTTTGTATCTACAAGTCAGATGGTCAAAAAAAAAAGTTAACATATGGATTTGATTTTCAAGTATGTGATTCTAGTCTTGCACAAATCTGATTCTTGATCCAATCCTACTTAACATCGAACAAACTAAAGTATATGGAAAAGAAAGAGAAGAAATTATACATTCCTGAGAGTAAAATGCCAGTGTTCTAAAAATTAATCTAATAGAAATATAAAAGCAGCATTAAGTTTACCATAATTTTGTTTTAATGTATCTCATCACTTTTAATAGTAAATAATTCATTGACCCTTTTTAAACCAAATATGCTCATTTTGGGTGTGGGAGAGCCTTTAGAGTTCTTGGAACAATGAAGAATTAGAGATCAAAAGAGAAGTTTTCCTATGTCTACAGACATTATACTGTAATAGTGGATGTAACTCATCACAGAAATAAATGAGTGCTAAGATTAAACGGCATGGCTGCAGAAAGAAAAAAAAATTTTTTGCCAATGGAACTAATAAATCAGAACATCCTCTGCCAGAATTTTAAATGTTTTTTCTTTCTCTCTCTCTAAAGAGATGGAAGTCTTATTTGTACTATAGGGTAAAGATTTGAGCATTATGAAAATTCCTCTAAGATATAAGAAGTGCCAAAATCCATTTTTTAAAAACGATAAATGATTAGTTAAGAGACTAAATTATGACCAATAACAAATTGTTTTTGCAATTTTACAGAATGTAAATTTAAAAGCTTTCCTAAATGCTTCAAAAATTTCAGAGAACTAGTTACATTACTCATTATTTAATTTTTATATAAATTACAACTTAAAATAAAAATTTCCTAACATGATGTGAGACATTTCAAAGCATTTACATGAAAGCTTTTAACCAGAGATTCTTTCATTTTGAATATCTCAGTCTGCATTTTCAAAATGAAATAAAAACACAAGTAAGCTGAATTATAAAGAAATGTCCTGTTAAATGTTATTAATTAGATTAAAATTATATCCCATTCATAAAAAGCAATTATACACAAGTTATTTTGACAATAATTTTTAAAGTTTAAAACACATATTAATCACAAAACACTCTTTTTCATTAGTACTCTGTAATAAGTAGAAAAAACTTTATGTATACTTGTACATACAGCAAGCTAAGGCGGGGGGAAAAAGTTTATAACCACTGACTTACCCCTGATCTCGACCCCTGATACGGCTATGAGCCAAAATCTTGTCATAATGACCGTTGGCATTTGCAGGGTTAACAACAACCAGCAAGAGTAGAGAAAATATGGGTAAGAAAGGAACCATCTTTAGTCTCTCCGTTGCAGTTAGTCCACGAAGAGAACTGGCAGTGGGCTTTGGAGAGCTCAGAGTTTATATACATGTCAGAGTTGTGGGAGGGAGCACTGTATCAACCTTGGAAATCTGAACTCTGCAAAAAACATCAGCAACTTCTAGTTGACAGCTAAAATCTGCTTTGTTAAGTTTACTAAGCTCATTGAGCATCTTTTTTTTTTCTCATTATGAAGAAGATACTTATTTTATATTATTTATATTTCTCTTTATTTTTAATAACTTGCTCATTGCATGTTGATATGTGTTTTGTTCTTTAGTAATTTAGAGAGTTTTTAATGGAAAATGATATTGTTTGGGTTTGAAGGAATTTCCTGCAATCTGTTCCCTTTAGAGTACATGTCCCTGTCTGTGCTCAATGAAATCATTATTTGATTTCATCATATTTTATTGCATTCAGTTAACTTCAGAAATAAACAGTTATTTTTTACTCAGAAAACAAAAGTAGATGTAAGTTTGATAATAACAAAAGAGTAATGGCTGATAATTAGAAACAAATGTTGAATGGATTTAAAACTTGCACAAGTGTGAGGTAAAAATTCTAACTTGCTAACAAAACATGTAGAAGAGATTACATTTCTATTGTAATCCTACTTAACTGAGGTGATTACTCTCATTTCACTTCTCTCTTTAAATATCAAAGAATAGATAGAGTTAATATAGATTTACTTCTGGCAATTTTCTCTAACTCTTGAATTTAAGCAGAAAAGAAAAACATTTGTGTTTTATTGTTTTTTTCATTACATACTTTACTTATTGAAAATCTCTAGGCAGCACGTGAATTGATAACCACTAGACAAAAGCATCCCTGATTGGAGACTAACATTACTAATCTAACTATAATAGAATAATTAAATACATATTAAGGCACAGAGTATTTGCAAAATTAATCTTTTGATTTTATTAAGAATAACTAAAATATTTTAATGTTACGCTGCACAATTACTAGTCAAAGAAATATGTATTCTCAGCACTTTATATACAATATGTCAAATCTTTGAAACATTTTAAATAAAAGAAATGTGAATTCTAGAAGTCAATAGTAAACTGAAATGATAGCTGCAATGAGTCCCCTTGATTAAACAAGTTACACACCATCTTGAAGCAAAAGTGCTATTCAAATACTCCTTGTGCCAAGTGCTCCCACTGTCATGGCACATCGATGATGTTTTCTTGCTGGTTCTATAAAGAAATTTTACACCAAATCTTCATGTTGTCATACTGAAAGTGTTTTTAGGGGATGCTGAATTGGGCCAGAGAAAATTTCAAGTATCAGGAAAGTTATTTTAAGCTTGCTATAGGATTTTGTCTTGGGATAACAAATAATTATGCAACTTGCTGCTAATATATTAAGAACACATTTAATTAAACAATAAATTTTGAAATATGATTCAGAAAGCTCTTTTCAATGTGCAAATCTTAGTATTAAGGTATATAAAATGAAAAAGTAATTCAAAAGGAGAGCTGAAGAGATGGCATAAAAGGTACATTATACTCTTTCCTGACCCCTTGTGGGAAGAAGGGAATTAGCCCATCATTTATATTTCTCTGAAGGGAATTATTCTAACTTAATTTGTATGTCACTGGCATGCTTTATATAATAGATTTCTATTATTACTCTTATATTGTGCAAAGAGTATGTGGTCAGTAATTGGTCATTGAGTAGAATGGAAAGACATTTATGAAAATAAGTTCTACTTAATATTAGCAAATTAGCTGTTAGAACATTATTGATAACATAGTTATATAAAAGTCTTCAATTCTAGACTAGTTAGACATTAAAATGTAGATCAATTCTTTTTTATTAAATTTGTTGGGGTGACATTGGTTAATAAAATTATATAAGTTTCAAGTGTATAATTTAATAATACATTGTCTGTATATTGCATTGTGTATTCACCATCCAAAGTCAAATCTCCTTTTGTCACCATATATTTGAGCCCCTTTACTCTTATCTACCTCCCTCTATCCCCCCTTTCCCTTTGGTAACCACCAAACTAGCCTGTTGAGTTTTTGCTTGTTTGTCTTGTTTGTTGCTTTCAGTTTTATATGCTATATATGAGCAAAATTATATGGTTTTCAACTTTTTCTGGTTGGTTGTTTTCATATCTTGGCCATCGTGAATAATGCTGCAATAGACATTAGGGCACACATATCTTTATGAATAAATGTTTTCAAATCTTTAGGATAGATGTTCAGAAGGATTTTGAGTCAAAAATAAATTAATGGAACTATAGATGACTTATTTTCTTAAGACTCAAAGTAAAATTTATAATACAGAAAAATAAACCAAACTTAAAATGCAGAAATCTCTCTAATATCACCACTATAGGTAGTAATTTACTCTTTCCTGGGATGCTCACTACTATTAATGCATCCCTCTTTATTTTAGACAGCTGTAACTATTTATAAGTTTTTCTGTAATGAAGCTGAAATTTTCTCAAATCCAATGTAGTTTGATTGGAGAGGAAAGAATGGGATATAAAGAGAAAGAGATATGGACTGAAATAGTTAAGCCCAAGAGTAAAAGGGCTACTTAAAAACCTAAAGTCCAGAATGATAACAGGTAAACTTGATCATGTGTATAGAGGAGAAGAAAGAATCAACAATTTCCTGCCATGTCACCTACTTTCTTCATAGTGCCTGCAATAAATTGAAAGTATATTAATTTTTTTCAAGATTGATTTTTGATCGATTGAAAGTATATTAATTCTTTTCAAAATCGATTTTCCCCGTGACTACATTTTTATCAATTGCCATCAATGGCTCCATTTATCTTGATTCCTTCAGTAATCTAAATGGACAAATAATTGCATGGGATGAGTAGTGAAAATGGAAATGTATTCGTATTTTAAAAGAGGACAGGAGATATAGTTTTTCTTCCTGTAAAAAGCATGATAGATTTTTATAACACTAAAAAGAAAGTTCTTAAATCTTTCCTTCTAGAGTTTCAAACACTAGAGTCTTCAATCTATTCATCCTGAGCATCTTTTTTAGAACTTGTATAAATCTCATGGAAGCCAACAAACATTTATACTCAAGATGAGTAATGACATCAAAAAAGTTCTTAAAAACGAGGGCCAGATTGTGCATATTAACTACATGTAAATTTAGAGGTTAGAGAACATTCCAAGAGAAGGAAAATTTTAGGGTAGCTATAAAAACACGAAAGCACTTCAATGTAAAAAGCTAAGCCAAGCCCAAAAATGTTATATAGTGGGAGAAATTCCAACCAACTGCTTTAACCAGAATTCTGGTTTCAGGGATATTAATAATTAAGTTCTGTTTCATAGCTGACAGTCGGGGTAGGGTGAGAGAAAGAATGGAAAGTTCCAGAGAGAGAGAATAAAGGTTGTCTAAATATAGGAGAAAAGATTTAAAAATCTGGAGAGAAATATAATTCTCTACTTTTAAAGCACTCAAGCACATAGGACCTTATTCTTCTGTTCCATGAAAAGATTCTGGCCCTTGTTTGGCTACACAATGTTACTAGCAGTTTGGAGAAAGGTTGAAATCGTGGCAATTAAATCTGACCTTCAGGGTTGCAAAGTCTGACCCAGAAATGTAAGTCATTACTAAAAAAGAAACTCTTTATTATGCAATCAAAGAAAAATAATGTGTCTCAAAAACAGAGGCATTTCTAGCTATCAGGATGCTAATTGACTGGCATAGTTTTCCAAACTATGAAGTAGAAGTAGAAAGTCTTATAGTCTTTGAAGACTGTGAAGTCATTGTAATATCATGCTTACTGTCACTAGCATGTAACCAACATTTAACTTGCCCTAAATTCTCTAGAATTGAACATGACCTATGGATTCAATAAACTTGAATACTCAAGCCAAGAGTAGATTTTTAGAACAGAATTTTCTTGTTTTTAAATGATGCAGAGTGGTTATTTGCCCAAAGTTTATAAATATCTGCTTTTCAACATATGGTCTGTGGGATCTTGACATTTCACATCTTCAAAGTATCACTTTCCTTTCTTACTGGTCTATTTGTAAAATATAATAAAGCCTTGAAGTTAAGGCCACACATTCTTGCAGGCAGCACTCTTCAGTCTTCAAGCACCTTGGCCAATGAGGTTCTCAGACTTCTCTGGTAAACGGGTTTGCAGCTCTGAAGTTCTGGCAAAGACCCAGTGATCTTTGATTTTTTTAAGTGAGGGAAAATGTTTTCTTAAAATTATTAGATTATGTTGAACTAAGTCAAAAGTCAAGAAGGAATTTAAATTAAGCAATTAAATTAAATTAAAAATGTTAAATTTTAAAATTTTTTCCCTTATAAAAAACATTTATACAGCCAAAATGAAATTAAATATCAATGGCCAATTTAAAGAGGGTAATTATAGGCTCAGGTATTTGTGGTCGACACATTGTAGAACATACAAGAAGTAGGACCTCCTGAGCCCTCCTCCTAATATATTTCCAATAGATTTCCTTTGATAGTCCCATAGATCTTACAGGCATTTTCTGGCCTAACATATTTAAGATAATGAAATCACATTCAGAGAAAGAGATAACTAAATTGATCCCAACATAAACATTAAGTGATATCTCTCTAATGTTAATTTAAATGCAGAACAGAAAGCTTTCTTTGATAACTATGTAGTAAGCCATCAAGTGCCAGATCTCACTGTAATACTAAGTGATCAATGTAACTATTTGTCCCTATTTGAGCTGAGTACTTTTGAAATCTTAAACTGGGTGGGTATCAGCAACTTTTCTTATTAGCAGTATTTACTTGTATTTCTCTGGAGACATCTAGTGGAGAAAGTAAAGTATACATTTCTAGAAACATCTATTACATTTTAATTAAAATAATAATTAAGATGAAATTGATATAAAAATCAAACATTTATATGAATTTCAAAATGTCAAACAACTAAATATTAATAATTATATTTTATAAAAAATTTAGTTTTTTAAAATTACAGTTGGTATATATTATATTAGTTTCAGGTGTACAACATAGTGATTAGACATTTATATACTTACAAAGTGATCACCCTGATAAATCTAGTACTCATCTGACGCTATACATAGTTATATATTTATGACAATATTATTGACTATATTCCTTATGCTATTCTTTATATCCCAATGACTATTTTGTAACTGCCAATTTATACCTCTTAATTCTTTCTCCTTTTTTATTCATTCCCTCAATGCCCCTCCCATCTGGCAACAATCAAAATGTTCTCTGTATCTATGAGTTTGTTTCTGTTTTGTTTGTTTCTCTGTTCTGTTCTTTAGATTCTATATTTAAGTGAAATCTGATGTCATTTGTCTCTCTCTGTCTGACTTACGCCACCCAGCATACTATTCTCTACCATCCATGTCGTTAGGGATGGCAAGATATTATTCTATTTTATGACTAATATTCCATTATATATATATATATATATATATATATCACATCTTCTCTATCTATTCATTCATCGATGAACACCCAGGTTGCCTCTATATCTTGACTATTGTAAAAAATGCTACAATAAACATGTGCATGCATGTGTCCTTTGAAGCAGTGTTTTGGATTTCTTCAGATAAAAATCCAGAAGTGGGATTATTGGGTCTTCTTTTCTATTGCTATAGCCTTTCTTTTAAAGTCTACTTTGTCTTGTGTAAGTATTGCTACCCAGGGTTTTCCATTTGGTTGTTTTCATTTTCATGAAACATCTTTTTCCATCTTTTACTTTTAGTCTGTGTGTGTCTTTTGATCTGAAGTGAGTCTCTTTGTAGGCAGCACATGTAAGCGTCTTGTTTTGTTTTCTTATACATTCAGCCATTCTTTCTTTTGATTGGAGCATTTAATTCACTTACATTTAAAGTAATTATTGATAGATATGTAATTATTACCATTTTGTTATTCATATTTTTGATCATTTTTCTTTTAAATATTTTATTGTTTTTATTATTTTTAATTTTTTGTTTTACAATTATAGTTGGCATACAATACTATATTAGTTTCAGGTGTACAACATAGTATAACTTACAAAGTGATCACTCTGATGAGTTTAGTACCCATCTGGCACCGTATATAATTATTATAATATACTTGAGTATATTCCCTACACTGTACTTTATATCCCTATGACTATTTTGTAACTGATAGTTTGTATTTCTTAATCCCTTCATGTTTTTCAACCAGCTCCCCACTACCCCTTCTACCTGGCAACCATCAGTTCGTTCTCTGTATCTGTAAGTGTGTTTCTATTTAGTTTGTTCATTGCTTTTGTTCTTTAGATGCCACATAAAACTAAAATAATGGTATTTTTCTTAGTCTGACATGTTTCACTCAGATTAATACTCTCCAGGTGCATTCAAGTTTTGCAAATGGTAAGATTTCATCCTTTTTCATAGCTGAGTAATAGTCATTGTATACATGTACCATTTCTTCTTTATTCGGTCATCTAGACATGGGTACGTAGGTTGCTTCCATATCTTGGCAATTGCAAATAATGCTACCATTAACATAGAGGTGCATATACCTTTTCAATTTCATGTTTTGGAATTTCTTGAATATATACACAAAAATGGAATTGTTTAATCATATGGTAGTTCTATTTTTAATTTTCTGAGGAAATTCACAATTCCAACAACAGTGTCCAAGAGTTCCCTGTTCTCCATATCCCTGACAGCGCTTGTTGTTTGTTGATTTATTGATCATGGCCACACTGACAGGTATGAGGTGATACCTCATTGTGAGTTTTCTTAGTTTCATGTATACAGTACATTGCTTAAACATTTATATAGTTTATGAAACAATCCCCCTGATTACTCTATCTTCCCTCTGGCTCTACACATAGCCATATATTACTGCTCACTGCATTCTCTAAACTGTGCTCCTCATTTCCGTGACCATCTATCAACTGCTAATTTTTACTTCTTTAACCCTTCACCACTTTCTCTCAGAACTCTCCTTCCCACTCCCTTTTGGTTGTGTGTCTTCTATCCATTTTTTAATTGGATTTTTTTGTTGTTTTTTTGTTGAGTTGTATGAGTTCTTTATAATTTTGGATATTAATCTCTTATCTGACGTATCATGAGCAAATATCTTCTTGTATTCACTTGATTGTCTTTTCATTTGTTGATGATTCCCTTTGCTGTGCAAATACTTTTTAGTTTCATATAGTACCATTTGTTTATTTTTTCTTTTGTTTCCCTTGTCCAAGGAGCTTTTTCTGAAAATAAATTATAGTAGCAATATCAAAGGGATTACTGCCTGTTTTCTTCTAGAAGTTTAATTGTTTTGGGTCTTACATTTAACTCTTTAATTTTATTTAGGGTCTATTCTTGTATATGGTATAAAAAGGTGGTCCAGTCTCATTTTTTTACATGTATCTGTTCAATTTTTTCAACATCATTTATTAAACAGATTGTCTTTAACACAATGTATATTCCTGCCTCCTTTGTCATATATTAGATGAGCATATAGACATGGATTTATTTCTGAGCTCTTTATTCTGTTCCATTGATTAATGCATCTGTTTTTAACAAAGCTGTTTTAATTACTTGTAGCCTTGTAGTATAGTTTGACATCAGGTAGTGTGATACCTCCAACTTTGTTCTTCTTTCTCAAGATTGCCATGGCTATAAAGGTCTTTTATCGTTCTATATAAATTTTAAGATTATTTATTCTAGCTCTCTGAAAAATGCCATTGATACTTTGATAGGAATTGCATTGACTCTATAAATTACTTTGGATAGTATGGCCATTTTAATGATATTGGTTCTTCCTACTCATGAGCACGGTATATGCTTCTATTTATTTGTATCTTCCTCAATTTCTTTCTTCAATGACATAATTTTCTGAGAATCAGTCTTTTACCTATTTGGTTTATTTGACTCCTAGGTGATTTATTGTTTTTGATGAAATTGTAAATGGGATTGTTTTCTTAATTTCTCTTTCTGAAAGTTCATCATTGATGTATAAAAAATGCCATTGATTTCTAAATATAAATTTTGTACACTGCTACTTTACTGAATTTATTGATCAGTTCTAAGAGTTTGGTTTTTTTTTGGTGGACTCTTTAGGATTCTCTATATATAGTATCATGTGACCCACAAATAGTGAGAGTTTTACTTCTTTCTTTCAAATTTGAAAATCTTTTATTTCTCTTTCATATCTGATTGCTGTGGCTAGGACTTCCCATATGATGTTGAAAAGAAGTGGTGAACGTGGCATATTTGTCTTTTCCTGAACTTAAGAAGTGTGTAGTCTTTCTCCATTAAGTATGATGTTGTCTATAGGTGTGTCATATATGGCCTTTAAGTAATTGAGGCATGATCCCTCTATTCACATTTTGTTGAGAGTTTTTATCATAAATGTATGTTGGGTTTTGTCAAACAATTTTTCTGCATCTATTGACATGATCATATGATTTTAATATTTCAATTTGTTTATGTGACATATCTCATTTATTGACTTGCAGATATTGTACCAACCTTGCATCCTAGAAATAAATCCAACTTGATATCCAACTTGATCATAGTATATGATATTTTTAATGTATTGCTGAATTTGGTTTACTAATATTTTGTCCAGGATTTTAGCATCAATGTGCATAAGAGATATCAGCCGATAGTTTTTATTTTCATAATATCTTTGTCTATTTTTGAAATCAAGATAATGGTGGCCTCATAAAAGGAATTAGGAAGCCTTCCCTCTTTTTGAATTTTTTGAAATAGTTTGAGAAGAATAGGTGTTAATTCTTCTTTGAATGTTTGGTAAAAATTGTCTATGAAGCCATTAAGTCCAGGACTTTTGTTTTGGGTGGTGTTTTTTAATTACTGATTTGATTTTGTTGGTGGTATTTCATCGGTTCAGATATTCTGTTTCTTCTTGACTCAGTCTTGGCAGATTATACGTTTTTAGGAATGTATTATTTCTTCCAGACTGTCTAATTTGTTGACATATAATTGCTCCTGGCATTTTCTTATGATCCTTTGAATTTCTGTGGAGTCTGTAGTTATTTCTCTTCTTTCATTTCTGATTTTATTTATTTGAGTCCTCTCTTTTTTTCTTGATGAGTCTGGTTAAAGGTTTATTAATTTTTAATAAACCAAGAACCAACCAAGAACCAACTCTTGGTTTCATTAATCTTTTGTATACTTTTTCTAGACTCTATTTCATTTATTTTTGCTCTGATCTTTATTATTTCCTTTTTTCCTATTCACTTTGGGCTTTGTTTGCTGTTATTTTTCTAGTTCTTTTAAGTGTAGTGTTAGACTGTTTATTTCAGCTTTTTGTTCCTTTGTTTCTTGAGATAACCTTGTATTGCTATGAATTTCCTTCTCAGGACTGCTTTCGCCATGTCCCATAGATGTCGGGTCATTGTGTTTTCATTTTCATTTGTCTCTAGGTATCTTTTGATTTCTTTCTTGATCTCATTGTTACTTATTCATTGTTTAGTAGCATGCTATTTATGTATTTTCCTTTTTTTTCTTTTTCATGTAATTGATTTTTTAGTTTCATACCAATGTGGTCAAAAAGGAAGCTTGATATGATTTCAAACAGGAAGCTTGATATGATTTCAAACTTCTTAAATTTACTGAGACTTGTTTTATGGCCTAACATGTAGTCTGAAAAATGTTCCATGTGTACTTGAGAAGAATGTATATTTTGCAGCTTTGGGGTAAAATGCTCTGAAAATATCAATTAAATTCATCTGGTCTAGTGTGTCTTTTAGGCCCACCCATTGTTTTCTTGTTGACTTTCTGTCTAAAAGATCTGTCCATTGGTGTCAATGGTGTGGTAAAATCCCCTACTATGAGTGTATTACTATTGTTCTCTCCTTTTATGTCATACGATAATTGCTTTATGTACGTAAGTGCTCCTGTGTTGGATGTGTATATGTTTATTCAGAATTATGCCTTCTCAATGTATTGATCCCTTTATTGTTATATAATGTGTCCTTTGTCTCTTATTATTGCCTTTGTTTTAAAGTCTATTTCATCTGGTATAAGTATTGCCAGGTTTTTTTTTTAATTTCCATTTGCATGAAATACCTTTTTCCATCTCCTTACTTCCAGTCTATGAGTGACATTTGATCTGTAGTGAGACACTTGCATAACATATGCATGGGTCTTATTTTCTTATCCATTCAGCTATCCTATGTCTTTTGATTGGAGCATTTAATCCATTTACATTTAAAATGATTAATGATAGAGATGTAGTTATTGCCATTTTATTATTCATATATTTTTCTCCTCCTTTTCTGTTTACAGAAGGCCTTTTAACATTTCTTGTAATACCGGCTTGTTGGTGATGAATTCTTTAAGCTTCTTCCTGTCTGGAGACTTTTTATCTGACCTTCCATTTTAATCAAAAGCCTTGTTGAGTAGAGTTTTCATGGTTCTAGATTCTTGGTTTTCATAACTTTGAATATTTCTTGTCAGTTCCTTCTGGCCTCAAAGTTTCCATTGAAAAATCAGCAGACATTCTTATGGGGGTAACCTTCTAAGTAACTAGCTGCCTTTCTCTTGCTGCTTTTAATATTTTCTCTTTGTCTTTGACCTTTGGCATTTTAATTATGATGTGTCTTGGTGGGTGTGGGTATGTTTGAATTTTTCTTGTTTGAGACTCTTTATGCATCCTGGACATATATGTCTAATTCCTTTGCCAGGTTAGGGAATTTTCCTATTATTATTTCTTCAAATAGATTCTCAAACCCTTGCTCTCTTTTTCTTCTGGTACTTTTATGACACAGATATTGTTATGCTTCCTATTGTTCCAGAGGTCTTTTAAACTGTTATCATTATTTTTTTAATTCCTTTTTCTTTCTGATGTTCTGATTGGGTATTTTCTGTTGTTTTTTTCTTCCAGTTTGCTGATTTAGTCTTCTGTTTTGTCTAAACTACTGTTGAATCCTTCTAGTAAGTTCTTTATTTCAGTTATTCTATTCTTCATTTGTCTGGTTCTTTTTATGTTTTCTACATTTTTTTATGCTTGCTATCTCTGTTGATATTCTCATTGAGGTCATCCATTCTCCTCCTAAGTTCATTGAACATCCTTATAACCATTATACTGAACTTTGTCTCTGGTAGGTTGCTTGCCTTTATTTCATTTGGCTTATTTTTTAGAGTTTTCTCCTGTTGTTTTATGGAATGTTTGTTTTCTCATTTTATTAGCCTCTCTATGTTTGTTTCTATGTGTTAGGGATATTTGTTTGGTCTTTCAGTCTGGGCCATATGGCCTTATGTGGAAAGTGTCCTGTGTGGCCCACTGGCACACTCTCCCTAATCACCTTCACCAGGGACTCTGGACATGATCTTTGCATGGGTTGTTTGTGATCTGTTGTAGCTAAGTCTTTATTCGTGTTAGTACCTCAGCGGATAGAATTAACACTTAGGCTGACTAACTATGGAAATGGGTTATGCCCAGAGAGTATGACTTGCTATGTAGGGGTTGAGCCCAGTGAGTAGGATTTACCCTAGAAGGCTTGTGTACTTGTTGGGACTATCCTTTGTGTGTGCTGTTTATGGGGCTAATCAGGAGTTGCTCTATCGTGGTCTAGTGCCAGCCTCCGGGTGTGGCATTGGTGTGGCCCCTTGGGAGGGGCACCCCAGTAGACCAACATCAGCTGCAAGAGGTAGGAAGGGGGAGGTTGTCTGTTATATGGCTTTGGGTACTTTGTGGATTGGGTGAAGCAGGATCTTAAGAAAACAAAGGCTGTCAGACAAATATAGCCTTAGTTTTGCTGTAACTTCTGTGCCAGTGTGTTCTCGCTATAGTCACAAATCACAGTGAGATCGTCTGCCATCTGGGGTGGTCCTACTATCTCCTCCAAGCTTCCCAAGTGATATTGCAGCTTCTGCAGGCAGCAGTGGCCCACAACTGATTTCATCTAAATGTGTGCACTGCTTTAGCCAAAGTTTGTTGCCTGTGTGGAATGCGAGGCCCAAGAAAGGAGCATGGCAGGGGTGGTTGTCTGTCAATGGGCCACTTCTGGCAATTTGTGGGTTGGGCGGGGCAGGATCTCAGGAAGACAATGGCAGTCAGGCCAATACAACCTTAATCTTTCTGCAACTTCTGTGTCCACCTGTGTGTTCCCACAAAAGTTGTACCCCTCAGATCCCCACAATCTGCCCAAACTTGTGTTGTCAGCAGTGATATGCCTGAAACTGTCCCTGAAATGAGTTCACAGCCCTGGTTGAGGTTTGCTGCCTGCATGGAAAGTTTAGCTCTAGAGAGAAGTGGAATAGGGCAGCCGCTTGGCAACAAGCGATCCCAGGGAATCTGTGGTTTGGGTGGGGTGAGCTGATCTCCTCAGGCCAGTGCAGCTTCATAATTGGCTGTGTAGGAGCAGGGAGCTGGGGAGGGATCTGCATGGACAAGCTGGCACAGGTCTGTAGATGGCCCATAAGGGGCCCCAAGTAAGGCACAATGGTGGCTGTTTGTCCAGCTCTGTTCTGGCACCAGGTATACAACACCAAATTTAATAACCTAGAAAAATGGACAAGTTCTGAGAAATATACAACATTCCTAGACTGAATCATGAAGAACTAGGAAATCTAAATAGACTGACCAACAGTATGGAAATTGAAACAATCATCAAAACATCCTAAAAAGTAAAAGTCGAGGACCAGATGGTTTCACCAGAAAATTCTACCAAACATTCAAAGATTTAATACCTATTTTTCTCAATACTTTCCAAAAAAAATTTCTTTTAAAAGGTCATACATTCTAGCTCATTTGATAAGGCCAACATTTTCCCAATGCCAAAACCTGGTAAAGTTAACGCGAAGGAAGAAAACTATAGACTAATATCTCCCATAAACACAGATGCAAAAATCCTAAATGAAATACTAGTAAATAAAATACAACAACACATTAAAAACATTATACACCATGATCAAGTGAGCTTTGTCCCAGGGGCACAGGGATGGTGACACACAAATTGGACAATGCAATACACCACATTAAAAAAATGAAAAATGGAAATTATATGATCATATCATTCTGTGTAGGAAAAGCATTTGTCAAGAAATGGCATTCATTTATGATGAAAACATTTAATAAAATGGTATAGAAGGAAAGTACCTCAACATAGTAAAGGACACATATGTAAAATCCTTAACTAAGGTCATCTTTAATGGAGAAAAACTAAAAACCTTCCCTCTAAGATCATGACCAAAAAAAAGACTGTCCATTATCACAACTATTATTCAAAATAATATTGCAAGTCTTAGCTAGAACAATTAGGCAAGAGAAAAAAAATAAAAAGCACACAAATAGGCAATGAAGAAATCAAAATTGTCACTTTTTGCAGTGACACAATTCTCTATATAGAAAACCATTCTCTAAAAACTATTAGAAATAATAAGAAAATGTAGTAAAATTTCAGATACAAAATTAATGTACAAAAATCCATAGCATTATTATATTCTAAAATTATTTTCAGAAAAAATAAATATTTTTTTTACTTTATTGCAATAAAAAGAATAAAATGCCTAAAAAACAGACCTAATGGAATATGAGGGACTCAAACAATGAAAACTCTAAGATATCATTAAAAGAAATTGAAGAAGACACAAAGAAATAGAAAGATTTTTTCATTTTCATAGATTGGAAGAATCAACATACTTAAAATCACCTTATTACCTAAAGCATAATGCAATCCACATCAAAATTCCAGTGACATTTTTTAAAGAATAGAACAAAAATGTATTAGCTTTGTATGGAATCAAAAAAGATCCTGAGTAGCCAAAGTAGTCCTGAGGGAAAAAAACAAGGCTGGATGTATTACTCTGCCTGACTTCAAATTACACTACAATGTGTCAATAATCCAAATAGCATGCTATTGTCAGAAAAAAAAAAAAAAGACAGATGGACCAATGAAACGGAATTGAGAGTCCATAATTAAACCCATCTATATACAGACAGATAATTTTCAACAAAGAATCCAGAAACATACAACAGAGAAAGGAAAACCTCTTTAATAAATGGTACTGGAAAAACTGCAAAGCCATAAGCCAGAGAATGAAACTAGACTGCTACCACCATATACCAAAATTAACTCAAAATTGATTATAGACCTAAATATAAGATCTGAAACAATAAATTGCATAGAAGAAAACACATATAGTAAATTCATGGACCTTGTATTTAGAGAGGATTTCATGAATTTGACCTCAAAGGCAAGGGAAATAAAAGCAAAATTTAATTAATGAAACTCTATTAAACTAAGAAGCTTCTGCACAGCAAAAGAAACAATCAGTAAGGCAAACAGGTGGTTTTGGAAGGGGAAAATGATATAGATGATAGAGGCTCTGTTCATCTCTCTGACAATCAAATCAGAAACAGGGAGCAAACAACAAAGGAAAATCTCTTGGGTGCTAGATGAACGAGCCATACAATTAGGGAGAAATCTAAGAAATTACCCTACTATGGAAGAAGGTAGGATGGGGCAAGTACACAAGGCTGCCTGGGCCAAGTGGCTGAGTGTGACAAAGGTTGAAGCAGCACCTGTAGCAGCTGCACACGTATCTTAAAGAAGCCGTGACTGCAAGCGAACTTCTATGGTGAGCTGACTTCCGTGGCAACAGAACTGCTTGCTCTGAACACCAGTGACAGCTCAGCTGCCTAGGGACATATAGGGCAACACTGAGTTGTCAGAGTGAGGGGCGTGTTGAGGCTTTTTCCTTGGCAGAAGTGCCGGCAGTATCCATTGTTCCTCTGTTGAACTCTCCCCCATTCCAGTGTGCAAACTTAGAGCCACCATAGCAGACATCATCAAACTGCATAACAGAGTTTACTCCACCCAAAGGATTTCCAGAAACCCCACCTTCCTCAATGCAGAGTTCAGAGTTCACTGGTTATAAAGATGCTCAATGAACTTATGGGAAAAGTAGATGAATTCAATGAGAACTTCAACAAAGAGATTAAAAAACATAAAAATAGAAATGGTAATTACAAAAGGGAACCAGTCAGAAATGAAAAACGCACTATCTGAGATGAGGAGTATATTAAATAGAATAAACAAAATGAATAAATAAGAAGATGAAACAACCTATATAGAGGATGGGAAAACCAAGGACACTTAATCAGAATGGCAAGAAAAAATAAGCCAAGACTATAATAATAATTTAAGGAGCCCATGGGACATTATTAAAAATAAAAATATCCGTGTCATAGGAGTACCCAAATGAAAACAAGTTGTTTAACAGCTATTTGAAGAAATAATGATGGAAAACTTCTCTAACCTGGTGAAGGAAATAGACATAAAATCCCAGAATGCTCAGAGAGTCTCAAAAACAAGGAACTCAAAGAGGCCCACACCAAGATGTATCATAATTAAAATGTCAAAGCTTAAAGACAAAGACAGAATCTTTAAAGCAGCAAGAGAAAAGCAGTTAGTTACCTACAAGGGAGCACACATAAGACTGGCAGCTGATTTCTCAAAAAAAAAAAAACTATGCAGGACAGAAGAGCTTGGCACAAAATATTTGACATGATGAAAACCCAGGATCTACAATCAAGAATACTTTATCCAACAAAACTATTATTTAGAGTTGAAGGACAGATAAAGAGCTTCCCAGACCAAAATAAATAAATAAATAAAATAAGCTAAAGAAATTTATCATCCCTAAGCCAGTATTAAAGGAAATGTTGGAGGGACTTCTTTAACAAGAAAAAAACATATATCAAAAACAGTAATATAAATGGTAATAACCACATTCCTATTAACAAGTACCTCAAATGGAAAAGAATTAAGTACTCCAACCAAAATATAGAGTGGCTGAATGGATAACAAAATAAGACCCCTACATATGCTGCCTACAACAGACTCACTTCAGATTAAAAGACACACATAGACTAAGAGGAAGGGGATGAAAAAAGATATTGCCTCGATGGACCTAGAGGGTATTGCAGTGAATGAAATGGATCGGACAGAGAAAGACAAATATCGCATAATTTCATATAAGTATGGAATCTAAAGAACAAAATTAACAACAACAACTAAAGCAGAAATAAACTCATTGATACAGAGAATATTTTGAGGGATACTAGATGGGAGGGGTTGGGGGAAATGAGGGCAAAGGGATTGAGAGGTGCAGGTGGATGGTTGCAGAATAGACATGAGAATGTAGAATATAGCATGTGGAAGATGGTTAATAATGTTGGAATGAATATGTGGGGGAAGGAGGGTTTCTAGATTTGGTGGGGTGAGCACTTTGCAAGTTGTATGGATCTCTGATCAATATTCTGTACAGCTGAGAATGATGTGTTGTATGACAACTATAATTGAAAAAAACTCATTGAATTATACAATGTAAATGCAAGCAACTAGTTATTATATTTCAATAAAGATAAAAAACATTGCAAAGAGGCAACCATTTGAATAGAAGAATATATTTGCATATACTCATATAACTCAACAATATAAAACAAACAATCCAATTATAAATTGGCAATGTACCTGGACAGACACTTCTCTCAAGAAGACACATAAATGGCCAACAGACATATGAAAAGAAGCTCAACTTCACTAGCTATTAGAGTAATGTAAATTACCCTAATAAAACTAAAAATAAAACTACAATAAGATATCATCTCATACCTGTTAGAATCACAATCGTTCACAGGACAAGTAATAAGTTTTGGAGAAGTTGAGAAAAAGGAACTCTCATACACTGCTGGTGGAAATGCAAATTGGTACAGCCACTATGGAAAATAGTATGAAATTTCCTCAAAAACCTAAGAATTAAATTATCATATGAGCCAGCAATCCCTATTCTGAGTATTTACCCCCAAAAAACTTGAAAATATTTATCCACAAGGATATATGCACCTCAATGTTCATAGCAAATTTATTCATGGTGGCCAGGACATGAAAGTAACTGAAGGGTCCATAGATAGAAGATTGGATAAAGAAGATGTGGTACATATATACCATGAAATATTATTCCTCTATAAGAAAAGATGAAATACTGCCATTTGCGACAACTTGAGGTTCTCATGCTAAGTGAAATAAGTCAGACAGAAAAAGTCTGAAAACCATGTGAGTTCACTCATATGTGGCATATAAAACTGAAAGCAACAAACAAACATGACAAGCATAGACTCATGAACACGAACTGTGTATTAGTGGTTCCTAGAGATAAGGAAGCAGGGATAGATAAATATGGGTAAAAGGAGGTAAAATATTTGCTGATGAAAGGAAATCTAACTTTGGGTGGCCAACACACAATGCAATATATATATGTGTGTGTGTGTGTGTGTGTGTGTGTGTGTGTGTGTGTGTGTGTGTGTGTGTGTGTCTCTCTCTCTCTCTCTATATATATATATATATGTGTGTGTGTGTGTGTGTGTGTGTGTGTGTGATATGATATACTGTTCAATTGTACACTTGAAACTTACTTGATTTTGTTAATCAATGTCACCTCAATAATTTTTAATAAAAAATCTTATAAGTAGGTGAGCAATTTGGGAAGGGGTGACTTTTATTGTGTTTCAATGTTAGGGCTTTCAAAAAGCTGCCCTATTTGAAATCCCAGCAAGGTAGAAAGCACACCTTGGTTTCTTAACAGGTAACTCAGGTGGTCTTGTTTGAGGTTAAGGAGAAATAATCCTCTTCTTGACTGCAGAATTCCTAAGTATTCTAATTTGTTTGCTTCTCAGTTCAGTTCTTCGCATTTTTGTTTCATATATTTTGAAGATCTGATGTTGAGTACACTTTGTATTATTTTTATGTTGACTTTATGAATTGACCCTTTGATAATTTTGAGTGGTAAATAATTATTCTTGTGTTGAATTTTGCTTTATCATTATTAAATTAGTTATATCAGTTGTCTGTCAATTTGTATTTTAGTTATCTTTTGCATATGTTTTAGTATATGTATTTCTTTTTATTTACAGCTTTGTTGAGATATAATCAACATATAACATTATGTAAGTTTAAGGTATGCAATGTGATGATTTAATACACATATAATTTGTGTAATATTACAACAATAAGGTTAGTTAACATATCTTTCCCCTCATATGATTTCTTTGTTGTGATTATGATGAGAACATTAAAGCTTTACTCTCATAACTACTTTTTTTATGTATAAAATAAAATTTATTAAGGAAAAACTTACAAGCAAAGAAGTAATAAAGTGCATAGTTTCTGAGCTCTCATTATCTCAGAGAGGTGGTTATAGATGGACTCACTGCCAGAAGTGCTCCAGAAGAAACGCCTGCCCCTGTGCAGGTGCTATTTATAGGGAAATGGGAATGGTAATAATAAAAGGTTTCAGGTTGAAGAATGCCATACTGGGAAAGGGGTCTTCCAGAGCTCAGCAAGGGGAGTTTACATACAACACCTGAGATCTTGCTGTTGGGCCTATTTGGCCTAGTCCCCCTGAGCCAGCTCTTCCATGCTTCCAAAGGGGGAAGAGAAAGAACTACCATCCAAGACATCAAAGATTTGCCTGTCCTCAAGCTGTGTCTACAAAGAATAAATACATAAAGAAGTGATTATGATATGTAGTAAAGTTGGAAAACAAGATAAAGTGATATACATTATATTATATAAGTTAAACTAAATATATTTTTAAAGTATAGAAAAAAATCCTTGAAGAACAAATAACAAGGTGGTTATCTGGATAATGAGATTATAGGTTTTTGGACTTTCAATTATCTATAGTTTGAAATTTTTATTTAATGAGTATATTCTCTTTAATATATTTCATTGTATATAATCCTTATAATATGCTGCTGAATTTTATTTATTGCTATTTTGTTCAGAACTTTGAATTAATGTTTATAAGGAATATTGGTTAAAGTGGATAGAACTGAGTGTCTTGGGGTGTCCTGTTGTAAGTGAGCTTTGTTTGCTACGGCATGTCAGTGGGTGGGACTGACCCTTGGGCCATCTGGCTTCGAGGATGGGCCATGACTACAGTGCACAAGTTATTGTGCCCTTTGAGTATGTTGTTTGTGGAATTAACTGGGTGGTGCTCTAGCGTGTTGGTCCTGGGGCCTCTTTGAAGGGGCTCTGGTTTAGGTCAAGGTCAACTGTTATCTGTGTCTGGCCCAGGGCCATCTAGCAAGAACTACAAAATAATCTCTGTGGTTGGTAGCTGCCTATGCTGGGCTTGGAGATGCCTGGTAGAGGTTAAGCTGTGAACTGAGGCCAGCTCTGCTAATCCCTTGCTTAGAAGTCCTTAGCAAGAGGTATAGGACATGCCAAGGCCAGCCATCGCTTATTTGGGGCTTGTGGACCTTTAAAATATTTTAGGAAAGTTCACAGAGTTGGCCCAGGCTGGCTGCTTGTATGGCTCAGCATGTGAACTGAATTGGTGAAGTCTCAGAGAATCACCAGGGTGGAGTGAGAGTGGTGTTAGCCAGGTTAATGGAGACTCAGCTACAGCACTCCTCCATGTTTGCAGGCTCTGTAGGGAAAGGGCTCAACAAAGGACAATGGCACCTGCTGGCATGTTAGTCTCAGAGAGCTGCCCCTCTAGCCCTTGCCTGAAACCAAGTAATTCAGTTTCTCTCCATATGTGCCTGGCACTTTCCAAGCTTCTATTTCTTACCTGGAGCTTAGGATGCGTGTTTGGCTATTGCAAATAATGCTGCAATGCACATGGAAGCACATATATGGTTTCTAGATAGTGATTTAATTTATTTGGATAAATACCTACGACTGGGATTTCTGAATCATATGATAGTTCTATTTTTTTTTTTTTGAGAACTCTTCATACTGTTTTTCATAGTAGCTGCACCAAGTTACATTCCCATGAACAGTGCTCCAGGGTTCCCTTTTCTTCACATTCTCAGTAGCAATTGTTATCTCTTTTCTTATCGATAACAGCCAGTCTAACAGTTGTGAGGTGATATCTCATTGTTGGTTTGATTTGCATTTATCTCGTGATCAGTGATATTGAGCAGCTTTACATTAATTTTGACAACTGTGTATCTTCTTTGGAGAAAATCTATTCAAGTCATCTTTCCATTTTTGTTATTTTTTTTTCCATTGAGTTATATGAGTTCTTAATCTATTTAGAATATTAACCCCTTATCAAATGTATGATTTGCAAATATTTCTCCCATTTCATATGTTTCCTTTTTATTTCATTGATTGTTTCTTTTGGTCTCTATCCCCCAAATATTTAATGTGCTGTTGAATTCAGTTTGCTAGTATTTTTTTAAAAACTGCTTGCATCTATATTCATCTATATTCATCTATATTGGCCTTTAGTTGTTTTTTTTCTTTCTTTCTTTCTTGTATTGTTATACGGCTTTAGTAGCAGGGTAATGCTGGCTTTGTAAAATAGGTTTGAGAATATTCTGTCTTCTTTTATTTTTTGGAACAGTTTGAGAAGAATCGGTGTTGATTCATCTTTAAATATTTGGTAGAATTAATTCAGAAAGCCATCTGATCCTAGGCTTATCATTGTTGAGGTTTTTTTTTTTTTTTTCACAGTTTAGCTTTTAATTGAACATGCTACAAAAGAGGTTTAGTCAAAAAGACCACAGCCCATGTCATCATCAGACTCTTCAGTTTCTTCTTTCTTTGATTTCACTTTCTTCTCCTCAGCTGGGACAACAGTGGTAGAGGGGGCAGGACCACCTGCTGGTACTGCCCTGGCTCCTGAGGCAGGTCCATCAGTCTCTATGTTGCAGTTAAGAGTCCCAAATTGACATTGGCTACAGCTTTTGCAAACAAATTCTGCCCAGATAGGTTCAACATTTACACCAGCTGTTTTAATGAGGATTTTGATCTTCTACTCTGACCATCTCCTCATAGTGGTCATGCAGGATGAGGGCTGAGTAGAGACACAGGCAGGATGAGATGCAGCAGAGCTCTGAGACAAAGTCTATGGTATGCGTGAGTCCAGGATGAGTGCTGCTAGGCTCAGTGCTAGTCACCGGATGAAGTGAGGGCCTCACGCCAATGTGACCTTACCTTCCTTGGAAGGACCGAGCACCTTACTGGCAGCTGAGGAAAGGGTGTTAAGATTTTTTAACACCTATTAAATCTTTTTACTTATTATTGGTCTGTTTAGATCTTTTATTTCTTCATAAATCAGACTTGCTAGTCTGTATATTTCTAGGAATGCATCCATTTCTTCCAGGTTGTTCAGTTTGTTGACATATAGTTCTTCATAGTAGTCTCTTGTGATCCTTTCTGTTTCTATGGTATCAGTTATAATATCTCATTTTTCATTTTTGACTTTATTTATTTCAGTTCTCCTTTCTGGTAAGTTTAGGTAAAGGTTTGTCAATTTTGTTTATCTTTTAAAATAATTCTTAGTTTCATTGACTTTTTAAATTATTTTTTTATATTTCATTTATTTCTGCTCTGATCTTTGATATCTTCTTCCTTCTACTAATTTTGGGATTTATCTAAGAATAGCTGTCCCTTCTCCCTTTTGGATTTTATTTTCATGGAATATCTTTTTATCCTTCCTTCGCTTTGAGCCTGTGTGTATCACTAGCTGAAGTGAGACTCTGGTAGGCAGGATATAGTTGGATCTTGTGTTTTAATCAGTTTAGCAACTCTATGCTTTTTAATTGGAAACTTAATTTACATTTAAAATAATTATTATGAACAGATAAGAAATTACTGCTGCCAATTATATTAAATGCTAATTGTTTTCTGGCTGTTTTGTAGTTTCTTTATTTCTTTTCTTCTTCCTTGCTGCCTTTCTCTGTAATTCGATGTTTTTCGGTGGTGGTATACTTTGATATTCTTCTCTTTATCTTATGCTTACCTACTACTGTTTTATGTTTGTAGATACCCTGAGGCTTACTTGAAATATTGATATAACAATATATTTTAAGCTGAAAATAACTTTGACACATGTAAAAACTATTCTTTTTACACTCCCACCGAAATTTTATGTATTTGATATCATTTACAACTTTTTATTGTGTATTTATTAGAAAATTATTGTAGCTATAGCGATTTCAATATTTTTGTCCTTTAACTTATCTACTAGAGTTACATTGTTAACATGCCACCATATAACAATATTAGACTACTCTGAATCTGACTACATACTTACCTATACAATTGTGTTGTGTATTTTAATGTTTTCTTGTTACTAACTGGTATCCTTTTATTTCAGCTTGAAGAATTTCTTTCAGCATTTCTTTTAAGACATGTTTAGAGATGATTAACTCCCTCAGCTTTTGATTGTTTGGGAAAGACTATATCTCACCTTTATTTTTGAAGAGTTTTTACCCAGCTCCTTGAATATATTATCTCACTCTCTCCTGGACAGCAAGGTTTCTACTGAGAAATTCACTGTCTTATGGGTGTTACTTTGTATGAGACACTTTTTTCTTTTGTTACTTTTAGAATTCTTTGTGTTGGATTTCAGATAGTTTTAATATAATGTGTCTTGGAGAAGATAATTTTGGACTGAAGTTATGGGATGACATTACCTTTGTGAACTTGGATGTCCATATCTCTCCCTGGAAATTTGGGACATTCTCAGGTAAGCTTTCTGCTCCTTTCTTCCTCACTTCTCCTTTAGGGATTCCAATGATGCCTAGATGTTTCTCTTAATGGTAGTGCATAAGTCATATAGAATTTCTTTATATTTTTAAATTTATTTTTCTTTTTGCTTCTTTGATTTGATAATTTCAAATGATCTATTTTTAAGTTTACTAATAATTTTTTTTCTGTTTTGTCCAATCTTTTATTAAAGCTCTTTGTCGAATTCTTCAGTTTAGTCATAGTATTTTTACGCTCCAAAATTTCTGTTGGGTTTTATGTTGTATTTTCTTTCTCTTTGTGGAATTTCTCATTTTGTTATTGTATTTTTTTCTGATTTTATTAAATTATTATCTATCTTTTATTGTAGATTTCTGAGAGTATTTAGAACAGTTATTTTAAATTCATGTGTCACTATTTCTTTGGTCTCAGCTACTGGAAGTTTATTGTGTTCCTTTGATGTTATTGTATCCTTCATTCTTCATGATCCCTATAGCCTTGGGTAATTTGAAGAAGCAGTCACCTCTTCCAGACTTTGTAGACTGTCTTTGGTAAGTCATTGGGGCCCACATTATCAACTGCATGGCCCTTGGCAAGCACTTAGAGGGACTGCAGTAACTTCAAGGGCTGTTAAGGTCTTCAATGATTCCTCCAGGTATGCTTCTATGACTGTAGGATCATGAGTGTATACATGAGTGTATACAACAGCTGACAGTGATGAGAGTCAGGCTGATGGCATGTCAGTGTTCAGCTGGAGGGGCTAGCCCCAGGTGAATGCATAGAGGTGGGGATCTAGACTGATATCTTATAATCATGTGGCCCCAGAGATCTGGGATGGCTGCTCTTATGGATCCTGGGGCATGGTTAAATAGTGAACTGGAGGATAAGAGGGTATGAGGAGCAATTCGGGAGCTGGCCTCTGTGAATGTGAAAATGTGTCCGATGAAAACTAATGAAAATCAGTGGCTGTGCTGACCATTGGTTTAATGAGAAAAGTTACTGGGGTCCTCTGTAGAGCAGGTCACTGGGTATTTCTGCGCCTCTACTGTGTGGTTGATATTGGTAGTCTCTGCTCTTCTTCATTGTTCCTAGCAATCTCTATACATCTCAGTTTTGCCTGTCTCTGGGTGGGAGAAACCAAAGAAAAGCCTTTGTTCAGTGCCCTGAGAAAAGCTAGAGAGGTGGGGTAAGGGGGCTGGTCACTCATCCTGCTCTTCTTTTCTTGGGCAAGGAAACATTCTAGCTGGAAATTTCCCTCTTGGTTCTGAGCAGTGCCATTCTGCAGAAAGGGATGATGGAGACAAAGTTGCTCTTCCTTCCTTTTTGTGTCATTATTCTCATACTTTTTGGTCCAATGTATTGCTAAAGTTTCCCAAGTAAACTTCTGAACTTTCCCAGAACTGTTTGTGTTCATGAATAGCGAATTATTGATCTTATGGTGGGACTGAGGCTGGGGTCTCCTGCTTTGCCATCTTGGTGGCATCACTCCCCGTGTCTTTACATTATTTTTTTTATCTCTTATAAGCAATGTATAGTTGGCTCTTGCTATTTATTTATTCTAAAAATATCTCCCTTTAAATTATAGTGTTTGGCCCATTTGTCTTTAATGATATGATTGAGTTAAATACACCTTTTTTTCCAGTTGTTTTCTTTTTGTTCCATCAATTCTTTCTTGCTATGGTCTTCCTTTAGATTGAGTGTTTATTATTCCATCATATATTCTAAATATCTCAAATATTTATATGTGTCTTTTTTTACTTATTTTACTGGCTGCTCTAGAGTTATAATATACTTAGTTAAAAAGTTCAGAGTAGAATTAAATTGTACCTTTTGATATATAATGTTAGAATTTTAAAAATTGTATACTTCTATTTGCCCTCTATTATTTGTAATATTTTTATCTTTAATTTTACTTTTACATATGCCACAAATTAAACTATTGTTAGTTATATTGCTTTAATTATCTTTTAAAAGTTTAAGAAAATAACCAAGTAATATTTATCTATTTACCACTACTTGTGCTTTCCATTTCTTCTGGTAAATGCAAATTTCCTCTGATTTCCTCCAGCCTGAAGAAATTTCTTTAACATTTCTTAAAATGAGAGTCATTAATGATGCAAACTCTCTGCTTTATTTTTTGTTTTGTCTAAATTTTGAAAATTCTAGATTAACTTTTTTTCTTTCAGCGGTTATGCTTTATTCATTGTCTTCTGGTTTGCAGTATTTTTGAAGAGAAATTCTCTCATCATTTTTCTATGAATACAATGTATCTTTTTCTATGGCTTTTTCCATCTTTGGTTTCAGACACTTTTTCTATAATACTCTTAGGTTTTGGAATTTTTATATTTATCTTAATTGAAGCTTGATGACTTTCTTAAACCTATAACTTGATGTTTTGAGAATTAGAATTATATTTACCTATATTTCAATGGCATTTATTATAGTCTTTTTAATGCCCCAATACAGATTTTATACTAGTCCTGAAATTTATAGAGATGTATGTGGCTTCCTGTTATTAAATAGGTATTCATGTAAAAGTGGTTGAAACAAGTTTTTTAACCTCCAAGTGGATTTTAAAACAGCCAGTTTTGAGGACAATTTTTGTAAAGACTAAACCAAGAGGAGCTGTTTAGACAGAATTTGAACATCAACCACATTAAGAAAAAATATAGGTACCCAGTTTTCCACCCTTTAATCTTATATGAACAAGAGCTAGATCACCATGGTGAGTGGGGGTGTGGGGAAAAAAGGAACTTCATTCAAATCATTCTCAGTTCTCATGAAAGCTGAAACTAGTGTGCACACTCTAAACTGAGTATTGGGAAGAATACTCATAATATCATATAAACCAATTTAATGTTTTTATGTTTCTGTCCAGGCATAAAACTCAAAAAAGTCTTTGATAAACAGAAGCTTACATTAGAGAAAATTCGTTGTGAAGAGAGGGATAAATCATTAATTATGTAAGAATGAACACAAATAGCTTTATTTCTATAACTGTAAACTGCCGTTCTAACAATTAGAATGCAATAAATGCATTAATTTATGAACTTACTATATAGAGTCTCATATACATACATAGTATATGCCATGCATCAGATACTTGTATTCTAGTCTTGGCTCTGTATTCCATTTTAGAATTCAGTCTTTTTATTCCAGTTGTCATTGTATACTTTTGACCATTGACTTTTCTTGTTTGAAATGTTTGCTCTGAATATATAGAAATATATTACAACGCATTTTTTGAAAACTAGAAATCATGTTTCTTTAGTCTGAAAAAATAATGAGTTATATCGGAGGAAAAAGACACAGAAAAGTCCTAATTTATAAGAAGCCCTCAATAAAGTATAAATAAAGGTATAAATTAAAAAATCTCTCTCCTAAGCTAAATAAATGTAATTTCTCAAGTACTTCCATATTTTTACCCACTAAACTTTCTGTATATCAGTCAATCATATATTATTTTACTTATGTCAAAATTAAAGTTCACTAAGACACTGAGTTCACATTGTGTGGACTAGGATTCTGATTATTAGTCTTATAATCAATCTCTTCAGAATATTAAAAGAAGCAAACTATTTTTAGTTTTTTTTTAATCAACATAATCAAATTAGAATAGTGACTACCATTGGGGAAAAACTTTATTTTTCTACTATCTGTTCCAGCTTCATGCCAATCACTCGATATTCACTACAGATGGGATTCTAGATGTCATTATTAAATTTAATTATTTTTGGGCAAATAAAAGAGGAAGCAATGATTACCAAGTGACCCTCATGTCTGGTTAGCTTAACTTAATGAATGACTATGTAGCTGATTGAATGACTATCCTGATAGACAAAAAGAAACTTATAGATATAAAAAACATGTGAATTTCAATACACAGTTATTCATGAATATTTTATAAGGATTACATGATGAGGGGAATCTTATAAGCAAAGAAATTCTGTGACCTTGAATCAAAGTCATTCATTAACTTTTTAATAAGAATAACAATAGTTGGGTTCAAGGACTAAAAGTAGCTGAATAATCATTTCTGCAAAGCTGTAAACGAGTTAGTCACTAGGTTTCTGTCAATCTTTGAGCTTTATCTTTGACCTTTTTCTTTTCTAATATGCTTCTTTTTGTGAAAATAAATAATAAAGGCTTGTCTACAGCCATGCTATCCTGAACATACCCGATCTTGTTTGATCTCGGAAGCTTAGCAGGATCAGACCTGGTTAGTACTTGGATGGGAGAACACTTAAGAAGACCAGATGCTGCAGGCAAAATAATAATAATAATAATAAAACCTTTTTTGGCTACTTTTACAATTTTTCACAAACCACTATCCATTTTGGTCTTCTTAATACATTTTCTTTCTTAATTATGTATCTCTCCTCTAAATTCAGAGCTCTCTAGGCTAATTATTTTATTGCTTTAAGTTCTTTCCTTTTTGCTTTATTGAAATATTCTACAATTTACCATTGAAATTATATTTTGAGAGTTCCTTTCTTGAACAACGTTCCTTTCTAGAACTGTTACTTTAGCCAAACAACGTTGATTTTTATTCTGAATTTTACAAAGTACAGGTCCTAATATTTTGGATACTTGTCTGATTTTGTTCAGACTTACCTTTAGAGATGACAGACTTTAATAAAACATGGCACTTTGAGAGCTTCAATCTTCTGTATAATCTTATAACAGAATTAGGCGTCTCTTGCCACAATTGAGTTTTTGGATAGCTTAACACATATATTTTTACCAGTTAGAAAGCTAAAATTTTTCAATCATTACATTCTCAATTAAATTTGTTCACTTTGTGCTAGTAATCAGAAGATTTATATTGTATTTATGTATTATATTTATAAACATTTGGCTTCAGAAATCTGATAAATTCAAAAATATCAATACACTTATTTTCCTATTTTGTTTTAGCAGTGTTTGATGTTCTTGACCTCTTCCAAATTATTAGTTTCATTGTAATATTTCTTCATTGATGTGTTAGTAAAACCAAAATAAGTGATTTGTTTTCCTTTCATAGCTTTAAGAATCTTTGCCGCTTGTTCAGACATGACTAACTTAACTCCTTTGAGATTTTATTGACAAAGTAAAATGAGATTTTATTGATAAAGTAAACATTTAAGATTTAGTAGATGAGATTATTTTTGATAAAGTTTTAGTAACTAATTCCTAAATGTTGACTTATAACTTATCTATAAATTCGATGTTAAACTTTAACGAATATGAGCGGTTTATACTTAACACAGGGAAGAAATTATTTTGGCCATTATCCAGCTAATTTGGGTTTTAAAGTACTATTGTATGAAATGTCTAGATTAGTGTTTGTCAATGCTAGTTGCACATTAGACTTACCTGAAGATCTTTAAAAATACAGCTAGCCAGACCACCAGCCCCGGCAAAAATAAAAGTTATACTCTGGAAAACAATAATAAACAGCCAGGCTTAAGAACAACTGTTGTTATTCCCCTTCAGTTATTCAAATGCTTTCAGCTTCTAATTAATTTAGCTTGCAAAAATCTCAACTAGATAACATTTATAACTCAAGAAAAGATTGTGTTTTCAAGATTAGTTTTAAATAAAGCAATGAGATTAGTTGAGTATTAGGATCACTATTTTTTTTTATTGTGTTATATAACTTCACATAGCTGCAAGGTATGAAGGTGAGATGAATGGTGTTTGGGATTAGCCTATAGACTGGTAATGAACCAAACCATCAAATCTAAAGCAGAAAAATAAATACAAGGCTGAGCAGGAAAACTATCAGGTATGTTTTCGGCACAAACATTCTTTCCTTCCCTTCAATTTCTTCATCTTTCAAACATCCTCCAGTATTTGCTATAGCATGGAATTCCACTGTGTGAAAGTCTTTCTCTTTCTTTTTTTTTTTTTTAAGAATTCATCTGTTAAGTTAGCTCATAGATAGAACACATCGATAGTTGCCAGATGAGGGAGATGGTTAGGAGGCTGTGTGAAAAAGATGAAAAGATTAAGAAGTATAAATTTGTAGTTACAAAATAGTCATAGGATGTAAAGTACAACATAGGAAATATAATCAGTACTATTGTAATAACTAAATGTAGTGCCAGGTGGGCACTGGACTGATGAGGAAGGTCACTTTGTAAATTTTGTGGATGTCTGACAACTGTACTATGCACCAGAAACTAATATAAAATAATGTTAGATATTAACTGTAATTTTAATAGAAAAAAAAGAATTTCATCTGTTAAAGTATACCTCCAAGAAACAAAAGTAAAATTTTTATCTGTCATCAGCTACCTATTTTTTAAGGTAAAAATGAGCTTATCTCTTTCGGTTTGAGATCAGATTCTGATAAGAAGAATAGGAAAAAATTCTAAGTAAACTTACAAAATTGGCACCATGTTTGTCCCTTAGTAAAGATCATCTTCTCTTCTCTTCCTTCCTGTCTCTCTATAACTTTATTAGATCATTTTTTTCACAGAAACATATATTAATATTAAATTTAAGGGGAGATTCAAATATTAATAAAAGTAAAAGACAGTATAAACAGATTAAAACTTAAAGACTTGAGGTAAAGAGAGAAACAGTGTTATATATTTTTAAGTGGCTGATACTGGTATGTCAGATGGCCTGGACTGAATCCTTGATTAGCCAGTCATCAGTTGTGAGATCATCAAGAAAATTGCTTAAAATCCCAATGCCTCAATTTCCTTAGCTAAATAATCAGCTAAAAATACCTGCCCTTTTAACACTTTAGAGATATTTTAAGAGTTATTTTCAAAGAATGAGAGATTTTTTTTAAGTAAATGACCAAATGGAATAAATACTTTTCAAAGTCGACAGAATTGAACATCACTCTCAAAATTGCCAACTCCATATTTATGTCACATAAGACCTCAAAAGAGCACTGAATGATACCTTTATTTTAGCCCTTGATGGGAGTGGTGATTGACCTCAAGAAACTGTTATACAATAGCCCCCAATATAATGGTGAAAATGTCTACTGTTATTTTTTGTTGAAGATAAAATGGACTGTGTGTAAAAGTACTTTTTAAACTGTAAAACAGGAGAATGAAGATTTGAAGATCTAGAATTAAGACCTTTGGGGAGAGAAAAATATGTAGAGGTACCTACTTAGCCTATTCAGGGAATCAACTCTGAGGTGATAGAGAGAGAGACCCAATTGTAGAGGAGAAAAGGAGGGCCCAGTGAACAAAAATAACAAAGTACTTGGTGAATAATTTTACTGTGAGGGTTGTACAATTAGGTAATTATAACATTGAGATGTTAAACTAAGAAGTCTTAAAATGCATTATATCCAAATTAAAAAGAAATACATATGAATATGAATATTATTCAAATTTTCATAATATACAATCATTTCCACATTTGTTTGTAAATAAATGTAAATTGAATTTTAAAAATCTCTTTTTTTAGTATTTTGCCTAAAAAGTTACAAAATACTTCTTGTTTCTTTTTTGTTTTGTGTTTTGTATTTGTTTTTGGCTGCCAGGAGTCATAGAGAGATGCCACTGACTTAAAAAAGTTCAAAGGTATCTACTGTGCTTTCTATTCTACTGGTGCATGCTGGAAAAATGGCCAAGCTTTGTATTACTTACTGACATGAAAACAAACAGTCCAAAAAGTAGTTTCTGATTTTGCATGGTCACTTTCAGGGAAAAGTATTAAATAACCTCATTAGAGCTTGCATTACATTCTAGCTTAGGTGTTCTGCTTAAGGTCTTGTAGGTCTTCTGTGTAAATCACTATGGCATATCTAGAGAAAAAGTAATTCTGTGTCAAGATCAGGGTTGCTGTTTCTTGTGGGGATCATGTAACCATAGTAATATATTCCCTGTGGCTTAAAAAAGACTTATTTTGCTTAAGTGCTATTTTTATATTATTTAAAACAAAATGGAGATAAAATTTTAAAACATTTTTATTTTTTTAACCTTAATAGCAATTTTAGAATGAAGGATAAAAGTAATCAATGAGTCTCTTTTTAGCAACTTCCTTTTACTATATCCTGACATCATTAGAATGACTATGTGAATGAAAATTAGTACCTTTTATATTTTATTTTCTCTTTTGATTTATGATCACCCATGCATGGGGGGCAGAATTGGCACCACTATTCAAATGTGGTCTGGATGTCAAATGCCATACTTGCATGAAGAAGCAAAAAGAAATTCATTATTTACTAAGGCTTTCTCTGGAGAGCGGGTTAGTATCTCAAGAATATTCAAAAGTGGCTTGATCAAGCTGAATGGCAAAATGGACTTTTATTGAGTTAGGTTCTAGAGCCAGGGTGAGTGGTTTCACACAAAACCTGTTTTTTTGGTTTGAATTTCCTGCCAGCACCAGAGGAGGATGAAGATGATTGTGGTCTTTCTTCTTTGCTTATCTAGATGTGAGTCAAGAAGGAAAAAGAAAAAGATGGGTGTTGAAAGCTGTTAGTTAAATATCAAAAATGGAGTCAGATTATTTTTATTTTATTATAACTCTATGATCTGAGCAGACAGATAGTAATGACATGAGTGGAAAAAATATGTGTGTATATATGTATATGTATTAATACAAGTATCAATAAAAGAAAATGATAGGTATTATTGGGATGGTTACTGTGAAACTGTCATAGGTTGCTCTTCTGTAACAACAGTGAAGACAAATGAGGCATATCCCACTTTTAAAAAGCATTTTCTAATTTAGAATGCATACAGAAATAAAAGCCTTCACACAAGGATGTTTCTGAGGAGACACTGACACACAGGTGGAGACTTAAAGCTGAGACCCAAATATGATTAATCAGAAAGTTAGATCAGTCTCATGAATAATGCTTGAGACAGTGGCTTTCCATTGAACCAAATTTATTCTTTACACTTCTGTTTGGTCATATAGCTCCAAAGGCATCTTATAAGCCAAGTGATTAATAGATTATTTACGTCGCCAAAAGTATTGTTCTAAGCGAGGACTCTGCAGTGTGTGAAGCCACCTTGGACACCTCTAACATTTACAAAGTGTGAGAGCGGTTAGGGGAAAACTGGCCGTTTGCATGGTGGCAATATGTACAAAGCGGGTTCTGGCTGCCATGGTTTGAAAGGAAGCATCCATCATGAAGAGACCGCAAAGTATTGCGGTCAACAATGTGGTATGGTGTTTCAATACTGTGGTTCTTTTGTTGCCATGAAGAGGATAGAAAAAGTATAAAATTTAGAGAAAGTTCGCAGCACATGCAAAGGAAACATTTCGTTATAACTGCCTACTTAATCCCGAAGTCCATTCAACGATTCACTGCTAAAATTGGTGTACGCTGTGAAGTCTAAGGTGGCACTCTAACAATGAAGAGGTAGGGGTTACAGTTCTTACATTTTATGCATGTCATACATTTTTGAATTGGTCATTTTTTACTCTAGTGTTTCTGACTGCAGTGAAGTTTTAAGTCAATCTGATATGAATGTTTAGCTATGTTGATAATGTACCGAAGCCCGCCGACTAAGATCAAACAGTTCCCAAAATGGGGAGTGAGGATTGAGAAAAAAAGAGAGAGAGAGACAGAAGATAGAGTCGGGAGGGCTAACAGTGAATACTGAGCCCAGAGTTTATTTAGCACAGCATATTTATACCTGAGGATGTGCATGAGAAGTAACACCCACAGATATGCAAACAATTGCTTACCTTTACATAAATTCTCTCAAAACATCCTTGTACCTGTTTTCTGTATCTTATTCCTTGGGGCAAGGAACATTCAACTCTTTCCATTAAGCCAAACTTTCTCCTTCAGTACAGAGCCCACCTGCTCTGCAAACTTCTAGCTTGCAGGCAATTTAAACCCTGTCTGTAGGGCATTCAGCAAGAATGGCTCCCAACAATGATGTGACAAGTTTTCAGTGCCAAAGAGCTGGTGGGAATCACTGTACAGAGATCACTGTAAAGGGTCAACATTGGCCCTTTGTTTTGCTTGTCAAAAAAAAAAAATGCAAAGGACATCTGTTAAGGAGGCACTACTATGAACTAATAGCAAGCTGTCACTGTATCAGTATCAGCTCAAGCAGTCTATGAAGAGGGTAATTTTGAGTACATGGATATCTATACAGTGATTCCCACAAGCTCTTGAGCACTGAAAACTGGTTGTGTCCTCAATAAAGCTACATTTATATCAGACTGACTTAGAATTTTAGTGCAATCAGAAACATTGTGGAAAAGAACTTGCCCAAATCCAAAAAGTATTCCACGCATGAGACATATGAACTACAGCCCCTTCCTCTTCATTGTTAGAGTGTCACCAAAGACTTCACAGATTATATCAACTGAAGCACTGAATCATTGAACGGACTTCTGGATTAAGTAAACAGTTATAACAAAATGGTTTCTTTGCATGTGCTGTGAACTTTTTCTAAATTTTGTACTTTTTCTCTCTCCTCCTCACAGCTACAAAAGAACCACAGTTTTGAAGCACCATCCTGCATTGTTCATCACTTTCAGGGGCTCTTGGGGATGGACACTTCCTTTCAACCACAGCAACCAGAACCCGCTTCGTACAAATTGCCACCATGCAAATGGCCAGGTTCCTCTAATCGATCTCACACTTTGTAAATGTTGGAGGTGTCCAAAGGTGGCTTCACACACTGCAGATATCAAGTCTGCTGTTAGAACAATATTTCAGCAATGAAAATTACATATTAATGACCTGGCATATAAGACTCCTTTGGAGCTGCATGACCAACAGAAGTGTAAAGAATAAATTTGTATCAATGGAAAGCCACTACCTCGAGCATTATTCGTTAGAGTGATCTAACTTCTTCATTAAGCATATTAGGATCCCAGCTTTAAAGCTCTACCTGTGTGTCAGTGTATCATCAGAAACATCATTTTGTGCAAGTTTCTCATTCAATATGCATTCAAAACTTTTTACTTGTTCCATTGTGGAAAAAGCTGCAGAGAACACAGATTATAAGACATCTATCTCAGAATGCTTTATATCACATTCACATGTAACACGACATAAGTCACATTGGCCCTTTCCTTTTCTTGTCAAAAAAAAATGCAAAGGACATCTGTTAAGGAGCTGCTACTATAAACTAATAGGAAGCCGCAACTCTATTTAGTATCAACTAACGCAGTCTATGAAAAGGAAAAATTTGACATCATGGATGTCTATACAGTGACTCCTATGAGCTCTTCAGATACGAAAACTGGTCACATCATAAACGCTGCTACATTCATTTCAAACTGACTTACAACGTCACTGCAGTCAGGAACACTGACTTAAAAAATTTGCCTAATTCAAAAACGTAAGACACACATCGACAAGCACAAACTGTCTCCCTTTCCTCTTCTATTTTAGAATGCCTCCTTATTTCAGAGGAGACACTAATTTTAGCACTGAATGGACTTCTGGATTAAGGACCGAATTAATTTACTATGCATCCTTTGCATGTGCTGCACAGTTTCTCAGAAGCGTATGGATGTTCTCAGTCCTTTCATGGCAACAAACAAACCACAGTAATGGAAGAGCATGCCACTTAGTTTATGGCAATGGTGTGAGTTCAGAAAATGCACTTTATTCCAATACATGACAGCTTAACACCGCTTTGTACAAATTACAGCGTTGAGAGATGCCAGTTTGGCCTCACTGCTTGCTCACGTTTTAGAAGTTGGGGGCTTTCCACATTTGCTTCACACACTACAGAGGTCAAGTTGCCGCTTAGAACAATGAAGCAGGCAATTCAGATGCTGTACTTTACATCCCCATAACTATTTTGTAACTACCAATTTGTACTTCTTAATCCCTTCAATGTTTTCACTCAGCTCCCCTAGCCCCCTCCCATCTGGCAGCCATCAGTATGTTCTCTGTATCTATGAGACTGTTTCAGTTTTGTTTATTTTGTTCTTTAGAGTCCGCATGCAAGTGAGGTCATATTTGTCTTTTGCTGTCTGATGTATTTCACTTAGCATAATACTCTCCAGGTCCATCCATATTGTTGAAAATGATAAGATTTCATTATTTGTTATGGCCTAGCATTATTCCATTGTATTTATGTACCACAACTTTATCCAATCGTCTATTGATGGGCACCTAGGTCACTTCCATACCTTAGTTATTGTAAATAGCACTGCAATGAACATAGGGGTATATATCTTTTTGAATTAGTGTTTGAGATTAAAATGACTTTAAATTACTTAATTTTTAAATTGTGGTGAAATATACATAACAAAATTTATCATTTTAACCATTTTAAGTATACATTTGAATGGAATCAAACTGAAACTCCACGCCTTTTAAATAATAACTTCCCATTCCCCATTTCCCTATGTCTCTGACAACCACCATTCTATTCTGTCTGTATAAATTTAAATGTAATCATTCAACAATTGTCCTTTTTTGACTATCTTGGTTCAGTAAACATTTCTTCAAGATTTATCCAAGTTTTATCATGTGCCAGAATTTCCCTCCTTATTAAATATGAAGAATATTTTATTGTGTGTATATACTGCATATCATATTTTGTTTATCCATTTATTTGTCAATAGTCACTTGGGTTGTTTCTACCCTTTGACTATTGTGAATAATGCTGCAAGGAACATGAATACAAATATGTGTTCTAGTCCTTGATTTTCCTTCTTTTGGGTATAAACCCAGAAGTGGAATTGCTGGATCATATAGTAATTTTGTTTGATTTTTAGAGAAAACTTCATAGTGTTTTAGAATTACTTTTTAAACCTGACATTGAATAACATCTTGCCTCTTTCTTTTTTCTATATATGTGCTTCAGAGATAACCATAAAATGAATTTAAATGATTCATTAAACTTATTGGAGTTGTAAGAGAATGTCATTTTATTATTTATGATAGAAAACTTAAATGTGTTGAAGTTTGGGCAAAAAAAAAAAGTACATGAGAGTTGAATAGAAAGTAGAAAACCTCTATCCAGTAAGACCTAAATATGTAGATCATTTAAAGAATGTGTCAGCTGTGGCAATGCATTAAATGACTTTCACATTCTCTCTCTGGCATAACATAATGTTTTAGATAAAGATATGATGAATTGAAAATAAAATGAATCACTAGGTTTAAAAGAGACATTTTAAATCATAATGAGAGCAGTTTGAAATCCTATAAGGTTGTGAAGAAAATAGTCAATATCATTAAGGGTAAAAAATTACTCTAATTTCAATTATACCTAAGACTTTCTAAAAACAGTAAATATCTTCAATCTGAGATAAACAAGATATGCATATTTAGATGAAATCTACTTTAAACAAATGACCTAAGGTATACCCTAAAAAACAAATTCACACAGAGGAACTAAATATAAAGGTACAGTTTATTGTAGAATAAACCAGCAATCTGGAAAAGCCTTGTGTCAGCATGGCATGGATTTTAGCAATTATAAAATAGCTAAATTTTAAATCTCCGTAATTTAATCATACACGAAAATATTCTCCTATAAATTATTATAAGACAGCTCTGTTAAACAAAGAAACAAACAGCTTCTGTCTTTCTACAAATTGTGCTGAAACTTAGCATTGGAACCACCAGTTCTTTATTCACATATTATTTGTATTTAGATTGTATTTCTCTCTGGGATCTGTAGCCTGAGTTTGAAGTCAGATGTTCAAGGTATTAGTCCAGCAGCTGAATAAAATCCAAGGACTATCAACAAATAATTTTAAAATGTTTGAATTGACAGGTTATTCTAAGCTATTATTTATTAAGCTGATGGCTACTATTGTCATTAAGGATTACTTATATAGAGATATAGCATATATTCAGTATAGAAAACTAAAAAGTTTTATTTATTTCAATCATCTTGTTTGAAAGGTTAATTGTTGATGTTTTCATCACTCTTAATACAAAGAGCCCCAATTAAAGGATTAAATCATCAAATTATGTTTATTTTTACATCCTTTGAAAAAGTTCCTTATTCTACTAGACTTTATTATATCATGGTTTAGGTCATGAACCCACACAGTGATATATATGGCATAACAGAATGTCTGCAATATATATATTGATTTTATATATATATATATATATATATATATATATGCATGTATGTATATATGTATATATATGCACACATATATATGCACATATATATAATTATATTTATATTATTACTGACCATCACTCTAATTTTTTAGAGTTCTTAGTTAAGAAGTTATCAAAACTCTTTTTATTTAGTCATACAACATTTATTCTACTATGTGGTAGGTAAAATACTAAGCATAAGTGAAGTGTAGATTAATACAATTTGATTCTTGCCTTGAAGAAGTTCAAAATCTAGTTAGTCAGAAGTTGAGTGAATATTAATGGCTTTTAGTTGGCAGATTTGAACTATGACATATCTTACTGAAAGGAGAATAAAAGAGCATCTGAATAACACTATTTGTTTTACAACCTTTTTTCAACAACCTGGCCATCAGCCCTGCCTCTAGGACACTCCTGACATTGCCATCAGGAAGCTTATAATCTTTTCTACCTTGCTTACATCAATATTCTTTTCTACTAATCCAATACTCTCAATGTTTTTTGGCTTTTTTCCCCAGAGATTTTGTACCCTATAACCCCCACAAAAGACCCTTTTGAACCTAATCCTCCCTAAAACTCTCACACAGCAGAAAAACCTGGTTTGGTAGGTATGAAGTTTACTAGGAACATTCAATTTGAAGATAGAGACAAAGTGATAGAGAGAAGATAGAGGACCAAATTCTGAGTCAAACTATTTTTAAATATCTCTGAAGAAAAATCTCATGCTTGTTCCCTTAGGCTCTAAGAGTACAAGAGTGAATGATTTTAGCCTCTTGGTCTCATTCATTCACCTATCCCACCAATACTATATTATAATTATTTGCATATGCATCTGACACCCCTATTTGGATCAAGGTCCTCAAGTGGTGGTATCATCTGATATAGAATAAAAAGTTTTAGCTTTTTTATAATTTCCATCAATAACTTTCCCCTACCCCTCATTTTGATATGAATATAAAAACTGATATTTTATCAGTCTTATGCAAAGAATGAATAAAGATATCTTCAAAACCTTTGAACAGTGACATAATCTAAGTGTTAAAAAACAACAACAAAAGAACAAAAAACTTTGCCTGAAATGTAAACACAGCTTTATGACTAATTTCTTTGCTTCTAAATTGTCATCTTTAAACTTCTAGTTAAAAATTCCAAAGGTGCCACTAGGCAGAAGCTGGGTCTTTTTTCTTTTTGGATTGCTAAATTATAAATCCATGCCAAGAACACAGTAGGCCCTCCTGAAATGTCTCCTGAATGATTCATGATCATAAGAAATCTTCAACGACAGGGCTTGCTTTCTTTTATAACACATTAAGGGGACAGTCAAGATTTGCCATGATGTAAGAAAGTTTATAGGACAAAATTTTAATTCTGCGAACTTTAATAAAAAATCATCCAATGGTTTCTCTTCCAAATTTCCTAGAGAAACAATTCTATCCCTATCATACTGTGCTTGGTTTTATTTCAAGCATCCTGACCTAAATTTAGTTTTTTGCCCTAATTAATTTATTTGAAAAGCAGCAATTAAGGAAACATTGCGTTCCAGTCTTACAACTTTTCACCTGTGGACTTCTTTTGCACTGATTATACTCCTAACACTGGAACTAGAATGTTTCCTCTCAGGAGCTCAGAGGCTTCTACAGAAAAAGATCTCAAACACTTTACTTTAGCCGAAATTAAATGAAAATTTGAGAATATCAGCACTACCCTTTAAGAAAAGTTCCCACTCTTTTTTTCTTTTATCAACACTTCTCTATTTTCATTAGATACTTTATAATATTGTTAATCATTTTCCTCATTAATAATTAAAAACTTCATCATTAGAAGCTTAGGTGAAGTTAATGGGCTCTATCCTCCTCATTAAGCTTTTGAAAGACACCATGGAAAAATAATAAATGACTGTGCCTGACTAACCATAATCATTTTTCACAGAAGGCCTTCATTAAAGGAATGTTGATGAAAAGCAAAAGAATTTAGAGGCAGTGCAAGGTGATTACTGAATCAACAATGAACGAAAGAGAGAGATGTACAGAGAAACCCACAGAGAGACAGAAAGAGAGAGACATACAGAGAAAGAGAAGTCTTATTTTAACAGAAGACCAACTAATAAATGTAGAAGGTATAGATGTAACTTAAAAGAATCGCCATTTTGCAAATCTCAATTATTGATAGATGATTCTAGGAAACTCAGGATTAACAAGTGTTAAAACCATTAGCTGAAAGTTTGTTGTGAAACTGAATAAAGATTACTTAAAAATTACAAATGGCAAATGTACCTTTATAATGAAGAGATATGGTGACTACCATATCAACTAGGTGATCAATCATTCTCACCAGTAGCGAAACCACCTGACTTTATTTGCTACCGCATGTGATACAATAAGTATACAATATTGCCTATGTAGTTTTCTTATGAATATGTATAGCCTGTACCAAATTATGAAGAAACAATATACAATTCACAGTGTGAAACATTCTAGAGTATACTGATCTGGACTCAAAACAAGTCAATGTCATGAAAAATCAAATGAGAAGAGAGGACTACTCCAGAAAAAATTGATTAAAATGACCAAAAAAGAGAAGCAATATCAAAAGCAAATGTATAGTGTAAATCTTGATTGGATTCAAGATTTTAAAAATCTATGACAGTTGGTAGTAAGATACTGGAAAAATTTAAATATAGGCTGCATAAGATAATAATTTATTTAATTCTCATGAGTAGTTGTTGGTGTTTTGGTTATAAGAATATATATTTAAAATAAAATATAAAACAAGTCTTTGTGAATTGTTAATTCAAAATGTAACTAAATAGCTCAGCATAAAAATGGATATTTATCTGTTTTATATGTGTGTGTGACACATGCACATACATACATATATCCATATACCTATTAAAAAAGAATAAATGGGTGCAATGTTAATTTGTGAATTTAGGTGAGGACTAAATGGTATTCATATTATATTTTTTTAACATTCCTATAGGCTTAAAATTTTTCCAAATAAAAACTAGTGGAAAACAAAGACATGAGATATGAACAAAAGACTTATAATAATAATACTGTAATAAAAATTATAACTCAGGCTTTTTTAGGAAAAAAAACTTTTTTATCCTGGCTCTGCCATTTAATAGGCATGCAGCCTTAGATGAGTCACTTAGCCTCTGAATAAATTTTTCTAATCTGTAAATTGGGGAGATGATGCTCATAAAAAAAAAGATAAAGAGACTAATATATCTCAAAACTTTTCTTTGAATATCTTCCTCTATGCACCACAGTATGAAAGGGGAAAATGCTCATGTTATTATTCATCTCCTCTCATCCCTTTTCTTTCTCAAGTAAACTTTGATTTAAAAAATGTTAATAAAATGAAAATTCTACTACTTTTGTCATTTGGTGTGATCACCATGTGTGGCTCAAATATAGTGGAAGATTTAGGATGGAGAAACTAGAAAATTGTCACTATTATAATCATTTCTATTGTTATTTTACAATAGAGAATAAGGGTTAACTCAAATATTTTTTCCCTTATTTCAAAGAACTTTTTTTTTCTACTGTGGACAGCAGACCTTGATTTTTGTTGCTAGGAAACCTGCAATGCTCTTTTAGTCCTCAGGAAAACTATATTTAATGCTGTCATTTTGGCTGATTCTTTATGGGCTGTTTGATTTGATGCTAGTTCAAGGAGGTTCACTTCAAACTCTTGCAAGTTAAACTAGTAGTGGCAAACTGTGCTAGCCTTAGGGGCTTTGGGAAGTGCCTAAGGGGCTTCCTGAGGGTAGAAACAGGGTCAGGGGAACAGTGTTCCCTTCAAGCAGAGCCATTCTACTTTAATCTGATTTAATGTTAGTCTCTGAAGAATATGTTTAAATGGAGAGCAGGGGGGAATAAAAATTTTTGAAAAGCCATGACCTAATCTACCAAAAAAAAAAAATTTCTGAGAAGTGACTTACCCCAAATTACAAAGCTCATAAATACCAAGGCTGTGGAGTAAGCTGGTTCTTCTGACTCTAAATCTCTTTTGACTATTCCACATTTCCTGACGCTAGGATTGAACAAACAAAACAACTACACATATACAATAGTAGCGTTTAAAGATAATATGAGAATATCATGAAAAATGATTTGTGTTAATGGATTTAAAAAGTTTGACAAATGGATAATTTCCAAGAGCATAACTACTGAAAGTGTGGTCAACTGACTGGTCTAGAAACCTTTACCTATCTGAGATGAAGTAAATACAGGAATTGGGAGTACTTAGAACCCAAGAAAGCATTTTTTATACTGCTGAAACAACCCAGCACACACTTGAGTATTTTACAAAAGTATTACTAGTCTCGATCTTTGGAAACATGGAAGGGTGAGAGACGTCACCAGGTCTCTCCCCTTGAAACAACAATAAGATGAACTTCTAAAACTCAACAACAACAACAACAACAACAACAAACTGCACACCAGCATGTCTGAGCATGGGATCTGCACATAAGAGCTATCACAGGTCAGAACCTCGAGTGTTAAGTGGTGGACTGGGAAAAAATAGAAGCTGCCTCTTGTAGCTGCCTGAGCCACCTGTAGGAGGAGAGGGAGGAGAGAAAGAGTGGTGACTTCCCTGTATAGCCCTGCCTAGGAAAGCTTTGAGCTCCGTATGGCCAGTGGTAGGGCACAGTCACCTGGGCAGAAAGCAGAGAAGTGGGATGGCTAAAAAAAATTAATTTTTACCAGCTATGGTTGCAAAATCATGGTTGCAAAACCATGGTTGCAAAATGCAGCCTCCATCCCCCAACCCAGGCCTCTCCTCTCATATTCTCTGAAACAAAACACCACAGAACCCCAGGAGAATCAAAACAAATGCTACCAAAATGTTGCTAACACTGACAGGGACTGAGATTAAGGGTAGCAAGAGTAATTAAACATCTACGAGGGGAAAAAAAGAAGGCATTATTAAGGCTTTATAGAAGCAGGGATCCAAAAGGCTTAGCTACCACCTACTGAAAACCAAAAGAAAAGCAACTTCTTTCCAACAGGCTAAAGAGAGACTTTTATATAATATTTTTCTGGAAAAACAGCAGAATACACTTTCTTGAATGCCCAGATGGAAAAATAGTCCATTAAACACCAAGAATAACCAAGATGAAAAGGCAACTAGAAAGAAAGAGAAAAATCTCTAGAATATATAGAAATATGTAACTTAAATGATAGAGAATTTAGGATGGTACTTCGGAAAAACACTCAGTGAGTTCCAAAATAAGTCATATCAACAATTGCAGGAAAAACAACTACATGAGCAGAATGAGCTCTTTAGCAAGGAAAAAGAACAGAATAGACCTTCTGGAGATTAAAACACACACACACACAAATTGAAGAAAAGAATCAATGATATCAAAGAAAGAAATATAGAAATAACTCAGAAAGAAGAGATAAAACAAAGAATAAAAAATAATAAAAGAGAAGTACAAGAACTAGCTGACACTGTCAAGAGAGAAAAGATAAGAATAATGGATATTATTGAATGTGAGGGAAAGGAGCAGGGACTAGAAAGCATTTTCAGACAAATAGTTGATGAGAATTTCCCAAATCTAAAGAATGAGCTGCAGTTTAGAATTCAAAAAGTCAATGAACACCCAATTATCTCAACCCAAAAAGGCCTTCTCCAAGACACATCATATTAAAATTATCAAAAACAACGACAAAGACAGAATTCTCAGGGCAGCCTAGGAAAAGAAGATGGTAACCTATAAAGGAAAACCCATTAGATTATCATCATACTTCTCAGCACTGTACGAGCTAGAAATGAGTAGAATCAAAATTTCAAGTTGTTAAGTGAAAGGAAATACCCACCAAAAATAATGTATCCAGCAAAGATCTCTTTTACATATGAAGGAGAAATAAAGGCCTTTCCAGACATACTGAAATTGAGAGAATTCTCTACTACGAGACTGTACTACAGGAAATACTGAAAGAGATCAGCTCAATTAAAACAAAATGACAAAAAATACATAATAGGGAGTAAGGTGACTAGCAGGCTGATAGAAGCACAGCAATGCAACCCTTAATAAAAACAGGGCGTTATAAGCTTAAAAATAAGAAGAGATTTGCTATAACAGGATAGTAATGAACGTTCAGCATACATAGGGACAAATTGAGACAACAATGACTGAAAAGGGGAGCATTCAAAGATCCAAATACGCAAAGGGGAATGGAGATAAGGCACGTGCAGAAGAAAATGGATGATTGTATATAACTATCCATTACATATTCTTAATGATAACCACACACACACCAAAGATTCAGAACTAAAGTATATAAGATAAAACAAGAAGAAACAGAAGGAAAACCCACAAAAGCCAACTAATATATAGAAAACAGAAACACAAGGACAAGGAAGCAATGGAAACACTGAGCTACCAGAAAGAAAAAGATAAAATGGCAATGAGAAGATCTCATATTTTAATAATCACTCTAAATGTAAATGGACTGAACTCAACAATAAAAAGGCACAGAGCTGCAGATTGGATCAAAAACAAAACCCAACCATATGCTGCCTCCAGAAGACGCATCTCAACTCCAGAGACAAATATAGATGCAAAGTGAAAGGATGGAAAAGGATTTGTCAAGCAAATGGCATTCAGAGAAAAGTGGGAGTTGCGGAACTAATATCAGATGAAATAGACTTCAAAATTAAAAAAAGTAAAGACAAATACTGAGGGACACTTCATAATGATAAAGGGAAACATGTACTAAGAAGACATAACACATTAATATCTATGCTCCCAATCAGGGAGCCCCAAAAAATGTAAAGCAATTATTCACAAAACTAAAAGGAGAAACAGACCAAAAAGCTATCATAGTAGGGGACCTAAATACTCACTGTCAAATATGGACCGATCATCCAAACAGAAAATCAATAAGTAAATAATATTCCTAAATGACACATTAGACCAACTGGACATAATTGACATTTACAGAGCCTTCCATCCCCAAACAACTGCTTATACATTCTTCTCTAGTGTACATGGAACATTCTCAAGAATTGACCACATACTGGGACACAGAAACAACCTCAACAAATATGAGGGTTGAAATCATACCAACCATATTCTCTAATCATAATGCTTGGAAACTAGAGATCAACTGTAAAAAGAAAGCATGAAGAACCACAAATGCATATGGATTAAACAACATGCTACTGAAGAATAACTGAGTCAGAGAAGAATTAAAAAGAGATCAAGAGATACACAGAAACGAATGATAATGATAGTACAACATATCAAAACTTTTGGGACATGGCAAAAGTGGTCATAAGAGGAAAGTTCATATTATTACAGGCCTATCTCCAAGAACAAGAATGAGCCCAAATAAACAACCTAATGCTTCATCTTAAACAGCCAGAGAAGAAAGAACAAATGAAGCCTAAAGTCAGCAGAGAGAAAGAAATTGTTAAAATTAGAGCAGAAATAAATGAAATTGAAAAAAAAAACAATAAACAAAATAAATGCAACAAAGAGCTGGTTCTTTGAGAAAGTTAATAAAATTGACAACCTTCTGGCTAGATTCACTAAAGAAAAAATAGAAAGGAATCAAATAAACAAAATCAGGGATAAAATAAGGGAAATTACGACTAACATCACAGAAATACAGAGGATCATACAAGAACACTATGAAAAAAAAGCATATAACACCACATTTAATAACCTAGAAGAAATGTACCAGTATTTAGAAAAATTCAACCTTCCTAGACTGAATCAAGAAGAACTGGAAAATCTAGTAGACTGATGGGCTGTAATGAAACTGAAACTATCATCAAAAACCTACCAAAAAGTAAAAGTCCAAGACCGGATGGCTTTGCCAGTGAATTCTACCAAACATTCAAATACCTATTCTCTTCAAACTCTTCCAAAAAATTAAATAGGAGGCAATACTTCCCAACACATTTTATAAGGACAATATTACCCTGATACCCAAACCTGGTAAAGATAACACCAAAAAAGAAAATTACAGACATATCTTTCATGAATACAGATGCAAAAGTCCTAAATAAGGTTAGCATAATAAAAAGATGAGCTGATGAAATAGCAGAGGATATTGAGGTACCATTGTTAGAAAATGTGCTTGAGAATATGTTATTTGCACTTTTGTTGCCAACCAAAATCAGAGCTGTAGAATAATTTAAATCTCTGAATGATTATATATCAGGAAAACTGAATTAGTCATTTTGTGTCCGTATATGCATGGACGGAGGAGCTACCATGAATGGGTGACTCTGATATCACTACTCAAGTTAAAGAGGTCACTTCTGAATGTGAGTCTAAGTACTGTCATACATAGAGAAAAGCTGGCTAGCTGAAAAATGTCACCTGGACTAAACGTTTTTCAGGATGTGACTAAAATGATTCACCATGTTAAAGTACATGCTCTTAACTCATCTGTTCACACAGCTCTGTGAGGGGATGGACACAGAACATATTAGTCTTCTTGGAAATGAGACAGCTTCTTACTTATTGAGTTATGAGAGCCACTCCAGAAATTTGTTTTAGAAAAATAATCACCACTGGCAGCACTTTTCAGTGGCACAAAATGAATCACAAAACTTGCTGGTTTAACCAACTCAATCTGTCACTTCAGGGAACAATGACAACTGTGTTCAAGTTGGCAGATAAAGTGTCTGCGTTCAAAGCCAAGCTGGAATTATGGGGGGAATGAGAGAACATTGAGATTTTTGACATGTTTCAAACATTAGCAGATCTTAAAAGAGACTGAACCAGGGCCTTCTTTCTCCCATCTGGTGCATGATCACCTATCTTAGCTTTCAAAAGCGCTTGAGCATTACTTCCCAAACACACACACACACACACACACACACACAAAACGAACTGGGAAGGAATGAACCCATGATCTAGGTGAATAGAATTTGTCTGTACTAGAAGAGAATCAACTGCTTGAGATCACAAATGACGGTGGCCTTAAAAATATCTTTGAGAAAACTTAAAATCTTTATACATTATGGATTAAACACAAAGAAGAATATCCTGAGCTTGCCACAAAAGCACTGAAAAACCTGCTTCTACTTCCAACAGCCTATTTTGTGAGGCAGAGTTTTCTGCAATAACAACAATCAAAACAAGATTACAAAGTAGACAGGACATAAGCAACACAATATCTACTTTATGGCAGTATAGTCAGTGTACAACTGTATATTGGTTTGAGGTGTACAATGTAGTAATCTGACATTCACCTACCTTACAACAACGTGATCATTATTTCCCCACCATTTTTACCCATTTTTTACATTTATGTCCCACTCCCAACCCATTCTGTTTCTCCCAATTAAAGGAAACGTACACTCATCTCTGCTTTGGTACATACAACAAATGCTTGATGCACAAGGACTGATTCACATTCACACCAAGTACAGAAACCATAGCCTCATGTCATCAAACACATTTCAACACATTCAAATGCTCAAGAAATTTCAATACAGATACACAGATGCACCTGTAAGGAAGTTGACACCCACACATCTCATGCAAGAGCCATGGACAGGCTGTGAAGACTCCCAGCCAGACACTCAATTTAACTCCATGTTTCACTTAGAAAACTGGCCCAAATTCATGAGATCCGCAGCAGGACGGTGTTACTGAGGCGGGCAGTGGCTCTCCCTGTCTGACACAGACACATAAAGACCCCAAAATCAAACATCTCAGCTAGGCCCTTGAGCTACCATGCCATTCCCTTCAGTTTCATGCATGCCTGGGACTTGCTCAGTCTCCTCTGCCCTGTGGCTGCCCTGGCCTCAGGAAGAAAAGGAATATGCCTGAAAGCAGGCCTGAAGGAGGAGGTGTAGGTGTCTGCACTTCCTGAGCCACAAGCAGGCTTAAAAATAGCTCACCAAACTGCATGACTCCAGCACCCTGTCCCCTGCTGCCCCAGCCTGGCTTGGCAGTGAGGTTGACAGGACCCAAGGGCCCAGGAACTGAAGCACTTTCTTCGGGCCCTGAGTCTAGTAGTTAAAGTGAGGAGTATTCAGAGTGAGGACTGGGAGCAGAAATCTGCAAGGTGGGACTGAAATGGGTAGGAGTGAGGGGATGAGGGCTGAAGAGGATGGGAGAAGTGGTAGAGGGGAAGGAGAAAAAAATTGGCTACCAGTGTGTAAGGAAACATGGAGGAGAATTGGGATGGGGCTGTGGCTGAGGCAGGAGATTAAATAGAAAAGTTTAAATAGGGTCTTGGAGTAGAAGGCAATTAAAATGGGGGATATCATAAGAGAGAATGGGGACCCCGGGCAGTAAGAGGTCACAGCCAAGCGCTAGGGTGGGGACAGTCCACTGCCTGGCCAGTAACCACGGCATCAACAGTAGCTGTGATTGATTGTGCACTAGTCCTCCCTGAAAGGATCATCAACTGGGCAACTCACCTGTGCCAGTCAGGGGTCCAGAGGAGATAAATCCATGTCAACTTACCCCTGCCCTCCTAGAGTTCCCCTCTGAAAGTTCGACCCGCACTGCATCTGGTGGGTTCCAGTTTGCAGGAGAAAAAACAGGACAGAGTGAGAAAGAGGGAAATCTTCCAGGGGCAAAGGGCTCGACTGGAAGAGAGGCTTTTGGTCGCTTCTCGGTAGGCCAACAGACTTGGAACTAAAGCATGAATACTGGTGACCTGCACATTCAGGACAGGGGTGAAATTGGAACCTCATGTAGCCAGTAACCCCACAGGGTCCTGGAGCCTAGTGCTTGCCCAGGTTCTGATGCTCACAGAGGGGACAGTGCAGTGACTCCTGCACCTCCCAATTCTGGTCAATTGCCAGGCCTGACTCTCAAGGCACTGGACAGGACCTGGCCAGCTCTTGTTTGGGGCCTTCTCTTAGATGTGGTCTCTTCATCCCTGATGGCACTGGCTGCAGAAGAGTGGTCCTACGAGCCTTTCCTAAGCTACAGAAAGAGGCGTCTTTTCAAGGGCAACCATTTAATTCATGTGTCCTGAACTTGAAATGATTTGTCAGGACTCCTAAATTCAGCAGGGACTCCATCATATGCAGACCTTTTCTGGAACCCCCACTAGGGTGTAGCACTACCTCCTCCTCCTTCTCAGTACAGGTCAGACCTAAGGAGAAGGGTGTTCCCTCCCTATGGACCCAGTGTTCCTGGAGATCCCATGAGAAAGACAAGGCTCAGGAAGCCAGCGTGGGCCTCTGCCATAGCGCTAGCCTTGAACTGGGAGCCTACTGGAAGCCCACGTTGACCTGCCAGGCCTTGACCCATTTCACCATCCAAGTTGTGGCTGCATTTGCCTTCTTTGTTTGACCAAATGTCCCAGGCTCATGACTTCAGCCCTGAGGTTAGTCCACCAGTTTTTAGTATGGAGGTGAGTAATCGCCAAAGAGCACTGGGCCTGTGAGAGCTGTTCTCAGCAATGGATTCTAGCCTAAAATCTGTTACTCTTTAGCTGGAAACCTCCTATTATTAGACTGCAACAATTCTGGCCCTCGCTTCCAGTCCTCTACTCCACCAAGGGACGTGAAAGAGGTCAGACTACAAGGACAGTTACCTTAAGTTTTCACTCCACGTGGGCTGAGGACAGAAAGCAAGATACAGATGAGGAGAATAATAACACAAAAGCGAATCCTAAGACTCAGACCACAGACTGCTGGTGATCAGAGCATATGAGCAGTGTGGGGACAAAATATTTCTAGGGGTCAATGCTAAGGTGACAGGTAGGAACCAGACATTGGGTACTGGCCATGCCATGGAGGATACACGTTTTAGATGAGAAGGGTATGCACCTGAAATGTGTATAAGATGCTTGACTAATATAATCTTCACATGCTTCATGTGGTCAAAAAACACAGCAGCAACCATTAGTCTTTTCTAGCTGAGTCTGGAAGTTTCTTTACTACAATCCACTGACAAATCTAAAAGGTATTTTGACTTTATTATTATTTTCTTCATCAACTCACAGACAAGGAGAGCAGAGTAATCTGAGAGTCACTGAAAAATTACTGATATCCCATGTGTATCACTGTTTTATAAGAAGACATCTTACACATTAATTTATGACTTGAGAATGAGATAGACTAAAAGAGGATTTGTTCAGCTCTGACTGGAAAGCCCGATTTCGGAAAGCTGGAAAAGAAAATGTGTGATTGTTTCTGTATAGAGAAATATTGGAAAGAAGAGAATGCTGGGGTTTCTTCCTAGAAACAAGGTGGAATGCATCCAAGACAATATAGGATGCTATAAATCCAATGATGAGAACCCATCTACAGGAATCCTGTGCAAATTCTTTTCAAAGCTTACAGAAGGAGCTGAGGGAGGTGACAGGGGCCAAGAACATCAGTGATTTGGTGAGGAGTGCTAACTAGTGTTAGGAACAGAAGGCCCTTTCCCTTATCACCACAGTGTGGAAACCAGATTCTTCCCTTCCTTTTTGTGTGGAAACTGGACCTTTCAATACCTAGACTGGTAATGCTACATGCTCACCTCCTATTTTACTGCACTTTCCTTTCTTCCCTGCCAATTTCCCTGCCCGAAATATTCTCACTGAAAAAGTCCATGTCGGCCCCATATATGTTTCACATCCCCTCATATTTGGGGTTGACACCATCTTCAGCTCAGCCCAGCTGTCATTCAGCTATAATAAATCTTGCTTAGCACCTTTGGCCTTGTGTGTTTCTCCTTCATAGAACCTAACACCTGGTGCCAAAACCCAGGAGGATTTGGTGTGTGCTTAGTGGCCATTTCTCTGAGTCCTGAGGTTATAGGTTTGCAACCCAAAGAGCTGTGGACTGCCACAGCTCTCCTGGGCTAACTTCCAAATCTTACCTTTTCCTCAGGCTCTAAGGGATTTAGACCTAACCTCCCAAATGCTCCTCAAATCCCTCCGGGGGGATGCCATATTTGGAGCTTCACCTTTTCATTGCTGATCTGCCATTCCACTTTGGTCACTTAATTTTCAGGTGAATAGTTATCCACCTCTTCTCAGGTCTTCTGTCTCTCATTCTTTAACAAATCCTAATGCTAAGTCAAAAGACTCCTTGGTCTCCTGGCCTGGGTCCTTCTGAACTGGGGATGCCCAGCTCAGAAAGGAACCCTCTCTATACAACAGACACTTTGTCAGTGGGGATGCTCACCCAAAAAGCCTCTCCCTCCCTGTGGTTTGCGACTCACCCTTCTGACTTTCCCTGTCATTCTCATCCTCTTCATCATGGGGAACACACCTCCACACCCTTCAAAACGACCCTCCTTAACTGCCTTTTAAGGAACCTAGACAATCTCAGCATCAAGGGTGATATCACAGAATTAAGCGTCTCATTTTCTATTGTAACACTACTTGGCCACAATATAAATTGGATAATGGATTTTAATGGCCTAAGAATGGCACCTTCGATTATAACACATTACGAGACTTTGACAACTTTTGTCACCACAATGGAAAGTGGTTTGAAGTTGCCTATGTCCAGGCCTTCTTTATTCTCCACTCCAGGCTCTCTCTCTATAAATCTTGCTCTATTTATCAGATTTTACTTCTTCACTCCAAACAGTCTACTTCCTTTAACTTTAAAACTGGCACTTCCTTTTTCAATTCCGCTGACCACAGACCACCACTCCCATACATTACTCTTTCAGCTGACCTCCCAGATGACTTCCACACTCCCTCTTATCTTAACCCCTTGGCTCCCAATTTCCTTCCCCTTTCCCTTAACTGCTCTGCTCACAACTCCCCCACTCCTTTCTCCCTTAATACCTCTGCTCTTGATGAGTTCAGCTCAGATCCCTCAGAACCCTCCTTCTCCCTCCCTCACACAGATTCTCGGACTCTTCCCCAGAAACCTGGTACTGTGTTCCCTTTAAGGGAAGTTGCTGGAGCTGAGGGTATAGTCTGTGTTCATGTCCCTTTCTGGCTAATCTCTCTCAAATTAACCAAAAGTTGGGTACTTCTCCACTGACCCCACCACTTATGTCAAGGAATTTGAATACCTAACTCAATCTTATGAGATCTTAACCTGGCATGATCTCTACATAATCCTTTTCTCCACTCTTTTCCCTGAAGAAAAAGAGAGAGTACGGAGAGCCAATCAGGTTCAGGCTGATAACCTCCACCAGCAAGATAATCAATAGCTGGTGCTGGCAGTAGCAGCCTCCAGGAAGAATCCCAATTGGAACTATTAGATCTCCTAGGCTGCTAACACCGAAATCATGTGGTGACTTGCCTTATAGCGGGGCTTCAAAAAGCAGTACACAAGGCAGTTAACTATGAAAACCTTAAAGAGATCGGCCAAGATCTAGATGAAAATCCCACCCTTTTTCTGTCTTGCCTAATGGAAGGCCTTCAAAAATACACTAAACTAGACTCCTTCTCAGTGGAAGGCCTCCTCTTCCTATATACTCATTTCATTTCTCAATCAGCTCCTGACATCGGACACAAATTACAAAGGCTAGAGGAAGGCCCCAGATCCCACAAAGGGATCTCTGAAGTGCTGGCTTTAAATATTTCAGTAATAGAGATGAGGAAAATGAACAACTTAAAAAGGTATCAAGCTAAATGCCATATGCTGTCAGCTGCTGTCCAGGGATCCCATGGAAATAAGAAAACCCCTAAGGGCAGAACCCTTAAGGCCCCTTCAGGCCCCTGCTTTAAGTGTGGCCAGGAGGCACACTGGGCCAAATGTTGCCTTAATTCTCATTTTCCTCCAGGCCTGTGTCCACACTGTAGCAAGAAAGGTCACTGGAAAGTTGATCGTAATCTATCCCCCTCAAGAGAGGGTCACATCTCTTCTCTCTGAAAAGTTCAAACAACTGGATCTCAATCTGCCTAGTCTTCTAGGCCTCACCACTGAAGACTGAGGGTACCTGGGTCCCATGGCCTTTATGCCTATTCCTTCTTCCAAGCCCAAGGTAACTCTGCTAGTGGCAGGTAAACCAATCTCCTTTCTTATTGATACAGGGATCACTTACTCTGCCTTACTGGAATATGCAAGTTCTACTTGCTCCTCTCAAGTCTCCAAACCTTTTACCACACCCTCCTTAAATTGTCTCTTACTTGGAACACCTTTCCAGTCACTCCTTCCTAGTCCTACCTAAGTGCCCACCTCAAGTCATTGGTAGAGACATTTTTTCGAAATTCAGAGCCTCCCTTATGCTTCTCTCTCCCACCTCTAATTCAGACACATTCTTCCTTCTTCGTCTCACTAAATCCAAACCGGTTAAAATCCCCTTTCAAACTTCTCTAGTCACATTCAAGTTCTGGGATACCTCCACCCCTTCCATAGCACAACAGCACTCTCCATGTATTTGTGGTTCTTCACTCTTTCTTTTAATAGTTGATCTCTCGCTTCAAAGCATTATGATCTGAGAATACTGTTGGTATGATTTCATCCTTTTATATTTGTTGAGGCTGTTTCTGTGTCCCTGTATGTGGTCAGTCCTTAGAATGTTCCATGTTCACTAAAGAAGAATGTATAAGCAGCTGTTTTGGGATGAAAGGCTCTATAAATGTCAATTATGTCCAGTTGGTCTAACGTGTCATTTAAGGATGCTATTTCCGTACTAATTTTCTGTTTGGATGATCTGTTCTTATCCAACAGTGGGGTATTTAGATCCCCTACTACAATAGTGTTTTGTTCTGTTTCTCCTTTTAATTCTTTTTAATTCTGTTAAAATTATATTTTTGGGTTTTCATGATTGAGAGCACAGATATTAATAAGTGTTATGTCTGCTTGGTGCACGATTTTTTTTATCATTATAAGGTGTCCCTCAATATCTTTCTTTACCTTTTTATTTTGAAGTTTACTTCTTCTGATATTAGTACTCTTACTCCTGCTTTTCTCTGAATGTCATTTGCTTGAAATATCATTTTCCTCCCTTTCACTTTGAGGCTATATTTGTCTCTGGAACTGAGACGTGTTTCCTGGAGGCAGTGTATGATTAGGTTTTGTTTTGTGATCCAGTCTTTAACTCCATACCTTCTTATTGGTGAGTTCAGTCCATTTACATTTAAGGTGATTATTGAAATATGAAATCTTCTTATAGCCATTTTATCTTTTGCTTTCTGGTAGCTCGATGTTTCAATTCCTTCCTTGTCCTTGAGTTTCTGTTGTTTTCTTTATTTTGGTTGGCTTTTGCGAGTTTTCTTTCTGGCCCTTCTTGTTTTATGTTATATACTTCAGTTCTGAGTATTGGTGTGTGGTTATCATTATTAATATGTAAAGAATAGTTTTATATTATATATATTTGTCCATTTTCTTCTTCACATGCCTTATCTCCATTTCCCTTTGTGTATTTGGATCTTCGAATGCTCCCCTTTTCAGTCATTGTTGTCTCAATTTGCCCCTATGTATGGTGAACATTCATTACTATCCTGTTAGAGCAAATCTCTTCTTATTTTTAAGCTTATCGTGCCCTGATTTTATTAAGGGTTGCTTTCCTGTGCTTCTATCAGCCTGCTAGTCACTTTACTCTTTTTAAGTTTTTTTTTTTTTGTCATTTTGTTTTAGGTGAGCTGACCCCTTTCAGGATTTCCTGCGGTCTTGTAGTGGAGAATTTCCTTAATTTCAGTATGTCTGGAAAGGCCTTTATTTCTCCTTCATATGTAAAGGAGATCTTTGCTGGATACATTATTTTTGCTGGGTAGTTCCTTTCACTTAATAGCTTGAAAATTTGATTCCACTCATTTCTTGCTTGTACAGTTTGTGCTGAGAAGTATGATGATAATCTAATGGGTTTTCCTTTATAGGTTATCGTCTTTTTTTTCCCTGGCTGCCCTGAGAATTCTGTCTTTGTCATTGATTTTTGATAATTTTAACATGATGCGTCTTGGTAAAGGCCATTTTGGGATGAGATAATTGGGTGTTCTATTGACTCTTTGAATTCCAAGCTCCAGCTCATTCCTTAGTTTGGGGAAATTCTCTTACACTATTTGTCTGAAAATGCTTTCTAGTCCCTGCTCCTTTTCCTTCTGTTTGAGAATACCCATTATTTTTATGTTTCCTCTCCTGATGGTATCAGTTAATTCCTGTATTTCTCTTTCATTATTTTTTATTCTTTGGTTTCTCTCTTCTTCCTTCTGATTTATTTCTAGATTTCTGTATTCAATATCTGTGATCTTTTCTTTTATTTGGTCGACTCTGTTTCCCAAGTTTCCTATTTTATTTTTCATCTCTTTCAGTGTTGCCTTTATCTCCAGAAGATCTATTCTCTTCTTTTTGAGGGTTTCAATCTCCTTGCTAAAGAACTCATTCTACTCATTTAGTTGTTTTTTAGTTCCTAAAATTGTTGATGTAAATTGTTTTGGATCTCAATAAGTGTTTTCAGAAGTACTATCCTGAATTCTCTGTCATTTAAGTCACATAATTTTATGTCTGTAAGCTTATTTTCTGGAGATTTTTCTCTTTTTTTTTCTGAGAAGTATCATCACCTTGGTTGTTCATGGTGTTTAATGGACTATTTCTCTGCCTGGGCATTAATGGAAGTATATTATGCATTTTTTTCCAGAAAGATTTATTATATAAAGGTATCTCTTTAGCCAGTTGCAAAGAAGTCATTTTTCTTTTAGTTTCCAGTAGGTGGCATCTAAGCCTCTTGGATCTCTGCTTTATATAAAGTCTTAATAATGTCTTTTTTTTTTTCTTATAGATATTCAGTCATGCTCACTACCATTAATTTCAGCTTCTGTGTTTCTCCCAGTCCAAAGCCCGACATCCAGGATTCTGACCTGTGGTAGCTCTTATGCGCACATCCCACGCTCAGACATGCTGGTGTGGAATTTCAGTGTTTTTTTTGTTGAGTTTTAGATGTTCAGCTTATTGTTGTTTCAAGGGAAGAGATTTGGGGATGTTTCTCTCTCTACCATGTTTCTGACATCAATCTCTTGGAATATTCTTAATATTTATTTATTTAATTTATTTCACTGACAAAAAGTTCTTATATAATGTTGACCTGAAATGCTAATAAGAAACATTCCTAATGTGAAAATAGATTTCAAAACATTAAACCCATTCATGTGGTTTGTCATTGGTTTTGGTGATTGATCATAGTAAGGAGGTAATTTTCTATAGCTACTTTGATATGAAGTATTTGTAATAAAAAATGAATGTTGAATTTTATCATTCTTTTTCTTATTTACTTAGATGATTTTGAAAATTTTATTTTCTTAATATAGAATATTACATTTATTCATTTTAGAATTTAAAACGATGTTAGTTTTGTATATTTATTCTTATATTTACCACGGGATCCATTTTACTCATATTTGTATTTATCTTTAGGTGACAGGTTAGTCAATAATTTGTATTGCTATAGTTATATTTCAGAATCAAGACAATAGTGATATAAAACCCAGAAGGTGAATTCTATCATTTTGTATTCTCTTGACGAGTTCATATAGAATTGGTGATTTCTTTAGAAAAAGTTTACTCATTTATCAGTGAAGCCACCTCATCCAGGAGTCGATGTTGCAGGAAGATTTTAATAACAGTTTCCATGTCTTTAAGAGATATGGATTTATTCAAAGTTTCTATTTCTTTTTGTATAGTCTTAATGTCAAAGTCTTCCTAAGAAATTATTCATTTCATCCAAATTTTCAAACAATTGGCATAAATCTCTTTGTAACTTTCTTTTACAGTCTTTTTTATTTTGTTTTATTAGTGACACTTTTCCTTCATGTTAGTCACTGGGAAATAGAATTGAAAGCAGCATGTCAGGCTTTACTTCAGAGAAAGTCTCCAGGAAAGCCTCAGGACAGAGGGGACAAAACAAGGGCACAGCAGAAATCTGCAACCTCTGGCACTCACAGCTGGAGTGAGCACTAAGCACAGCCCAACTCCTGCCCAGATATACACAGAATCTCACACTATAGTCATATGCATCTCAGGTCCTGCCATTTGAAAAAAAAGTATGAGAACAACAAAATAAACCGTCTAGGGAGACAAAGCACAAAGCAGAAACAAACTTAGATATGGCACAGATTTTGGAAATAACAGATAGGATATTTAAAATAACTATAACAAATACATTAAGGGCTCTCATATAAAAAGAAACATCCAAGAACAGATGGATGATGTAAACAGAGAGATGGAAATTCTGAGAAAGAAACAAAAGGAATTGCTGTAAATCAAAAACACAGAAATGGAAATGATGAATACCTTTGACAAGCTCATCATAAGAATGGGCACAGTTAACAAAAGAAACAAGGAGACTTTTGCTATTTGATTGTTTATTGAAGTTATTCAATTACTAATATACATAAATTCCATTAAATACTATCATTGTTTTATATAAATAATAGTTATTTAATTTTACCACATTATCATCTACCTTCATAGATTTTATTTCTTCGTATATCAATGTATTTTCACCTGTGATCATTTACTTTATGCTTTAAAAACATCATTTTGTATTCTTTTAATTAAAGATTGAATATGATAGTTTCTCATTTTTTTTTTGTTTGCCTATGATTGGCTTATTTTTCTTCATAGATTCCAGCAGATTTTTCAGAGCCTGAAGTTCAAGGTCAGTAGCTATGTCTCTCAGCACTTTAAAAGTGTCATTCCATAGTCATTAATCCATTATTATGACTGGGAAATCAACTATTGCTTTTGTCAATGCTTCTTTAAAAACAATGTATTTCTATTTCATTTTTTGCTATAAATATCTTACTCTTCCTTTTTTTTTTTTCCAGTTGTAGTGCTACTGTGCATCTAAGATTAGCTTTTCTTTTTATTTGTGCTCTTCAGGTTTTATAGCTCATTTTGAATCTTTGACTTGATGGGTTATTTTGTGTTTTGAAAAATTGCATCTAACACCTATCAGAATGGTTATCATCAATAAATTTAAAAACTGATAAGAGTCGGCTAGGATGTGGAGAAAAGGGACCCCTTGTACAATGTTGGTGGGATTACAAATTAATACAGCCACTATAGAAAGAAGTTTATAGGTTCCTTAAAAAATTAAAAAGAACTACCTTTTGACCCAGCATTTGCACTTCTGGGTATTTATTAAAAAAAAAAAAAAAACTAAAACACTAATTTGTAAAGATTTATGCACCCTAATGTTCACTGCAGTGCTATCCATAATAGCCAAGATAAGAAAGCAACCTAAGTGACCATAAATAGATGATTGGATAAAGAATTTATGGTACATATATACAGCGTAATATTATTTGGCCATAAAAAATATGAAATCTTACCATTTGCAACAACATGAATGAACCTAGAAGATATTATGCTGAGTGAAATAAGTCAGACAGAGAAAGACAAATATTTTATGATTTTACTTATGTGCAGTATCTAAGAAACAAACAAAGCAAGCTAACTAAACAAAAACAGACTCACAGATACAGACAACAAACTGGTGATTGCCAGAGGTGAGGAAGGTTGGAGGGCTGGGTGAAAAGGTGAAGAGATGAAGAAATACAAATTAGTAGTTATCAAATAGTCATGAGGATGTAGAGTACAGCAGAAGAAATATAGTCAACATTATTGTATGGTTCTGTGTAGTGTCCAATGGCTGGTAGAGTAACTGGGGAGATCACTGTATAATACTGTATACCTGAACTAATATAAAATATAATAAAATAAAAATAAGAAAAAAAATGCTATCTTTTCTTTAGCTATGCTTTTGCCCTTTCTCCCTTTACTCTCTCAGACTTCAAACACAAGCAGTTAAGTTTTTTTCACTGTTTATTATATTATCTCATGATCCATTTTATATTTCACAATCTTTCTTATCTCTGTGTTGAGACTGGCTATTTTCTTCTGGCTTAACTTACAGTTTACTAATTTATTTGGTTATCAAATACTCTATTCAACTCATCTATTAAGTTCTTAATTTTAAAATTTTCACCAGAATTTCAAATTTTTATTCTTTTAGAGTTTCCAGTTGAAATTCTCCATATTGTCAATTACCTCTTGAACATATTTTATTATTTTTAAATCTCTTTGATAACTATGGCATCTGAATTTCTTGGTGTTTGATTCCAATTAAGGTTAAATTTCCTGTTTTTAGTCACGTAATACTGTCCCCTGTGTGCTTGGAAATATCTGAGTAACACACATGTCTATAAATAATTTTAGAGAAAATCTGGATCCTTAGATGCCAAAATCTTTTTCCAGAGGAAGTCACATGTGACTGGCTGGTAGCTGGTCAAAGGCGGGCCACGGGTGAGGTTCTCCATGGTTTCTCCATCTCTGTGTGCGGACTGCTCTGCTTCCTGGGCCACATTTAGAATTCTTTTCATTTCTTATTCCTAAACTCAAATTTGTGGCCCTACTGCCTCAGAAGATTTAAAGGTTATTTTTTAAATTTCTCGACCTCCTGCACTACTCTTTACTCAGTTTTGCGTCTCCTGGCTGCATGTATGTGGCAACTTCTCTGAAGGGAAAAGTGGCTCTTCCTGTTGTTTCATGCCTTCCTTCTTCCCTTCTACTCAGGGGTCTTGTTCTCTCAAGTCCTCGTTACCTGGTTGGGTTTCTAAGATCTTCAATCTCCAGTTTATCTACTGAGCTTTTATACTATTTTCTCACTGTTTTCCATGGAAAGACTTGTCTGCATGAGCACTATCTGAGAGGTGGAAGTCCCTGTACCACTGGTGACATCAATCTAAGCGGGGAGATTCAACAGAATGAGAAGACAATCCTCATGTGCCCTTTGAGTTGCGTCCTACAGCCCTTTGTGCAATGGGCATCTACTCTTGTTTAGGTGACCAAGCACCGCATAGTACCTCACTCTGCTCACCAGCTTTCTTCTACTTGTTTCTCTGTTTTACAGATATCATAATATAGGACCAGGATTTATGTATACGTTTCCTCAGTTTTTTGCATTTATTATTTTTACTGAGATTGCATTTAAAATGCAGAAGCTCCAGGCCTGGAATGTGCACCTGGGCTTTGGCTATTCCAAAAAAAAACCACCAGGAGGAGCAAAGGGGTGAGACATGTTATTTATTACACATAGGGCAGAGGAGCTCTGATGGCAGCTGGTCGGAGTTGCAAGAAACTGCACCTGGCCAAGAGCAAGCAGAGTTGTATGCATACAGGCAGAGAGAGGGGTTATCTTATTGGGGGAGCAGCTAACTTATCAGACAAATGGGGCTAAATACGATGTACTGTTTGGTTACAGGAGCAAATGTCTTTTGGGGCAGCAGAAAACTTACTTGGGAGCAGGCACTGCCTACAGCCCTTTGTTTACTGCCTTCCTTATGGCTCCTGACCAGGCAGCCATCTGTCTTCTTAGTAGGTAGAGGGGTTATGTTCTGAATTAATCCCACAGCACTGCAAAAGCAAATGAAAGAAAATCCTATCTGTGATCTTAGGTCCACCCCACCACCATTGCTCTGTATCACAGACTGCGGGGCATGAAAGCCTGTGTGCACATCATTGGGGACAGAACTGATATTCTCCAACCCTATCACCACTGCTGCAGCCACGAAGACCCTCCAGATCATCTGGAGAAGTGAGTCCATGCACCTTCAAAGAGGAGGAGGGGACACACACATTTTTGCTTAGCACAGGGCTGTGAACCACAGGAAGTATCAATGGAAGACCAAGTGCTTCAGACATCCAGAGTCTCTATATTTCTTCTGAAGATGGTAGAGGATGGTGCATTTAAAAAAAAAAAATCTTTATAAAACTGGCATTAGTATTTTTTTGTGACAGATTTCCAAGGGAAAAAAAATAGGAATTATGTTAGAAAACTTGGCAAGAGGGAAGATCTAATTCTAAGTACCTGTCGAAAATTCTAAATTACCTTGATTATGCCACAGTGATTTTAAAATAGACATATAAACCTCAGTTTCATTTATACTCTTCAATGAAAAGCAAGTGTATAAATGAAAAAAGAAATACTATTATCGCATAAAAAATAGGAATTCCACTATGAATCATAGAGAAAAAAAGTATGGCTCCTCCCTTAAAATAAATGGAAGGTGATTGGTCTATGGCCATGCCACCCTGAACATGCATGATCCTGCCTGATCTTGGAAGCTAAGCAGGGTCGGGCCTGATTAATACTTGGATGGGAGACCACTTAGGAAGACTGGATGCTGTAGGCGTAAAAAAATAAAATAAAATAAAGCTTGATTAGTACTTGGATGGGAGACCACTTAGGAAGACTGGATGCTGTAGGCGTAAAAAAAATAAAATAAAATAAAAATGGAGTGTCCCGTCCCACGGGACGACTAACAGGAGCTCCGACCAGAAGTGTGACTCGAGGAGACAATCTGCAAGAGAATGGGGGACAGGAGACGTGAAGAATGGAGGCAAGACAAAGTTCTGATCAAGCCAAGACAAAGTTCTGATCAAGCCAAGACAAAGTTCTGATCAAGCCAAGACAAAGTTCTGATCAAGCCAAGACAAAGTTCTGATCAAGCCTTGTTTATTGTAGGTAGGGGTAGAGTATATAAAGGGGAGGATTTGCATAAGCACGGTTGCCTTGGATACCGAACCGCAGAACATTCCATTTCCTTATATGACCCCAAAATGCAGAAGGGTCCTGGGAGAGGAGGGGGCTGCAAGGTCAGATTAGTTTAAGCAAATGGCTCAAGGGGCCCAGGGCATGTCAGGGCATGTCAGGGCAACTGACTTTATGCTATCTATCCTATCAAATAGCACAGGGCGAGGCAGACCCTGTCCCAAGGCGAAGTTGCCTAGATCTCAGGTATGAGAGCCTTGATAAGAACGGTTCCCGACAATGGAGGTGGTTGTAGAGAAAACACTCTTATGAAACAGAAGAATATCACAGCACTCTGACAGAAAATGAAAGACTGTAATTTAAAGCTATTGCTACAGTTAAAGTCGCCACAAAAGTTTAATACATCCTTTTAAAATAAATACTCTCCATGCCTGTGTGGAGGTGATATTATTAGGATGGGCTGTTCTTTTAAAATCATGAAATTGAGTTTGGAATAAATTTATAGAGGATAGAGGGAATAAAAAAATATGCTCCAGTAAGTGATATAGGACAGAGTAATTTTAAAATGAAGAGAATGAGGATTTCTTTTTCTTCTTATTATTTATGCCTATAGCACCTGGTCATCCTAGGAGGTCACCCATGCAAGTACTAACCAGGCCAGATCCTGCTTAGCTTCCAAGAAGAGACATTGAACTTGTTCAGGGTGGCATGGCCATAGGCTGTGGATTGTGGCTCCACTGGCATATGAACCCAGGACTTTCTGTGTGTAAAGAAGATGTGCTGCTACACTATGGAACTATGTCCTAGAGGGTGTCTTAACTTTAAGTTTATGTTGTCTTGGTAAAGGTGATTATATCATATGATAAAAAACAAAGTAGAAACATACTCTATGCCAGCCAATGGAATAAGATAGACCAAACTAATTATTATTAGCAAAAATATTACTTAAAATATCAAACTATTGTACACTATGTAGAGTAGATTTATGAACTGTTACATTTCATGCTATGGTTTTATTTTTAACAGTTGTCACTTTAGCAGTCTCCTTTATGCCCAGAACAAATACTGTTCTACTCCAGGAGCAAAGGGACTTGGCCTTTCTAGTCCAATTCTGTCCTTTTGTCAACAAAACAGTAACTGATTGGTTAGATCTAATTCAAGACCAAGAAAGCAATGAGCTAAGCAAAAGTGTTACAACTTTTAAGTCTTTTAAAACGTTTCTTACAGCCAGGACTTCACCCTTGGACACATTAAATTTCCACAAAGAAGTGTCATTTAGTAATTGTTAAAAGAGACCGTTAAAAATCTAACTTCAGATTTTCCTTTGGAATAGTGTCCTTAGCTCATATCTATTCATCCACACTTCCCGTTTCCAAACCCCTTCTACTTATGAGCATTGCCCCTTGATATGGTTATAAGAGTATTGCTCTATAACTACTATTTTATGGATAGCTTGGTTTTACACCTCACTGGAGGTAGAGATGGGCACTAATTTGCATGGAGAATTAGTGAAAATGAGGCTTAAGGAAGATTTATGCTGATGAACCCTAGAGGATAAGTCCTGAGTCACAGGATATTTGTGCCCCACATTAATGTGCACCAAAAGGTCCCCTCTGCAGAGAAGGCGTCAGTATCAACAGGACGACATACTCGTTCTTTTAATTTAGTTGGCATTTTCCCTCAGGCCAGTGCTGGCGACCATGATGACATGGAAGGTGGTGCCCTTGCCCAACAAGAACTACTCTCCTTCCCCTGTTATCATCTGCCTATCGCACTTGCCATCACTCATTCTGCAGGCCACAGATAACACCTTAGCACAGGATGCAACCCCAACAACAGGCTAGTTTATCTGTGACCCCTTCATACTGAAATAGCCAGAATCTGGTGCCTCATTCATTGAGGCAATGCTACAGTGGACATCACAACGCATTTATCCAGCATGGTAAATTCATGTAAACCATAGTTTCTGACAAAATTACATTTACAGCAAAGAAAGTAAAGCAATGTTGGATTGACAGACCTGATCTTGTACTATATCATTTATCATCCAAAATAGGATAGTTTTTAACACAAAAGGGTTAGCTAGTAATAATTGTTTATGAAGAAATGTGTAAACCAGGATTTTCCAAAGCTAACAAGGATGTGTAGTTGTTCTAGTTCTTTCTCAAAAACACAGGATTCTGGGCTGGTGAAATGCCTGTTGATAAAAATGTGATTCTGCTATAGTGACAAATGGGAACCAATATCTTAGAGGATTGTATGTTTGTCCTACATTTGCTTTCTGCCCTGATGATGGTGCTATTTATTCCAGATCCAAAACATGTTGGTCTGGGGTGAGGGGACCATAGTGGGAGGCAGAAACGATAGGCCCTAAGGCAGAATTGTGTTACATGGTTGGAGAGATGGCTACTGTCCAGAGGACCCTTGAGACCATGCCTGCACTATCACGTTTAGGAATGTCAACAGAAGACAGCACAAACTTCACCCACGTCCAACCACAGGGAAGGGAAGCTTGGATCCTTATGAATGGAGACCCTTCATTAGCTGAGGTGCTGGCTGAGGGGCAAGGAACATGGACTGGACAGCAGTTGGAGGAAATTGTCTATTCCAGCTACAGCTGTGTGACCAGCCACAGACTCAAGGACAACAGAAACTGACCTCACCCTCTTCCTGCCATGTATTCATTTTTACCATTTCCACCCCTTTCTCTCCTTGTACTCCCCACACTCTTTTATCATGTTGGAGATCACAAGCAATGTAACTTCTCCCACAGGGTATGATAGGACAAGTAGATGTGGCTAAGGGACAGTAGGGTCAGATCACTCAACATCTATTTCCACCTCTTTCTTAAAACTATAGAGTTCCAGGTGTGGTTTAGACACTGCCAGCCAGATACTCTGATATGAGCCCTAAGTTTGGAACTAAAAAAATATATTTTGCTGCCATGGAAATAGTGCTCAGAGTGGTTCCAAAGGGGCCTTCTTCCCTCCATTCTGATTTCCTCGTTGTGCCTGAGGTTTAGCCAAGTTCAAAAGTTCAGTTTTGCATGGAGGAGGTGCATTAGTTCAGCTTTCCAGGGCCCCAGTTCCACTGTAGATGGCTCTCTTGATAATAACAACTCCATTTTGCTATTTTTCTTTCACATAAAACGTAACCACCTGAGTTGAAGAACTCAATCAAGCCTGTTAAACGTGTGTCCCCACATGCAAGGAGCACATATACAGGGCAGACGAAGAATTACAGGTCATGCTCTGTTTTATTTCTTAGTTTTAACTTATGGATGAATTAATTCACTTATGACACATTTGATAGCAGTTTCTAAAAAAGTATAATGGAAATGAGATCCTGAGATCATGAATGGGAATTAGCTAAAAGAGGAATAGGGGGAAAGAGTCAGGAAGAAAAGAAATGTTGTCTTCAGTCACTAATTCTAATAGTATTAAACACAAAATGAGCTATCACCTCACACCTGTCAGAATGGCTATTATCAATAAACCAACAAACAAGTGTTGGTGAAGATGTGGAGAAAGGGCACCCTTATGCACTGCTGGTGAGATTTTAAGTTGGTGCAGCCACTGTGAAAAACAGTATGAAGATTCCTCCAAAAATTAAAATCAGAACTACCATACGACCCAGCAATTCTACTTCTGGGTATTTATCTGAAGAAATCCAAAACACTAAATCAAAAAGATATATGCATCCCTATGCTCACTGCAGCATTATTTACCAAGATAGATGAATGGATAAAGATGTGGTACATATATACATGGAATATTACTCTGCCATAAAAAGTGACATTTTGCCATTTGCAACATGAATGACTCTAGAAGGTATTAAACTATATGTCAGAGAAAGACAAATACTGTAGAATTTCACTTATGTGGAATTAAAAAAAAATGAACAAATTTGCAAATAAAGAGGACAAAGTGATGATTGCTAGATGAGAAAGCGCCTGGGTAAAAAAGGTCAGATTAAGAAGTATTAATTGCAAGTTATAAAAATAGTCATAGGGATGTAAAGTACAGCATAGGGAATATAGTCAATAATATTGTAATAAGTATGTATGGTGACAGGTGGGTATGAAACATCGTAGCGATCACTTCATAAGGTATATAAATGTCTAATCACAATGTTGTAAACCTGACACTATTATCATTGTCAAGTATAAGAAATAAATCTTTTTAAGGCGGGGGGATAGTTTTGGCATCTACCTGTGATTTGATGACTATTGAAATTCTTCAATAATTTACAAACTGCTTTTACAAACTTTAATTAGAGTCAGATATTAGTGCCTTTTCTTTATAAAATTTTAATGTTATTTTTAATAAGAAATACAACACACATCTCATCCATTAAACCAATTTATCTAAAGGGAAAAATAGAAACAACATGATTATTGGCATGCTAATAAAATATTTTTAGCAAGACATATAAAAGTAATATGTTAAACATTTTGTAAGAAACAGTATAAAACAAAGTTAAAATATTTTTGAAATGACAAAATCTGTTTAACCAACTTATATTCCTTCAAAAAGACATTGGCACTTCTTGTCTTGGCTTAAAACAGAACAACAAAAAAAACACTTAAAACACTTATTACTTTCTTTCATCCATATCAATTAACTATATTGGCTAAACTGAATAAAGTTCACAGGGATATGTTTTGATGAAAGCAATAAACGTAAAATTCAGGCAAACTTGATAGTATCAGGTAAATGGCAAGTTTAGAAGGATCTTTCAAAGTGCCTTTAATGTACTTGGAGCTATTATAGATTTCAAAATGCACTTATGTACCTTTTGCACATCTAATCCTTATAGCATTCCTGAAGGAGGAAAGACAACAATGTTCCTATTTTACTGAAGAGAAAGCTGAAGCTACTCATTTAAGATCATACGACTTAATCAGTGGCACAAACACACTTATCAACAGGACAGGATTTCCTGTTGGTAGATTTACTTTCCTAAATGCATCAAGATATGATTCAAGCATGAAAAAAGTATAAGTTCCTTGAGATCTGACTCTAGTCATAATAAATGATAAGACAAGTCCGCTTAAGATGTCTCACATACTACTCAAATTACAGTAAAACACTAGGAAAAAGAAGAAGGCTGATAGATGGGAAGAATGATATGAAACATAACATTAAAAAGTTCCATGAGAATCTAGAATAAACTAGAACTGAAAAAAATGGTCTTAATCATAAAGCCAATATTCAGACCAAAGTGATTAAAAAAAAAAAAGGACACACAAATAGAATGACAGGGAATTATTAATTTTAGTTGCTCATTGTATGGCATATATCCCCATGTAAATCATTCTAAAAGTTCTTTGAGGTAGACAAATGTTAGGAATGAACTGGGTTCACGTAAAAAAAAAAAATGAGGAGGCATGGAGGAGAGGCCCTATCTTTAACACTATCTTTAGAAAACATTCCAGTTATTTGTAAAAATCCTTTTTGGTAAAGTGCTTAGATGCTAGTAATTTTATTCCTACATTTAAATGTTGAAATTAAATATTTTACAGTTAAAGTACCAAAGCCAACTGAGACTTTTCAAAGAAAGCCTACCAGAGTTCACACCAAATTTATAACTTTTTATAACTTATGTGCATGGACTGCATTGTGTTCTCCTCAGTTTTTCATGTTGAAGCTCAAATGGGCTTCCCCTGAGAAGTGTCTCCATGATTCCCTCAGTCAGATGTAATGCCTCTTTGCTCACCACACTGGTACACTGCTGTCATTGTGTTGTCTGTTCACTACTCAAAAGACATACAGACAAACCTGCTTCTTCAGTTTTGAATCTTCAGGACCGAGCATTCTGTGAGTACTCATTAATCAAGTGCCCATTTGACTTGATCTCTCGAGCAATTCATTGCGTATAATGGGAACAAACTGGAGGTCTGTAGCTCTTCACATAAAATTCAAAAAATTATCCTAAAAACTCATTTTTATTCCTGTTTCTTTTTGCCCTCAGGGGGAATTAGTCTACCAGGACAAATAACTAGGTTACAACCTTAGCCCCTCTTTCTGACCCTATTTTTATTAGATAAGTTACATTTCTTTCATTAAAATATCCTTATGCATATTTACAAGTAAAATTAAGTCACAAGAATGGCAACAAAACATGATTCTTAATGACATAAAATTTTTTAACTCTGATACTAGTTCATGTAAAAATAAAAACAAATTCTTGTGCTTGAACACTATTATTATTATTTATTTATCTAGGTGAGGCAACCCTTGGTTGACCTCACAGATTGCAAGGACCTTGTCAGCTTTACAATCCCTTATTTTTTAATTTTTACACCTATGGTACCTGGTCATCCTAGGTGGTCTCCCATCCAAATACTAATGAGGCCCGACCCTTCTTAGCTTCCAAGATTAGACGGGATCGGGCTTGTTCAGGGTAGCATGGTCATAGACTTTGAACATTATTTTTAAGCACTTAACAATGAATTTGAGAATCTGAACTTTCACTTGAAAGATCTCCAGGGAAAGAAATGTTATGAATGGAATGAAGGGAAATAGCTATTCAAAGGCACATATTTTTGTATTTGTCTTGCTCCAATTTCTGCTACATAGATTGCTCCAGTCTTCTCATTGACATCTAAGAGATGAGGTAAAACTTGATCTGCTAGTTGGATTGAGCTGATCACAGAACAGTAGCCAATGCTTCCTACTGGGGGTGCTGCCACAAATAAGAGCCTGCTAAGATTCAGCTGGACTATAATCAAATACTTCCCGTCAGGAGTAAATCTAAGGAGAAAGTCATTTTACATAATAAATTTATGCAAAATTAACATTTGTTTTGTCAGTATGTTTATCCCCCCTCCCCACCCCTGCCAGGGCTGAAGAGCAGGAACCTACTTGCTGAAGTTTTTTTACCCCCAAAAGTTATTTTATTGGCCCTTCTGGTTGATACATTATTTATAGCACATTTCCTAGATCCATAATATGCTGAGTTCGTTCTTTAAGTGCTCTTCCCCCCATACACAACAATAACAAAATAAGTTTCACAGATTTCACATAAGAATTTATATACCAAACTGTTTACTAGACCAACTGAGTGACTCATTTATTCTATAAATATTGAATTCCTAGTGTACCTATACTATTCTAGGTACGAAAATACAGTTGTGAGCAAGAAACCCAAATCTCTACTCTCTTGTCTTTATATTCTAGTAGGAGAATAAACAATGAAGAAATGGAGATAAAATAAAATAACAAGTATTTATAGAGGCCATGATAAAATCCTACGAGAGTCAAAAGATACAGAGTGATGGGGGCATGGGGCATGGACTTTATTGAGGGTTTAAGTATAGGTGACCATATGGGACCTGGCTATCATAATGGGTCGCCAAAAGCAAGAATCAAAGGGTCTCAGAGAATGCCAGAATGAGTGTTGAAGGGTTCTTTTAAAGGAATTTAAATTGATCTAATTCTGTTAATGAGGGAACAAGAGATTTGTGATGGTAGAGACTACCAAAGATTAGCTTAAGTTTTTAAAAAATAACACTATCAGAGTACTACACTAAATAAAAGTAACAAGAATCAGCGTTAGGTTAGGTAGACTCAAGATTTTCAAATTCATTCTATTTTTAAAAATTTACCAAACACATCTCGAAGGTAAAGGCTGCAGGAAATGTCCAGCATATACTATTTCTGATACTTGGGTCACACAGTGCATTGGGAGTGTAATTTGACATTTGAAATATGACATGTTTTCTGCTTACTTGTTTCCTTCCACCTTTTTCCCTGCTTAAAATTAACAATAAATATTTTATACTTTCAGCTAGCTCTTCAGAGAACCTAACAAAAAGCAAACAAAACAAGCATTTTAAAATAAAAAGCTATTACCTTACTGAAGAAGGTCCCTCTTCTGTGAAACAATTATTCCATGCTCCTAACCACTCCCCAGTGTCTTTATCAAAAACCTGAATTCTTTTATTTCCTCGGTCAGCAACCCACACCTGAAAACACAAACAAAAAAAAGTTTTCTGTAAAAGATCTATATCATGAGAAGAAAGAAAAAAGGGAAAAAAAGGGAGATGGGAGAGAATGTTTATTTTCATTAATTTCACACACATTATCTCATTTAGTACTTATAGGACCCCAAAGAGGAAGGTATTAAAAGACCCATTTTAGAAAGTTCAGAAAGATTAAAATGTCTTGTTTGAAGTCAGTTTACAACTAATGAGAGAACAACTATAGCTATCTGTCTTAACCTAAAGCCTATAATGCTGTCTGCTATACTAAGCATTTGAATAGCTAAAAAATTAGAGTACCCTAACATGAGGCAGAGGATTTGTAGACACTGATGCAACAGCATTCATTCATTCCTCTAACAAGCATTCACGGTCATTGAGTACTGCCAACTTGTCAGTTCCTGGAAGAATGACAACGAAAAGCAGGCTTGCTTTTCATGAGCTCCGGCTAGGAGGAAGCCAGGTATTCATTCATACTGCAATATCATTTAACCTCTACCTGTTATTTACCAAAGTATGTCCAAAGTACCAAAACACTTAAAGAGAAAGCTTGGGAAATTTTAGTAACACATAAAGAATGATTGCAGGCTAACAACAGTTTAATTTAGGTTTGCTACAGGCTGTAATGAGTTATTAAGAAAACTGCTATTATAAAACAGGAAGGTACATTCTAAAAGACATTTCAAGTATTGTATTTAATCTATGCAACGTATGGCAAACATATTGAAATAGTTCTTAATAACATGTTGCTAGGGTTGTAGAGAGCTATGTAAAAATGGACTGGAAAGGTGGACCAACGCTGCTGCCCCTACCTCCCTATTTCAGAATCTTTGGATTTCTTGGTTTTGTGGATTCACGGACTATTTTTTCAGGGTAATCACAACTATATCTTTGTCAGTGCACGTTAGTTTTGGTAGCCACTGAACTGATCTCCAATCAGAAACAAATATAGACTTCATTGCATCACTGTAGAAAGGCTGCTGATTCCTAAACAAGGTAATTTCTCAAGATCTTTTCCTGATCTATGATTCTTTACTAAGGATTGGATTTTCCTTAAATATTTTGGGATTACTGTCATAGTGACCAAGGAGGAAATATAGTTCAGTTCCTGGGATTGAATGAAACCTGAAATTATTAGCATTATTTTTCCTATTCAGTGTATTTTAATTATGAGAAAGATGGTTTAAGAAACAAATCTAACTCTGAAACTAATTATCTTTTTATACAAGGTTGGGGTGATGATCAAATGAATTAATCATGTAAAATGCTCAGAAAAGCATTGCTGTTGTTATAAAAACACAAGTGTATAGAAATAACTTATTTTTCATTATTCAGTAATGCCAAAGAATCCCTATCAAACAATTTCTAAGGCCACTCAAAAGGACATTCCTCACCATGTTGAATTTACCTGGGCCTAGGTTTTCCATGCTCAGAAATCTGACCTTATTCTTATCCCATGAGGAGAGTAGTTAATTCCAACTTTCTATACAAAGTTCACATGCTCAGTTATCTAACTATGTATGATGGAAAATACTTGAAAATTTTACAATCAAAACATTCTCACTTTGTCAACATAGGAAGCCATGCAATCCAGAAAGTTGCTTGCCGAGCACAAAAATGGGTTAAGTTTCTAATGGCATGAAGCGAAGACAGTCTGAAGCATCCCTTATGCACCAAAACATTTAGTCATTTAACAAATATACATAAGTTGACAACTATGTGCTAGGTATTGAGATATAGAGTGAAAAAGATTCAGTATGTGCCCTCACACAGCCTATACGCTATTAGGGAAGACAAATTATTCTATTATAGCATGATAATTACTATAATAGGGAAGTACAGGCTACTATAGGAAAACAGAAGAAGAAACTAATACAAAACAGTTCGGTTTGGGATTTGGTTATAGAAAGGTAACCCCAGAAAAGTGGCATGTATGTTTAAAAACAAAAGAGGTGGTAGTGGATACAGGTGGAAAAATAAGAAATGTATTGTAATTTAACAGTTAAAGATTTTTGGTCCCAAACAGAGAGCAGCGAGTAAAATCAAGTTTGCCTAGGCTGCTTCCAAGATTAATCTCCTCCATCTCCCTTTGATCAGTATATTCTAGAATTAACTTAAATTTAAGATTTACAAATATATTTGAACACCTATAGTTGTTTTCCTAGTAGGAGAGCAACTTTTTTTTTCCCCAGGTAATTTTACCTTCTGGTCTATTATTCGTTCTTTCCACCCTTTAAGTGACATAGAAACTCTATTTTGCTCATTTCTAAATATTTGGAAACTGCCTCCATTACAGGACTCAAATATTTATAAGGGAGTAAGTAGGTATACCCAGACCTAGAGGAATTGTCCAGACACACCCAGATACACAAATCCACTAACATACATACATATCCAGATGTCCAGACATGTACAGGTTTAGCAAGATTCATATACACAAACCCAGATACACACTCCTAGACACACAACCTTATTCAGGCACATAGTTCCAGATACCATGACTCTGTATTTTTACCCGACCAGTTGAATCAACTGTAACACTGTGAGGTATGTTGAACTTCGCAGGCCCTGTTCCATTTTCTCCATGTAGCCAAAGCACCACGAAATCTATAAATGATAAACATATATGGTTAGGGCAACATATCTTACAGAATATCTTATGCATTTGTGTACTATATTTCATGTTAAAGGTTGCAAACTATTCAATTATAAAACCCTTTCCTGGCTTTCTGTTTATATACCCATTTGTCTAATTCTTACACTTTACAAAAAAAAAATCATTTTGTTTCAAGCAATTAATCTACTTAATGATTATCTCCATATGAATTTTTCATCACTCAAAATCATTGTTTAAGGTTCATGTCAATCTCTCCCTCAAAACTGGTTTCCCTTTTCAACTTATCTGTTCTTTGGTATTATCATTCCCTTGAGCTTAAATAGTCATATTATGTTTCTATAGTCTGTCTCCTTTGTCACCCTGTAGTGAGTTGAACTGTAGTCCCCTGAAAAAATATGACCAAGTCCCAACCTCCAGTACCTGTGAGTGACCTTACTGAAAATAGGGTCTTTGCAGATATTAAGTTAGGAATTTTGAGATGAGATGATCTTGGATTTAGGATGAACCCTCTATCCATTGACTAGTGTTCTTATAAGAGAAAGGGGAGAGATCTGAGACACACAGAGAAGAAAACCATTTGAAGATAGAGGCAGAGACCGGGGTGATGTTGCCACAGCCAAGTAAGGTCTGGAGCCACCGAGAAGCTGAAAGAGGCAAGAAAGAGTCTCCTCTAGTGCCTTTAAAGGAAGAAAGGCCTGCTCTATAGATTTCAGGCATCTGTATTCCAAAACCACTAGAGAATAAATTTGTTTAAGCTACCCAGTTTATAGCAATTTGTTGTAGCAGCCACAAGAAACTAAAATACCTAAAGTCAATCTGTCTCCTAAATTTGGTTGTTTCTTTCTCTCATAGAATTTTTTGGATTCTTTATCCCCAACTCATCACTTTTTACTATCACCAAATTCAGTTACTAGGTGAAAATTAACTACATAGTCTCCATATGACATAACTTACTGCAAATGTATCTTGACATAGTACTGTATCTTGTAAAAACTCTGCTTCTATAGCATCACTTTTCTATTTAAAATTTTCGAAGACTCTCTTTTTCTTTTTTTTTTAATTTTTGCTTTTCAATTAGTGTTGACATTCAATATTATTTTATTAGTTTCAGGTATACAGCATAGTGATTAGACATTATATAATTTACAAAGTGATTTCCCCCCATTAGTCTACCACCCATCTGACACTATACATAGTTATTACGATATTGTTGACTATATTCCCTATGCTGTACTTCACATCCCTATGTTACTATTTTTTAACTTCCAATTTGTACTATAGTTTTTTTTGTTGTTGTTTGTTTGTTTGTTTGTTTTTGCTTTCTGGCCAACATGAGGTTTTAAAATTTTATTTTATTACTAGTTTTAAGTATACAATATATTGGTCAAAGAAAGATAAATACCATATGATTTCACTTACATGTGGAATCTAAGAAAAAAGAATAAACTAATTAAAAACAGACTCATAAATATAGAGGACAATCTGGTGACAGCCAGAGGGAAGGGGGGTTTGGGGGCTGGGAGAATGGGGTGAAGGGTTATAGTACAAATTAGAAGCTGATAGATGGTCACAGGGATGGGGAGCATGACATAAGAAATGCAGTAGCACTAATGTAATAGGTAGAGAGTCAAAGAAAGACTCTTTATAGGCAAAATTATGGCTTCAAATTCCTTAGATATGCTGTGGAGGAGAGACTTCCATGACATGACCTCTGCCAAACCTGTGAGCTAGATCTGGGCCACAGAAGAGATTGCTTCACGTAAATCCTCTCACAGTCTGTCTGATCTATCCCTGCCCCCGGCAAGATAAGGCCTTTTCCCCTTATCTCAGGCAGGTCACCACCAGTTCCCCTATTCATCCTGCTCTGTTCTATATCATTTTTTAGCTCCTACCTGCAGTTTGGAGGATATCCACATCATCTTGCTGCCGTCCAAGATGTGCCTTCTGTTTAGGTTCCTTTAATAAACTCTTAATGTAATGTTGATGTAATGCTGGAGTGTCAGCCTCTTCCTTTAATCTCTTGGCTCCAAGAAATTTTCCCAAAATAAACTAAGAATATCCCTCATCTTATTTTCTAATATTTAAAAAAGTGCATTCTAAGCTTTGTTCCTAAAAACCTGCTAATACCACCTGTAACCTGCTATGATAAAGGCTCCTCCCATTTCACTGTTCTCCTCCCACCAAAACCAGTTTAATGCAAGACCTATTTCCTTCATGAACTCTCGTACTACTTCTTTAGTCAACGGTATTTTCTCTTAATAAATTTTACAATTTTATTAATTCTATTATCACTACTACAGAGTAGCATTTAACTTTCATTGGTAATAGATCTACACTTAGGATACTACTGAGGTTGCAGAGCAGGGAATTCAGTAAAACATTTGCTGATCAATTAAACTGCAGGATACCTCAACTCTGAGATTTCTAACCTCCCAATTCCTAATTGAAAAAATAACCACTTATTTCTTGAGCTCAGTATAACTTCTCATATAGCCTCCAGTTCATTTTAAAGGAAACACCTAGTTTTTGGTGAAGAGTAAGCAAGACTATTATCAGAACCATTTATTATTGGCTATTCTACACATCTTTTCTTTTTTCCTAGTAATATACTTGAGTCCTTCACACACAGGTTTAAAAAAAAGATACTATTATATTAAATATCAAACAAATTAAGCCTTTTATTAAATGATGTTATTATAATAGCATATATAAAATTAAATCACATACCTTGGGACAACTTGATCAATCTGTTATTTAATCCTCCATCTCCATCCACAATGTAAATATCTCCTGTGTCTTCTACATATAATTCTGCAGGGTTATCGAACTGCAGAGGATTCAAACCAGAGCCTTTTTTGCCTGGGGTACCCAAGACTTGAACAAGATCACCAAAGGAACTGTATTTTTTAATTGTATGACCATAGGATCCTATAAAGACAGGCATGCACATTTCACAAATATACCACTGTACAAATATTCCTGTTTTTTAAGTATAGTTGACCCTTGAACAATAGTGGGTGGGGGAAGTGATTAGGGGTGCCAATCCCTGCACAGCTGAAAATTCACATACAACTTTTGACACTCACACAACTTAACTACTAACATCCTACTTCTGACCAGAATTTATTGATAACTTAAACAGTCAATTAATACACATTTTATATTCTTAGAAGAAAGCTAAAAAAAAGTTATTAAAAACATCATAAGAGAAAATACATTTTCCAGCACTTACTGAAAAAAATTCACATGTAAGTGAATTTTTTCACAGTTGAAACCCAAGTTGTTCAAGGGCCAACTATAAGCTAAGAGCAAAAATTTAATAGAATTAAACAGTAATAAAAAGTTAATAGGCTTACATAATTAAATGTTATATTTGACAAGCAATAGAGCTTCTTTATCAGTTGTAGTTAAATCTGATCATGAAGTAAAATCTCAGGTACTCCACAATAAGTAGATTCTAAATTCAAACAAATAAAACTAAAAAAATTGACTCATTATACCGAAAGCTCATGTTAAATTATGGGTAGACTATTTTCCATTTTTATCTGATGACCTTGAATAAGCATTACTTGTAAAAAGAACTCAAGAAACAATTTACATTTGAAAACTCTTATTTCAATCATTACTGTGAAGATCTCAAATTTCAGTAAGTCAACAAAAAAATGTTCTCTATAACAGGGGTCCGCAATGCCCCCCCAACCCCGCAGATCAGTACTGGCCCTTGGCCTGTTAGGAACTGGGCTGCATAGCGGGAGGTGAGCAGGTGAGCCAGCAAAGCTTCATCTGTATTTGTAGCCATACCCCAGAGCTAGTATCATTACCCCAGCTTCATGTCAGATCTTTAGGCATTAGATTATCATAGAAGCACCAGTCCCTGGTGCTAAAAAGGTTGGGGACCACCGTTCTGTAATACAGATTTTTTTTAAATCTGTATTGGGTAAACAAACTTAAAATTCAACCCATTAACTTTTCTTTCCTAAAAAGGGAATAAATCTTTCCAAATCACTAATATCTTATTTTCTCACATTATGATTTTTTTAAGTTATAATTACCTTATAAGCAAAGTATAAAGTAGAATATTAATAAGTAGGGGAAAACCATAAAGCTGCTAAGAGAAATCAACTTGAAGGCATACCAAGACCAAACTAACTGGTAGCTGTTCAAAAGTTAAACTGGGTACACTGAGCTTATTAGAAATAATGTAAGGTAGCTTACAATACAATTCTATCTTGAAAACTGTATTTATTATTATACTTGATTTGGAGACTTTACAGAAAATTTGTTGCAATAATAACAACACATTAAAGAAAGCAAACTCCAAAGTTTCTAAGGAATTAGCAAAAGTGATAGAATACCAGTAATATTTTCTTAAAATGGCTGATTTGAAGCCCTGTTTTTATTAAAAGGAATTTATTCCATTGAAAAATGGGAAGGAATACAAAAACTATCTTCAGATCCGTGCATGGAAAAACAAGATATAATGGAAAGAATGAAGAAATCATGTGTTTTTATTTCTCGAAATCAGGGAAGCATTCTATTTTTAAAAATCAGATGAATGGGACAAATTATAAAGTAAAGGCCTTTAACAGTAAATCCTTAAAAAAGTGAATATAGTCAAATTTTATTATAATTATCTTAGAGGTAATCTTGTTTTTTTTTGTTTAAACACAATCTTACCATCCAAAATATAGCTTGAAATAAATGGGTCATTAGCTGAGGCTCAGAAATCTTTTGGATTCTGAGAACATACGTGGTAATGGCACTTTTTACATAAATTGAGATCTCATTAATTACCAAGTGTAATTTCTAGCAAGATAAAATTGATATTAGTACACATACCACTTCCTACATCTGTGATCCAGACGGAATGTTCATGCGGTGTACTGGCTGCAAACATACCATGAGGTGTGTCAACAGTATAATTCCAGGCTCGTAGGAAATATCCATCTTCTGTGAACACTAATACCTTTTGGATGTTTTCCCCTCTCTGAAGGTATATAAAAATAACTGCTTAGATGGAATCAGTTTTAAGTAAATAATCTTAATTTTAGCAGAGAGAAACAAAAGTTAAAGGTTAATCAAGGAAATAGTAATATTTCAAACCCAGCTTCAAAACATAACAATATTAATATTGATCACATTCAAAGCCAAAATATTCACTTGAAACCAATTCAAAAAACAAATTCCACAACTGGCATAATATAACCGTATATGGTTACTCAGTATAGTAAAAACAGTTAGACTGTTGTTTACTTTGTTCATAATTTAAAAAAAAAAAAGTTAGACTTACTTGGGCTATGTAAATGAGTCCGTTCAGAGAGTCAACTGCAACACAAAATGTTGTTCCAGTAAAATATTCTGAATGCTTAGGCCATCCCACATCCAGCCGGTAAAGAATTTCCTCAGTTCTCCAGGAAACTTGAAAAATAAACTCCCATAAAACCTTAAATAAAATTAGAAGATTAAGATTCAGTTTATTCTCTAGGTTAAAAAAGAAAAAAAAAACTTATTTTTAAGCATGTTTTGACACCTGACACAAGTCAGAAATGATTGAGAAGAAATGCGTTTATGTATTTAAAGACCAAGACCACCACAATACAAATCTGCAAAATATTTGAGGATGTGTGAGAGCTGGGAAAGAAAATAAGGAACATGTTGATGATGTATCATACAGAGATGCTCCTTGACTTACCTCCTCATAAGCCCAACGTAAATTTAAAATGTGGTTAAGTCGAAAATCACTTACTATACATAACCTACTAAACTTCATAGTTTAGTCTAGCCCTTCTTAAACGTGCTCTGAATACTTACATTAGCTTACAGTTGGTCAATAATCTTGAGTTTCATCTCAAAAAGCCTTCCTCTTCTCATCAGAAGCAGAAGACACATATGCGAATTTCATAAACGTGATGGGACTCGAAAACACAATATCCAAAAAAACCCTTCTACAATGGAGAGTATCCATTGTTTACCCTCCTGATCGTGTGGCTAACCAAGAACTGTCAAGCATCACGAGAAAGTACCATACTTGCATAGCGCTGGCCCCTGAAGTACAGTGTTTACTGAATGTTGTCACTTTTGCACCATCACAAAGTGGGGAAATCATTAAGTCAGGGACCCTCTATACAAATATTTTAACACCGAGGCACAAGGCAACACCTAGGGGTTCCGATTCCCTCACCCATGTTTCAGACAAGCCAGTGCTCCCACCACCTCTGTCCCACAAGCGTCGCCTCCCAAAAGTGCTATCCACACATTTACTCACTATTCAACTCACCGGGGAGTCACGAATATACGAATGCAAAACCAGAAGTGCAAGAAAGCAGCCAGTTCCAGCTACGCAGAACCAGAATCTCGCCATAACGAGACAGGAAGCCCGATGAGGAGCTTCTGTGGGCGGCTGGGGGCGTCTCGGGACAGCCTCCGGTCCACACGGTTCTTCTCTGCACACAGCGCCCGCCTGGCCTCCAAGCCGAACTGCCTACCTGCAATCGCTCCTCCCTGGACGCGGAAAGTTTGAGAGCCGGCAGGGAGCAAATAGCAAGGCGAAAAAAAATTAGAACTCGGCTTTCGGAGTCCCAGAGCATTCCCGGGTTACCACCCCCCACGTCACGTGCCTTGGGCTGACCCAGCGACCACCCTTTCCCGCCCCGTAGGGAGGTCTGTGCTGACGACTTCTCCAGTCTGCCAACATGAGGGTGCCCATAGCTATGCCTTAACCACTCGACATTCACTGTTTTCAAGTGAAGATTGACCAATCAGAATCTAGCACAGATCAACTCAATACATAGAGATGTGACCCTCAAAAAATGACTTCCAGGTTCTGCAAAGGATGTCATCCGCATCCGATTCCGAGGCATTAAGGCATACGCCATTGACACCTATGTTCCCACACAAGGACCCCCTCCTTCAGTTTTGGAGGAGGAGTGGCCTAAACTGGCGGCGCGACGTTGAGCTTACTCGGCCGCGACGGTCTTCCTTGAAGGCCCACCGGAGCTGGTGGACGCTGAAGTGGGTACTCGGGAAGGTCTCTTGGCTGCGTTTGCGCTGCGGGGTGCTGGAGTTTCCCCCCGCCCTCCCCCAAGGCTGTGTACCCCTCCGCCCGGCTCTCCAGCCGCCAGTCCGTTCCTGAAAGCTGTTGCAGTTGGTAACAAAGAGCCTGCCAGGCCTCCGCTGCCCAGGCTCAGGGACCCAGGAGCCCGACGAGCGGCTGAGGGTGAGCGTGAGCTGGGTCATGAGTCCAGGTTCGCGGCGGTGAGTGCCGACTTTGGAAGCGCTGGTGCGGGCAGAGAGGCCAGTGCCTCTTTCCTCGCCGCCCGCGGGACTCGGGGCTCAGGTGCCTTGGCTCCCGTTCGTTTCTCCCCAGGATAGCGGCTTTACGACCGTCCCCGGCGGCATCTGCCCTTCAACTGCAGGGAACCGACGCTTAGCCCTGGCTACCGAAGCCTGGATTTCTCTGCGGGACTCAGAGAGGACCCGGCTCTTCCCAGAGGTGTTCTGAAGTTTTATGGAAAAAAAGCTGGGCAGTCTGATGGGTTTTGTTTTTATAAGTCTCCACTTTTAGAAAATTTTGCTACGTTTGAAGTACTGTCTACCTCTTCGCATCCTTTCTCCTGCTCCTGGAGGCTTTTTCCTCTTCAGCTTTAAACATTTTCACTGTCGGAGCTAACCAGGGATGAACGTTTTGTAATTGAAAATATAACTGTTATAACCACATCGGGAGAGTAGCCAAGATGGACAAAAAGTCTTTTGAAACTGTGCTGGATGAAATTAGAAAGGTAACTACACTTAATTCCTTAAATTATTCCATGAGCGAGGCATTCTCATAGCTTTTTTTAATTTGATAGACTGCGTGCCGATTGTGCGAAACACTGGTTTTGACTGCAAAATTGTTTGGAATTTTAACGTCTAGTGTAGGCATTTATATCTTGATACACTAACGAAACAAATATAAATTAAGTCATGTTAACACTATAAACATCTTGAAATTTTCGGCAAGGTTGTGGAAATTAAGATTAAGAGAGTACTTGGTTCCGAAGCTGGCTCTACAAATCTTTAGTCGTTCTGTACTTTGGGATAAGTGATTTACTATATATGAACCGATTTCTTCATCTTTTAGTAATGTAAGAGTGGCTGAAAACTGGAGATAACGTGTAGAAAGTGTCTTTAATGGCAGTTATCACGACAGATTGTTCAAATCTGAGGATTGGCAGACTGTACATTGCCTTGGTCAAGCAAAATTAGTGTCATAATGAAAAGTGTGGCATGAAGTTTAAAGTCATACTCTTAGGAATAGGCTTCAATAACTTGAATTCCAAAACTTTTTTTTCTCCTGTTTTCCAGGTTTTTACTTCTCCTTGAATTCATTTCGTGTAGTCTATCTCCTAGACTGAATCAGACTGCAAAAAATTTTGGATTCTAGCTTTGATCATAACAGTACCTCAAAGCGCAAAAATAAGAGTTTATGTAATAGGAACTGGAAAGCCTTAACTGTAACATTTTTATGGTAAATAGAGGGTACTCTGTTTACAACTTCTGAGCATTTATCTACTAATTTTCATACCTTTAAGACTCTTGACTGGGAAAAGTTTGCCCATGAGGTGAAATTTACTATTTGACAATACCGAATGTTCTTTTTGGAATGGAATTTCTGCTTTTGCAAGCTCAGTTTGTCCACTTAAGATTTGCAATAAAGTGTCACCATGCTAACTCAGTATTAGGAATTTGCCATAATTTGTTCATGAGCTGATATTTAACTACTGTTCATGAGAAAATAATTTGTGCATTAAGGTAGACCAGTACATTTCTACCATTGGAAGCTTTAGGGTATCAATTTGCGTATTTCCCCTTTCTAGGTTATGAAAAGATAACATAGTAAATACTAATGAGGGGAACAGCAAATTTTCCAGAGATGAAAATCACACTCACACAAGATAGCAACTTCAGTCCTTATTCCTGATTTGCAATCAAAATGTGTTTTGCTGTCTATGCCAAGTAATTAGTCTATTAAAATGAGATGAAAATATAGGCATATCTAAATATGGTAATTACTTTTTTTTTTTTAAGTTACTCTCAGACTTTGTAAATATAAGTCAGTTTAAACTAGGTAATCTCTTCCTGAGTGTCACTGTAGGTCCATAGGTAATACTGGCTGTCACTACTGTCATTTAAAGCGAAGGTATTTAAGAAGATACTAGGAAGGGAGAAGAAAAGAGAGGAGAGGGCAAAGTCGAATTTACTTTTCCAAGAGGAGGTAATAATAATAGCCATAATTATTGAGCACTTTCTAAGAGCTATTTGATTTGATTCTCCTAACAGTCCATGAGGTGTAGGTACTGTGCTCCTCATTTTACAAGTGGCAAACCTAGTCTTTGAGTTCAAAGTTACCCAGCTAGTAACTAGGGGTGGGGTTCAGTATTCCAATAAATGCAGTCTTACTCTGGAGTACCATGCTGTTGTGCCTGAGGATACGGCCGAGCCTCTAAGGCACTGATGAAAGAATTGAGATATGTCTTGGCATCAACACAATCCAGGATTTTGTCCAGAAACTTGCTTTTGATTATGTTCAATAATGATAACTTCCAGGAATGCCATTTCCCTCCCCTTTTCAATGAAAATTAAACTGCTGAGCACCTTGGATGTTTTTCTTAGTTGACTGGTTATAGTATTTGCTCCCAGTAGAATGATTTGTGGAAAATACAAATACCATAGTTTTATTGTAAAAGCAAAGGAATTAGTTTATTTTTAACTATTGGTAATTACTCAGGCCCATTACCCATTTTTTTATGGAAGTACTCTCTTATTTTTTGGTATTTCCAAAATTAAGTTATTTTTTCCTCCCCTCCCTCTCTCTCTTCCTTTTTCTCTCTGTTTCTCTCTTTGTTACCAAATTATGATAGTCTGGTGTTTCTCTAAGCTCTGCAAATAGTCACAAGGAGAGAGTACATGATTTCATGAAGCTCTCAGTAGTGCTGGGTCAAGGCCACTGGACTTCTCTCTGAATTTCTCATTGGTAGATTCCATATGAGGAAGCATCATTTAGTGAATATCTACTCTGTGTCAGATCTACTGTTGATTTTTAATTATCACAGTACCCTTGAGGTGGGTAGTGAATGGTCTTCCCTTTTATGGGGGAGGAGGCTCTCAGGGTAATTAAAATGCCTCTCAGAGGCTACACTGCCAATTAGTGGCAGGTGCACAGGTTGAATTCAGGGCTCTCTGGCTTCTTAGGTCCTCATATCCCTGTAGAAATACTGAGAGTCTCAACTGGACCTTGTCTTATTCATGTTTCTCTATGACTTAGCACATGATAGATACTAAATAAGTAAATATTATCCAATGGATGAGTAATGTCTGACATTTAATCTTAAAAATAACTGGTTGAATTTAGGATATTTTGAAACTCAACATTTACAGAAATTCCATATATAATTTCTGTTAATGTCAAATCCTATCTAATTCTTTTCCCTTTCTGTGTAGGAGTGAGTAGAGAGTTTTCCAGTTTCTCAGTGTATCCTTTACAGCAGTGGTCCCCAACCTTTTTGGCACCAGGGACTGGTTCTCCTATGAGAATCTAATGCCTGACGATCTGAAGTGGAACTGAGGCAGTGATGCTAGTGCAGGGGCATAGCTGCAATTAAAGCCCACCACTTACCTTCTGCTGTGTGGGGGCAGTTCCTGGACCCTTGCATTACATCATGGAACCTGGAAAGGTAGAATGTCATGTCACCACAGTGACTTTAGCTGCCTTTGCATGCAGGAGTGAAAAAGGTCTTCCACTGTTTGAGTTGCTTAGGCATTTTTGCTATGTACATCTTACTGTTCTGTTTATGTATATTAATGTTGTTTTTCTGTTTTTTAGGCTGTTTTGACAGAGTACAAATTAAAAGCAATTGAATATGTGCATGGATATTTCTCTAGTGAACAGGTATTCCTCTATTTGTTTAAGCAGAAGTTTTTTCGTGTGACATTCTGGTTAATGTCTATTTACCTTCTGGTCAGAATCAGAATTGCTTTTACTTTGTTGTTGTACTTATTCAGAAACTTTAGAAGCTTTCAGTTTTGATAGAAAGCTTTTCAGGATTTATAGTTTGTTTTATTTTATAAACATGACCTCTTTCATGACAATATCATATGCTAACAATTTTAAAATGCATTGTCTAAAAAGAGCAGTTCATAGTGTTTATTATCCTGTGCATAACATTTTAAATTTATAAATTTTTAATAGTAAATGTATTCAAATTTGTACACTATATGTAAGTCAGTACTTGCAATATTCACTACATATTACAAAAGAACTTTTGAATAAGTGTTGAAATATTTTCTTATATGAAGTGAAAATTTTAGCAATAAGAAAAAAATACAAGTTTCTAATAAGTAGTTTCTGTAACTCCAAGAAGACCAGTGGTTGTTTAGTGAAAACGTTTACCCAGCTTTAGGGAGAATTTGCCAATTTAAAAAACTATGTATGCATGTGCACACACACACACACACACAGACTTCTGAGGGACACTCAGAAAATAACTTGATAGACAAACAGTGCAGAAATAGAAATGTACATCTGGAAAACAGTTCTGGGAAAGGGTAGGAACGTACATAGAGTAGACAGTGTGTGAATATAGATTGTTAGTAAATGCTTCAGCTTTTCATCTATTCCTCAAGCCGTCCCAAGCTTGATGCTTAAGCCTGTAGAAGTTCTGTCTATGAAATTCCTAAAATTACTTTATGATTTTCATTTGCTACTACCTATTTAATAAGTATTTTCAGCCATTACTTTTAAAATCACCTTATGCTTTTTAAAAATTTAAATGTTTTGAAAAGATTTATAATTTCTCATAGGTAATAGCTTTTATTTCCTTTGTTTAGGTGTTCGTGTGTGTGTATTTGTGTGTGAAATTTTGTAGAAAACTTACCTTAGTGGTTATTCCACTTTGCTAAAGCCATTAAAAGCTTTATTAAGCCACTTTCTAAGGGTGTGACCATCTAAGCGTTCTTTCTTTTCTATAGTGAAGATTTTTCTTCCTATATCAGACATGATAGTTTGTAAAGTTTTATGGCTGGTAAAGTGCCAGGCTGCATTTACTATATAGTAAAAACATTATTCCTGTAAAAATGAGGATTAACAATATACTCTTACCAAATTATCTAGAAAGTACGCATAATACTATTTGTTATTTGGTATCTCTTAATAAGGAATAAAAAGTATTATTATTCTACACATACCTCTCCAGTTTTTATCATTAAACTTCCTTCGAGACCTTAATACAGTTTCAGGAGCACACAGTAAAATAATTCATTAACCCAGATTTTATCATCTTCTTGAAGGTTTTGTTTTGTTTTGTTTCCCCTGGAGTGTTTTTGGAGGCAATGAACCAGGGTGCTAGTGACCATGCAGAGACTTTAATATTGTGATCTTGATGCCCTGCTCACCTTCTGCTAGCTACCTCACAATATCTCCCTCATTTGTTTGAAGTTCACCAGTGGTGGTGGGAGAGAGAACTTGGCTTTCTGTATTCTCAAAATAACCTACCGTTTAGAAGCTGCTGGATTAATTCATGGTGATGCTTACATTTTTAGGGAATAGATCTATGATGTAAAAAGGAGTATTATGCTTTCCAAATTAAAATAAAATAATAGAAGTTAGTGAACCTACACTAAACTACATCACTGAATACCCTTTTGTAATTAATTAAAACTATCACTCTCCACTAAGTTTTTAAAGTTTTCTGTGCTGACATTTTATCTTCATCCAGTAATTTTCCAGCCTTCCTTTTCTTTAGGTACTTTCTTTTCCCTATATCTCATACTTTATTTCTAAACCAGTGCTGTCCAAGAATTTCTGTGATGAGGAAAATGTTTTCTGTCTTCGCCATCTCTTATGGTAGCTACTAGCTTCATATGGCAGTTAAGCACTTTAAAATGTGGCTTATGCCAGTAAGGAACTGAATTTTTTATTTGTTTTGCATTGAAGTAGCCACACGACTATACTATTATAACACAGTCTAAACTTTGGTGCCATACTTACCCTCATCATCTGGGCACAGGCAGCATATTTTGAATAATAATTCGAAATACTGAAATAAACCTTGCAGAAATGTTGCAAACACATTGTCATTAGAGCTAAATTACTTCTTTGCATTCAGGTGGTTGATTTACTGAGATATTTCTCCTGGGCTGAGCCTCAGTTGAAGGCAATGAAAGCATTACAACATGTAAGTAACTTTATTTTTCCTTAAAATATAGAATTTAAGTATTTTGAAATCTCCCTAGTTTTCTGTTATTCATTTCAAGTTGTAGCTTGTTTGCATTAGAAAAACTCAAAATTTTATTATACTTTGATTATTAAAAATAACTTTAAAAGCTAAAACTTCTCACACTGTACATTTAAATTATGTGTTCTGTACTATTAAATTGTACATAGGTTCCTAATTGGCATATTGGAGGAGAAAATATTTAGAAGCAAGTAAACCATAGGATTTGAATCCTTAAGTATTTTTATGTACTTTCCTCTATTTTGGGATTCAAGCTTAGAAGAATAGTCAGATGTGTTTATACTTATATTCTTTGGCCAAACACTGCCCAAATGAACTTTCAGCAGTGATGGAGATATTTTATATCTGTACTATTCTGTATGATAGCCACTGGCTACATATGGCTTTTGAGTTCTTAAAATATGTCTAGGCTGTCTGAGGAACTGTAGTTTTAGTTTTATGTAATTTTAATTTAATCAGGCCCTCGTGCCTAATGGCTGTTGAAGAGACAGCACAGTTCTAGAGCCTAGATTAACAGAGCCATCTAATTCAAACAGTATCTAGCTATCTAGGAAGATTTTCCTAGGAGTATCAGTCATGGATAGCTTTAAGGGAATCTACAGATCCTTAACTTCCTAAACTAACTTGCCTAAGACAGTGTGTGGGTCTGTTAGTGCTTCTCTTCTTTAACAATTACTTTTTTCTATTTTACAAAAAAAGGGTTATCTCAGCCATCTACCAATCACCTGGGGGTGGAAAGCTTTCCCCAAGGGCCAGAGAGACAATGCAATCTCCTGAGAGGGAGAGCAAAGCAGAGGGCTTCTGTAAGAAATGCTGTCGAAGACCTTACCTTATTTAATCAAGACAACAGACTTGTGAAAAAGCTCTGAAGCCTGCTTGCCTGTCTACCTACCTCCTTAGAATTAAAGTTCAGAGGTGAGAAGGCTAGCACAGGCACAACTTAATGCATTTATTTGAATTAAATTAAGCCCAGCCTTTTCGGACAAAGTAAGTCTGATTTGATTGTTTTCACTCTCAATACTGACTTTGACAATGAGGTTACATAATAGACCTTTTCATAAATGAGCTAAATCAGTAATTCCAGGGTTTTTACAAATATATAATAAACATTTATAAGGAAATCAATCTTTTGCAAATGTTTAAACTTCTGGTAAAATTTTTAGATGTCATTGTGAAAACGTGAGAAGGGATATGTAGTTTTGCCAGTTCTTTTGAGTTTGATACATGAGTAAATGTTTGCTCCAAATTTTAGGAATCTATTCTAACTGATCTTCTTACACTGACTTTGCTTCTGAATTTCCTGCACTCTAAAAATAAGTTTATAAATTGGTCAGATCATCTACCTGCTCTTCAAAAATGAAGATACCTTAGTCATATAAGCTGTGTAACATCCCACATAATTTGGAGTGCTACAGTACACATTAACGTAAGACTTAAGAAAGTTCTGCAGCAAAGAAACTCATTTAAGCTATCTTTTTCTTAGCTGATATGACTGTAGGACCTATTTTTAGTAACACTGTTTAACACCATGGACCTCACTTTAGGAGGTGCTGATTATGGCATGCTCTAACTGACAAATGTGATTTTTTGTAACTTCTCGTGAAATATATCTCCTATATTTGTAGATATCCTTTTTTTATACAATCTTTCTAAGGAAAATAGTTTATGTAACTTTTTTTTTTATGTAGATGAACACTGAGAAATGTGGATAAAAAAGAGCACCTATGAGAACTTAGATCTTCATTTGAAATAGTTACATTGAAAAGCTGAAGTTTAATTCACATGCTAGTTAGGGCTTCTTTTTTTTTTTTGGCTTCTTTATTGGATGCTTTGTAGATGTCACACCAGGTTTAGGGCTTACTTTTGAGTAAGCAATTTATATTACAAACATTTATATTACAAATATTTATATTACAAACATTTAACTATTTGTTCCCCAAAATGTCAGCTTTTGACATGAAAATTACTCATGTTGAAATTAAAATTGTTTTTTATATTAATAGAAAATGGTGGCTGTTCGCCCAGCAGAAGTGGTCAATATACTCAACTGTTTCACCTTCAGTAAAGACAAGCTAATTGCTCTTGAACTGTTAGCTTCGTAAGTATTTCCTTTTCTTTTTACTTCACTGTAGGAAATATGGAAGACTTTTTACGTTTCTTTTAACTCAGTGTATGTTAATGTGTCGAAATTAATAAAGGGAACTTTCATAAAATCTATAATGCCTAAAGCTAAATTCTTATATCAAAATATCTAGTTTACTTATTATACATGATTATAACTTACAAAATAATGGGGCTTATCAAGTTGATTATTTTGATTTGTCTGTGTTTCAGCGACTTGTTTGTCTTCCTAGTTTGAATAACTTGAAAGGCTCATTGGTAAAGCAATAGGATTTATGGTTAGAGAGGTTCTGCCACATTCTGACAACATAATTTTCTGGCTTAATATGTGCTTATTCTTTCTGAACATTATTTTTCTCAATTGTAGAAATAGGGTATGTGAACTTTAAATACTGTAACATATGTGAAAGCACCTAGCACAGCACTTAATAAATAATTATAATGAATGTAAGCTCAAAGAGAAAAGGGACCTACTCTTCTGAATAAATGGAAGAGTATATAAGTTGTTGTTTGTTTATAACAGGCATTTTTAAGTTCCTTGTATGCTTATAGATGTCCATCAAAATTAAAATTTAGCATAAAGTAAACTTCATCATTGGATCAATCATAATTTTTATTCATTTAACATGTGAGTTTGTTCTATTGCCAGAGCTCTCCTAACACTCATTGAGAGGCATATTTTGAAGAATCTCAAAATAGTGATTTTAATTTGTAATATTACTTTGTTGCTTTCAGGTAACCGGATAAACCTGTTATTATATTTAACATCTTTATATAACATGTTTACTTTTAATTGTTGAATATAAATATAAATAACATGTTATATAAAGATTTTTGCACAGTGGCAGCATTGTAGCAAATGAAATTTATCTAAGGCACAATTTTTGCTCATTGAAGATAATATTCATGTGGTAAACAGAGGTTGTTGGTCACTGTGTGTTGTCCAGTTTCTTAAATAAAAAGCTAAATTGTATTTCTTTGATAGAAACATTGTTGATGCGCAAAATTCTCGTCCCATTGAAGATTTATTCAGGATAAATATGTCTGAGAAGAAAAGGTGCAAGAGAGTACTTGAACAGGTAATTTTCTCAGGATTGCTGTATAAATGGTATGTTGTTTTTTTCTGAATGTTGATAAAGAACTATTCTTATTCCTTTATTAACTATGATGAATAACCTGACTGCTATAATGTGATGGTTAAGAATGACATCCCTGCAGTCTGTGGAGGAGAAATATCGCTGAGTGAAGGGGACTGTGGAGGATGAAAACATGGCTTGAGAATGAGAAGCCTATTGGCTGCTCAGCTTGAACCTTATGGGTTATTCTTTGTCCCTTGGTAGCTTTGCCATGGCTCCAAGCTTTTGTTTTTAATTTTATGTATTTAAGAATTTAGCGCTCTGAATTTTTGTCATTAAGCTTATATTAAATTTATAAGAGATAAATAATAAAGCAAAATCTCAGTTTATTAATTAAAAATCTCTAAGAGTGGGAAAAGTAGTACTTGTCCAAGCCTAGAAACTTGGTTTGTCATCTAAGGTAGTTATTTCTTAGAATTGTGATGGGTGGAAACTGAATTAGTAATTAAAAACCTGCTTGAGGAAGACATGGACTACTCTCCTATGGCCTTGCAACCCAATCGTTTTTAATCCTTACACCCTTTGCTAAGTTTAGGGAGAAGAGAACTTTGCCTTAGTCATAAATTACTGTAGTTGAAGCAGTATTTGAGCCCACATTTTGTAACTTTATTAACTTTTTCATTTGTTTTCTTGACTAAGTTCTTTAAGGAATCAAGCATTTACTGCTGTAGTTTTCTTTCTTATAAAACATTTAGATCATGTCACTTCTCAGAAATAAACTGGGCCTGAGTATTCTTTGGAATAGTCTCGTTGGTCAGTGTAAATTAGTATAACTTTTCTGGAAGGTAAACTTGAAGAGCTTTTAAAATGTTCATACCTTTTGACCCAAAAATGCTATTTCCAGGAATTTATTCTAAGGAAATAAATAGAAATATACAATTAACATATAAGGATATGTACCCTGGTACTATTTATAATACCCCCAATTTGAGATAATTTTTAGAGTTGGGGTGTTTAGTAGAGGACTGGATTATATAGCTGTTTTATGTGTTGCAAATAAATTTATAAATTCAATATACGTCTTCAACAAAATATACATATTTTTAATTATAGCCGTATATACATAACTTGATATTCCTATAATACCTATAAAATGATATTCCTATAATAGATCTATTAGAATATATGTCACCTAAGTTTTGTTCATTTATTTATTTAATATTTATTGTTAGTCACCAAATTAGAAGCTGGGGATGCAATAATGAACTAGACCAAAATCTCATCCCTGAAGATATCTCATAATTATATAACATTATGGTGAACACTCTGTATCCAAATAACTCTTGCTTTTTCAACAGTACATCTCTTTGGACACCCATGTCCCATGTTTTTTCGATTAAGTTATAAACTTCTTTAGAAATGAAACCATGTCTCTTTCATCTCTGTGATCTCCTTAACCTTGTGTGTCACAAGAGCTTGGTGTTTGTAGAGTTGGACAACATTATTCTTGGTGGTTGGAGAAATAGGACATATTAAATAATGAATGGACTTTTTAAAACACAATTTACAAAATGCATTGTGAAGATGTCTTTGTATAGGAGTCTATTAGTTGTGACATAAAAACATGTTTCCATTTTAATAATTCCAACAAAATAAAGGGATTTTATTAATTTTGGTCATGTTCACCACTTTAAGTGGTGATTGATGTATGAACAGATTGACTGTAATGTCGTTTCTTAATTTACGTTTTTCAGCAAGGCTTTCCAAAATTCAGAATATTTAATTTTACGAGTTCTTTTTTTTTTTTTTTTTTTACCACCCTCTTTTTTGTGTTATAGGCTTTCAAGGGAGGCTGTAAAGCTCCTCATGCTATGATATCTTCTTGTGGAACAATCCCAGGAAATCCATATCCCAAAGGAAAACCTAGTCGCATAAATGGAATTTTTCCAGTAAGCATACTTTTATTGGCTATATTTGAAACTTCTGTGGCTAAATATGAAATTTAGCATAGTTTTGATATTTAAATAAAATGCCAGTTGATGAGGCTTCCTCAAAGGAAAGGAATTTTATGATGTGAGAAACTTAATTCATAGATTAGCACTGAGTGAAAGTTAATATATAAACTACATTAAAGTAGTTAATGTAAAATGTACAGAAGTACAAGCTAAACACAGATGAGGATGATTTTGTTTTGTTTTGTCAAGTATTTTAGAAGCACTGATTTACTTTTAGTAAAGGAGCATTTCTCTAATTCTCAGACAGTTTCATAGGTAAGTATGTTTGGAAAACTATGCAGTGTTTTCTTCCTGGAGAATCCCATTGTATAAAAAGGCTCTGAGAAGTCTTGTAAGAAAGAAAATGTTTTTATATCTATTGCTCCCAAACTTTTTTATAAGCTAGCTCTTTCAAAGAACAGTATATTTTTATTACAGTGTAACAAACAACCCTAAAACTTAGTTGATTAAAACAAAAATCTTTTATTATTTCATGCAGTTGCTATGAATTAGGAATCTGGGAGTGGCTTAGCTTGGTTCTGGCTTAGGGTTTCTCATGAGTCTAGAGTTATCTGAAGGCTTGATTGGAGCTCCAGATTATGCTTCCAGAGTGGCTCATTTACACACCTGGCAAATTAGTGTTGGTGATTGGCAAGGGGTGTTTTTTCCTCACTATAAGGACTTTTCCATAGTGTTGCTTGAGTACCTTATAACATGGCTGCTAACCTCTACCAGAGCAAATAATCTAGAAGAAATTTTGTCTCTTGTGACTTAGACTTGGAAGTCAAGTGCCATCATTTCTAGAGTATCCTATCTGTTACACAGGTTAGCCCTATTTTTTCTAGAAGGGAACTGCACAGGCATGTTGGAGGCAAGGATTACCGGGACCATTTTAGAAGTTGGCATCCAACTGCTTAGGGACCTACACTATTAGGAAGATAAATTATAATATTCTGTCAACTTAATTTTGATCTGTTAATTATAGCAGTCTTGAATGAGGTCTCATTTGCTTTTGTAGAATAAACTATCACACTTAATACTTAAAGAGAACACCATTTTTTGTCATCTAGTTTCAACTGCAATACAGGTACTCTTTTTGATTCTTTGATTATTATACATACTATAGAATTGGAAGTCTATTTCTGGTTGCAACTATTATGGAGAGGAAAAAAATTAGAACATGCTTGATCTTGTTCTTGTCTCATCCTTATGTGTATATTGTGTGTGTGATTCTGAGTACCTCTATACATGTATTGAGGTTTCTGTGGCAGGTAAGGGTTGAGGACCTTATCAGGGTCATGCAGCCAGGTCAGGATTAGGTCTGGAATCCAAGTCTTTAAACTCTTACCAAGTTGGTTTCTTTTATTCATTATAATACAGGCATACCTCGGAGATATGGGTTTAGTTCTAGACCACCTCAATAAACCGAGTACCAAAATAAACCAAGTTGAAGTCTTTTTGCTGGTGGAAGTCTTGTCTTCAGTTTGTAAGAAATGCAATATCTCTGAAGTGCAATAAAGTAAACTGCAATAAAATGAAATATGCCTGTACAGTGATGGGTATTTTGGTTGTTGTTGTTTTGCTTTGTTTTTGCTGTTGGGTTTTTTAGTCTCAGTTACCTTTCTTCATTTTATTTTTTTTTTTTTATTATTTTTTTAAATAGGGAACCCCTTTGAAAAAAGATGGTGAAGATTGTACCAATGAAGGCAAAGGAATAGCTGCACGGATTCTTGGACTGTCTAAACCAGTATGTTTAGAAAATAAATGACGAAACAGGTCTTAACTCTTACATGTAGTTTTCTCTTTATTCAAAGCACAAATTATGTTTTTGCTTTGTGAAGTTCAAAGAATACTAAAAACTCAAAAGTTCATGGTCTAAGGCAATATAGTATAATTAGTTAACAGTGCTAGGGGCCCTTTTTAGTTTAATGTTTTATTTTAAAGTGAGACCAATCCGTTTGTTTTTATTTTTTTTCTCGATTTAACTGTTCATTTGGAGGTATGGAGTATGGAGAGTTCACTTCAAGGTTGTGGTTTTGCTGAATTAGTGTTAGTAAAACAAGAATGGAGCCAGAAGGTTGGGCTTATTTTCAAGAGAGTGATAATGATTGATTGGACTATAAACTGAACAGAAGATAACTCCATGGATTGAAGGATCATTGGAGTTGATGTACTAGAGTCCTCCCACACAACTGCTTTGCAGTTCCTACGTGTCCACCTTCAAAGGCAATCATTTCTAGCAAAATAGTTACAGATTATAGTCCTTACAAGAGATTATTGCAACATACAGGACTACTATTATGAGAAGTAGAAAGAATTGGGATCCTTTACTGCCAATGGAGCCCCTCTGCACCAAGGGTACAAATGTGTGTTCCCTAAAGCGTATATGCTCACTGTCTAATTAAAAGTACAGCATTTAGCTTAGCTTCAGATACCACCCGTTCTCTGCAGACCAATTCATTTAATGTTCCATAAAATAAAAATTTGTGGATTTAAAAAGGCAAAAAGACTAAAATAGTGAATTCATAATTTCACTCTACGTTCTACTGGAGTTGTCAGAATACTGAATGCTAAAGGAAACAGTGCTTTTTTCCTCCCAAAAGGAGAAAAGAAGAATGCTAAAATGAATCCCTAATGAATTTGGAGGGTGTTGAGGTACTTGAGTAGCTGAAGTTCCAAAAGCTAGTGGATTTCTTATGTGACATAGGAGATAGGAATTCTTGGTTTAACCTTGGCCAGGTCAGAGAGAAGCTTGCTTTTTAGGATAAGGTCTGACTGGAGGTGGTTTAATGTGGTGATTCTCTTGCTCAGGCCCACTTCCACTTCTGGAAGTATACTTTGCATTCTAATAAAACTTTTCTTTCCTACTGTTAATAAAAATTAAAATAATAAACTCTATAGCCATCTTTGTCAGGATTTAACTTTGGAATTTAATAAGAACCACATTTTTTAAATCAAAGAAATTTTCCTTATTTGAGCCATATTGGTCCTGTAGCGTTAGCTTTGCTGGGGTCATTTTTAGCCTCTTAGGACTAAATAGTTAGAAAGACAAATTGTATTGCCAGGAAGTCATTACTTGGTTTTCGTCTAACTGCTGTACTTTCCGCCTCTCATCTAGCCTCCTTCAACATACAATCCACATAAACCTGTTCCTTATCCAATACCTCCATGCCGGCCACATGCAACTATCACACCAAGTAAGGAGATCTTTCATTTTTTTCACATACATCATTTTTTTCTTTTTTCTCTTCAATTTATTAAATTGAAAGTAAATGTTGGTATATGTACTTGAGAAATCTAGAGCACTTATGAAATGTACTATGATGATTTTAACTCTTCTGTAGTCAGCTACTAGTGTCTTGGTCAACAACAGTGCATCAGACAGTTGAGGATAGTTTCCTTTTGATTACAGATTATTTTTAATCATTATTACAGGTTTTCGCTTTGGTAAATCATCTTGGATCCCTGTTTGATAGTTGGTGTTCAAAGCGTTAATGGATATAACTTTAAAAGGTCATGTGTATATGCTTAAGAGATAGGACAAATAATTTAATAAGTATGGCATAGTTTGCCTGTCATGCCATTTAGTAAGCTTATGCTTGGAGTCAGCATGTAATGAGAAATGGTAATCTCCAGTTTTCTATTATGATCTCAGTTTTCACCTAGTCCTAGACCCAATATAAATTTACTCCATGTAAAATGCAACTCTATTATATAAGTTTTAAAAATAAGTTAGATAGGTACATTAACACAGTTTGAACTCGTGACCACAGAAAAGATACTAAATTATATTTTTTCTATTATATTTTTATTTTAGGTGCTTACAACAATGCAGGTCTGGTACCATTAGCCAATGTCATTGCTCCAGGTGTACCCCCTCCACCTCCATATACTCCTAATCCAGTAGGAACAGGTAAAATCATGTTATTATGGGGTGTTCAAAGTAAATAATTTATTTATGCATAAATGTACACTTGGATGGATTACTTGTTTGAAATGGTGTGTCAGAACAGGGAGCACTCAAGAGCCTGATGATGTATCTGAGTGTGATGTACAGGTTCCACTATATTGGTCTTGGCCTACATGTGTGAACACAGCAGGCTGTAGAAATAAGAATCATTTCTTATGAGAAAAAACTTTGACAGGAAATGTGTAATTGACCTAATGAATGTCACTGTTTGTGCAAACTACTTCTACCTTGGGGAAGAAAGGCTTGTAAAGAGGTGTTCAGGTTTTAAACTCTTTCCCAGCACTGTTCCGTTCAGCCTTTTTCTTTTGGTCTATTGGGAACATGGGATATGAAGTATAAATATTTTTCTGTATATTGCCTTAACTGTTCTCCAAAAGACTGTACCAGTTTATACTTGCCAGTGAGGGTATATGAGCGTACAGTTTCTTCACACCCTTTCAACATGGGATATTACCAGTTTTTTAACTTTTCCTAGTCTTCTAAGGCTGATTTAGCTTATATTTTCATTTGTGTCTTTTATAAAACTTAAAATTTTATATTGATCAGCTATTATTTATTTGACTCTTCTGAATATTTATTTATTTATTTATTTATTTATTTATTTATTTATTTATTTTTAGGCAAGGCAACCTTTGATTGACTTCACAGATTGCAAGGACTTTGTCAGCTTACAATCCCTTATTTTTTATTTTTTATGCCTACAGCAACTGGTCTTCCTAGGTGGTCTCCCATCCAAGTACTAACCAGGGCCAACCCTGTTTAGCTTCCGAGATCAGACGGGATTGGGTTTGTTCAGGGTGGAATGGCCGTAGACCTGAGTTTTATTTTTTGCCTAGAAAGCCCATCCCAACAGTATGAAAGTATCATCTATATTCTCTTATTCTCAAATTACTTTTATAATATATATTTCTTTTTTAATATATAGCTTTTAATCCACTGCCATTTATTTTTATTTATGTGTACGGTAGGGAAAGATCTTAATTTTTTTTTTTGTCTTTCGAGACTCAGAGTTACTAATAGCATTTAATAAATTATTTTTTCTCTATTACTAACCAAAACGGTTCTGTTTTTTGCAGCTGAGTACTCTTACGAGAGTTGCTAAACAATTTTTCTAAAATACATCATTTTATTTCTAAGACCTTTTGTCTTTATAGTTACATTTTTGCATAGACAAATAGAGGTTGTGAAAGAAAAGGTAGGATCATGTTTTCTTAGTTCAGATCTTCTTAACCCTAGGTGGTCCAGGTAATCTCGATCTTGTGAGAGACTCTTATTCCATCTGGAATTTATTTTCAGATAGGGGTGAAATTGAGGTTTATTTTAATTTTTTTTCCAGATGATGGCCGTTTGTGCCAGCACCATTTATTAACTAATCTATTTTCTCCACTGCTTTGAAATACCACATTTACCTTACATTTTCATATACACACATGTCTCTAATTCTGGGTTCTTTATTTTGTTCCAATATAGTTATTTTGTTAGGATGATACCATATTGAGTTGATTAGTATATTTGTAGTATGTTCTGATATCCAATAAGTCTAGCTTTCTCTCACTGTATTTTTATATTTTTCTTAACTATTTTTGGAAATTTATTCTTCCCTCTGAAATTGAAGATCATTTTATGCAATTAAAAAGTTGAATTTATTTATATACAGTTATATAGTAATTTTGGGAGAATTGACATTTTTATAATATTAAGTCTTACCTTTCAATCATGTGTATTTATATCATGTCAAGTGGTAGTGGTTTTCCCTCAGGGCTTATTTTCTCTCTTTTTTGTTATAATTATGAAATTTTTCTAGATACTTACAACTAATTACCTATTCTAGGTTTCTTGTTTTTTCTTAAAAGTGTCCTGAGTTTTCTAGGTATAATATGTCAGCTATATTTATATAGTTATATTTTACTATAAAAATATTTTTTACTCCTGCCCTTATTGAATATTAATATTATCCTAACTTCTTTTCATTTCATTTTATAAAAATACTTTGCCTGTATCTTTATTTTCAGATTTTGTTATTTGGTAGCTAAGTTGATTTATAAATTATATATAGATGGATTCTTATTTTTAAACTAATGCAGGAAAGACTTATAGGAATTTCCAACAACCATAAAGGTTTCATATTTCATCTTAGTACTTACATTTTATTTTTGTATTCATTATTATTCTTTTATCAGTTTTTAATTTTTCTTATATTTGTTTGCTTTGATTAGTCAAATTGCTATTTTATTTTTTAACAATTCTTCTCTCCTTGCCTTCACCCAAGCTTAAAATTTTTCTTTAGTACTGCTAGTTATCACTTTATATTATTAATGGTTGTCAATATACAAAAACTAAAAAAAAAGGTTATTTTATACTTCACTATTAGACTTTGTACTCCCTCTCCTTTTTCATCAGTTTGTGTCTTCTATTGGAATTCTATGCTTTTTTCTTCTTTGCCTCTGAACTTACAGCTTCTTACTGTTTCTTCTTTAATACCCTATCTTGATATGCTCGTTCTAATTTTCTTTTAGTTGAAAATTTCTATAAATAGTTTCTTCAAAAGGGGCACATATGTAGGGCTCTATATGAGAAATTCAATTCTAGCTAATTTTCTTTTCTTCATGAGAAACTTGGTCTCTTTCTGTATGCTTACAAAGAAAAGTTGTCTTTAGAGTTCAGAAATGTCTTTAATCTTGGAATTTGGATAGTTTAAAAGAATGTGTAGGTGTGTATTTCATTAATTTTTTCTGGTACTCTCTAAGCCCTTTAGATTTTAAAACTCAAGTCTTTAAAGCTTAGAAAATTTTGTTTTTATTTTTCCTTTATTGTATTTTCACCTGTTTTTTTTTTCTCCTGGTACTCTTATTTTGCACTGTATTTATCTTTTAAGCCTCTTACCTATTTATGATATCTTTTTTTTGTATTTTTTGCCAATTTTAATGGGATTTTTTTTTTATTTCTAGCTGAGTAATTTAGCTTTCAGTAATGTTATTTCTAATCTTTACCAGTCTTTGCATTTATTAATTTGTAGTCAGATTTTTATATCTAAAAGTCTTCACCTTCTCTGTTTATTTTCTTATAGTATGTGTATGTGTTCTTAATTAGCATTACAGGTTTTTAAAGTTTTTTGTTTTTTTCATTGAATCTCCATTGATAGACACCATCTGTTCTTATTGTTTATTTGTACTAAATCTCTTAAGTAAGCTATGATCTTTCTTACATCGACACTTTTGGGTTTCTTTAGACCTTACACCTGTCACATTATTGGTCTCTTAAGCAGTTACTGGCAAGCCATGAGATGTGATTTTTTTGCCATTGCATCTTTGACTAATGGTTTAGTTAAACAGGTCCTTTCCCATGGGAGTAGAGAAGGAGTGTGCTTTTAGCTCATCAGTCTCACAGGCTTCAAGTCAGCCTCAACTAGGGTAATTCTTGACAGCTCCTAGTATAGCACCTTTTTCATAACTCAGTGCAACGAGTGGGCAGGGCCACTTTCTTTCTGTTTGATTGAGTGATTCACATGGCTTTTGAGATTAGTTCCTCAGATGGCAGTGGATTCTGCACTCAACATCTACCTCCCACTTCCAAGTCTTCCCACTGTTGTAGGCAGTGGTGTTCGGAAGTGACTCTTAGCTTAGCCAGTAACAGTGGTTCCTCTCTGCAGTCCAGCTGCAGGCTACACTTTCCTCCTGGATGGCAGACCCAGGACATTATCTTTCCAAAAAGTGTTCTTAAATAAATAACAATGTTTATTAATACTTTATAAGTTAATGAGAAATGGGGGAGGAAGCCAGTGAGGATCAATTGCTCATAATCCTGTCATTCCATATATAATTACTACTATGATTTTAAATTTTTTTGTCCATAGGCATATATTGTTTTTCCCAATGTAGTATGCATACATATTCTGGGTCTTTCATTTTTTGACCCCAATTTTGATCACAATTATTATGGTGGTGAATAATTTGATTAAAGCCTGAAATCAACTTTTATTTATTTTTGTATAGAAAATGAAGACTTTTCCAATCAGTCAAAACATATACAGAATCAACGTAAGTACCAAATTTGATCCAGAGATAACTGATGTCTTCTTAGTTGTCTACTGTATTGTTCACTGAGAACCATTAGTGTATTTGGAATCTTTATTCTCTGGTGAAAGTTCCTGGTTAAAGACTTTAACTGAGTACTGCTTGCTGAAAGTGAGTTAATAGTGGTACATACACTAACTATATTGAAAATTAACTTTATACCATTGTATCTTGTTTATAAAACTTTCAATGTAATCTAAGTGCAATGTGAATTATATCCATATTCACTTTACATTATGTGATATAGAAGCCTCATTTCTTTTTTGATATAAACACATAGGGTGATAAAAAACCTTTTTGATAGATATGTCAGATACTATTTCTATTTTTTTTAATTTTAAAAACAAAATTTTTTCAATTACATTTGACACTCAGTATTATATTAGATTCCTGTGTATAGCAGAATGGTTAGCCATTTATATAACTTTCAAAGTAAATTGCCAGTAAGTCTAATACCCACCTGACACCATACTTAGTTATTACAATATTATTGACTATTATCCCTGTGCTGTACTTTATATCCTCATGGCTATTTTGTACATGCTAATTTGTAATTCTTAATCTCTTCATCTAGCCCCTCAAGCTCCTTCTCATCTGGCAGCCATCATATTTTCTCTGTATCTATGAATTCATTTCTGTTTTCTTTGTTCATTTATTTTGTTTTTAGATTCCACATATAAGTAAAATCATACGATTTTTGCCTTTCTTTGTCTGATTTATTTTATTTAGCATAATACCCACTAGGTCCACCCATGATGATATTTCATCTGTGTTTATGGCTGAGTAATATTCTATTGTGTATACGTACCACTTTTTCTTTATTCATTTGTCTATCAGTGGACACTGAGGTTCCTTCCATATCTTTACTATTGTAAATATTGCTGCAGTGAATGTAAGGTTGTGTATATCTTTTCAAATTAGAGTTTTGGCTTTCTTCAGATAAATACCCAGAAGTGGAAGTGCTTGGTCATAAGGTAGTTCTATTTTTAATTTTGGGGGGGAACCTCATTACTGTTCTCCATAGTGGCTGCATCAGATTTCAGTCCCATCAACAATGTACAAAGGTTCCCTTTCTTCCACACCCTTGCCAACACTTGTTTGTTGATTTATTGATGATGATAGCCATTCTGACAGTTGTGAGGTGATATCTCATTGTGGTTTAATTTGATTTCTCTAATGATAAGTGATGTTGAGCATCTTTTTATATGTCTGTTAGCCATCTCTCTAGCCTCTTAGGAGAAATGTCTATTTAGGCCCTCTATTCATTTTTTAATCTGATTTTTTTGTTATTGGTGTTAAGTTGGTGTTAAGTTGTATGAGTTCCTCATATATTTTATTTATTAACTTCTTCTCATATGTATCATTGGCAAATATCTTCTCCCATTCAGTAGGTTGTCTTTTTGTTTTGTTGATGGAATCCTTTGTTGTGCAATACCTTTTTAGTTTGATGTCCCATTTGTTTATTTTTTCTTTTGTTTCCCTTGCCTGAGGAGACATATCAAAAAAATATATTTTTCTAAGAGCAATGTCAGTGGGTTTATGGCTTATGTTTTCTTTCAGACTTTTTAAGCTTTTGGGTCTTATATTTAAGTCTTTAATAATGCATTTTGAATTTATTCTTATATAAAGAGTAAGAAAGTGATCCAATTTCATTCTTTTGCATGTATCTGTCCAGTTTTCCCAACATTTATTGAATTGACTGTCTTTACCCCATTGTATAATTCTTTCATCCTTTGTCATAGATTAATTGACCATATAGATGTGGGCTTATTTTTATTTTGGGGCTCTCCATTCTGTTCCATTGGTAGATAAATCTGTTTTTATGCCAGTACCATGTTGTTTTGAGTACTGTAGCCTTTTAGTGTGGTTTGGTATTAGGTAGAGTGATACCTCTGTTATTCTTCTTTCTCAAGATTGCTTTGGCTATTCACGGTCTTTAGTGACTCCATCTAAATTTTAGGATTATTTGTTCTAGCTCTATGAAAAAACCATTGGTATTTTGATAGAGATTCACTGAATTTGTTCATTGCTTTGAGCAATTATAGACATTTTAACAATATTGATTCTTTCTATCCATTTCTCTTTAATGTCTTTAATGCCCTATAAGTTTCTGAGGACAAGTCTTTTACCTCCTTAATTAAAAGTACTACTAGGTGTATTATTCTTTTTGATGCAATTGTAAATGAGATTGCTTTCTTAATCTCTTTTTCTGAAAGTTTTGTTAATATATAAAAAGTCATCTGATTTCTGAATATTAATATTTGTACTGTGCTACTTTACTGAATTAGTTCTCATAGTTTTTGGTAGAATCTTAGGGTTCTTTATGTATAGTATGTCATCTACAAATAATAATAGTCTACTTTCTAATTTAGATGCCTTTTCTTTCTTTTTCTTGTCTGATAGCTGTGGTTAGAATTTCCAATACTGTGTTGAATAAAAGTGTATGTGGACATCCTTGTCTTTTCCTGATCTTAAGGAAAACACTTTTAGCTTTACACTGTTGAATATGGTATTAGCTGTAGGTTTGTCATACATGGGCTGTATTATGTTGAGGCATGTTTCCTCTTCCCACTTTACTGAGATTTTTTATCACAAATTAATTGGATTTTGTCAGATGCTTTTTCTGCATCTATTCATGTGATCATATGATTTTTCTTTATCATTTTTTGCAGTATTGGTCGTAGTGAACTCTTATCTTTTTCTTTTGTCTGAAGCTCTTTAGGTCTCCTTCAATTCTAAATGATAGCCTTCCTGGGTAGAGTAATCTTATTTGTAGGTCCTTGCTTTTCATCACTTTGAATAATTTGTACCAATCCTTTTTGGCCTTCAGAGTTTCTGTTGAAATCAGCTAATAGTCTTATGAGAGCTTCCTTATGTGTAACTCACTGTCTTTCTCTTGCTGGTTTTAAGATTTTCTTTTGTCTTTAACCTTTTGCCTTTAAATTATGATGTGTCTTTGGTGTGGGCCTTTTTGGATTCATCTTGGAACTCTCCATGCTTCCTAGACTTATAAATCTGTTTGTTTCTCCAGGTTGAAGAATTTTTCAGTGATTATGTCTTCAAAAAGGTTTTCAATCCTTGTTCTCTGTCTTCTCCTTCTGGTACCATTATGAGTCAACTAACTGGTGGTGTGCTTAATATTGTCTCAGAAACCACTTAAACTCCCATCCTTCCCCCGACCCCTTCTGTTCCAATTGAATGTTTTCTGCTACCTTGTCTTCCAAATCACTGATTTGAATCTCTTCATGTAATCTACTGGCGATTCCTTTTAATATGTTCTTCATTTGAGTTATTGTATTCTTCATTTTTCATTGGTTCTTTTTTTTTGTTTGTTTGTTTTCTCTTTGTGTTAAGTTCTCACTGAGTTCATCTTTTCTTTTGCAAAGCTCATTGAGCATCATTATAACTGGTGTTTTGAACTCTGTATCTGGTAGATTGTTTGTCTCTATTTCATTTAGTTCTTTTTCTGGAGTTTTGTGCTGCCCTTCATTTGAGACGTTTTTTTGCCTCCTCATTTTGACTGCCTCCCTGTATTTGTTTCTGTATATTAGGTAGATCTGTGTCTCTCAGTCTTAGCAGGGTGACCTTATGTAGAAGTTGACCTGAGGGTCCCCGTGGTACAGTTTCCCTGATCACTTGAGCTGAGTGCTCCAGGGGTGATTGCTCTTGGCATGTCAGTGGGTTGGATTTATTCTCAGGGTTACTGGGAGTCTATAGTGACGACATGTTCTCTAATGGCTGACGTAACAGGATTTACTTTAACAGGGCTCTGGTGCCTGCCAAGTTCACCCTTTGGGTGTTTTGTTTGTGGAGCTCATTTGGTGGTGCTCTCATGTGATCTACAGCCATCTACCAAATGTGTTGGTGCTGGAGCCTCTTGCAAAAGACTCCCATTCAGGCCAACATAGTTTGTGCCTTTGCCATCCCAAGACCACATGTGAAAGCTACAACTTGATCTGCAGTTGGTAGCTGCCTGTGCAGTTTGTAGATGCCTGAGAGAAGCTATGTTGCAAACTGAAGATGGCTGCCACTGGTGCCTGGTTTAGGGCTGCTAAGCCGAAGCCAGCCACTGCTTGGTTCTGGTTTGTGGACCTTTGAGAAATTTTAGAAAGTTCACAGCACAAGTCAAGGCTGACCACTTGTGTGGAATAGTTACTGAAAGAGATTTGGGCCAGGCATGTTAGTTGGGTGGGGCAGGATCTCAGGAAATCACCAGGGTGGGGCAAGCTGTGTTAGCCCAGTTAATGGAGACTCAGATTTGGTGCTCAGGATCACCTGCAGGCTGTGTGGAGGTTGTATCAACAAAGAAAGGATGGTACTTGCCTGCACTTCTGCCCTGGAGAGAGCTGCCCCTCCAGTCCTTGCCCTGAAGCCATATAATTCAGTTCCTCCCCATATAGCCCTGTCACCTTTTGAGTTGCTGTCCTTTTGCTGGAGCTTAGGACAAGTATTTGTGAGCAAGTACGTCTGTGCTTGGGCACTTTAAAGAGGATTCCTAGGTCTATAGCTGCCCTTTGACTCACATGGGTAGAATCCCCATTGATTTTCACAGCTGTATCTTGGGGCGATTCCTCTTCCTAGCACTGATACATTGGGCTGGGGAGCCTGGTGTGGGCGTGGGACGCCTCACTCCTCAGGGGGTGCCTCCGCAGTTGAGATATCCCTTCCAATTCTTAAACACCATTCATGGGTGTGGGACCAGCTTGTTTTATGTCTCTGCCCATCTTATGAGACTTGCATGGTTTCTTTTTTATATTCTTCGTTGTAGGAGTTCCATTCAACTACTCTTCGGTGGTTTTACAGGATAGTTCTAAAATTCAGTTTTAATTTTGATATAGTAGTAGGATGAGGTTAGCATAGCATTTACATACATCTTTACCAGAAGTCTGTCAGATATTATATTTAGATTTAATTATTTTAGTATGTTTTTGGAGCCCTGTAACTTAAGGAGGAAAAAATTGGGCCCCAAGGCAGAAAGTGGAATTGAGAAATGAAGATGAGATGTGGCCTGCAAATGAGATCAGTTCTTATATGCAGATTAGTGCATGAATCTAATTATGGCATATAGTTAGGCATCTCCATGGGAGAATTCCATTCTCAGAATGGTGCCTAAACTGTCCTTGTTCATTGGTAGTTTCTAAAGGAGATAGCATAACAGAGTGGAAAGAACACTAAATGCAGTGTCTAGACATCTAGTTTCGTATCCTGGCTCTTATACCACCTGGCTTTGTGACCTTGAGCAACTTCTACAAGATTAAGGAATCTTCAGCCTTTATGCTTATCTTCATTCATCAGTTTTTGAAGGGAATAAATGGGTTAAGTGTCATGTGCTATGTTATGTTAGCATGATTAAAATTCTTTTTTTGAACCATATTAAGAAACAGTAATAAAGACAAATGTTGTTGTTAAAAACATGTCTTTGACAGACCTGTGTTCATATCTTGATTCTACCACTTCATAGCTACAAGAGCTTTTTTTATTATTATTATTATGGTAAGATCTCAATGAGATTTACCCCCTTAACAAAATGTTGAATATACAATACAGTATTGTTAACTGTAGACATAATGTTATATAGCAGACCTCTGGAACTTTTCCGTCTTGCATAACAAACTTCATACCTTTTTAATACCACTTTATAGCTGCATAATCTTTTAACAAATTGCTTAATCATACCGAGCCTCAGATTACCCATCAATAAATTGGGGTGTTAGTATCTATCTCAGAGGGTTATGTGAGGACAAATGAAATGGCTGGCATAAAGTATTTAGCACAGGATATGACAGATACTGTTTTATGAATAACAACCCAAGTAAATGACAGGACAGTTTGGTTTGTTTTTGTTTTGTTGGATTTTAATTGCAGGCACTATGATTAGTAGTGCCTGGCTTTTGCTTTATTAATAAAAGATCTTTAGAGGAAGCTGCTGCTCTAAAGAACACTGGAACAGCTTGATTTTACCTTGCAATCTGTCATTAACTACATGGTCCATGGCATGTAGTTAAATAAGACAGTGAATTCTCGAATTTCCCAGCCAGTGTTGACCTAAATAATTTCTTGGTACATTATTTACAAATACAGAAATAAGTATATATCTGTTGTGCTTCGAGTTATTATAAAACAAATTAAATACAAAGAAAATTAAATCCAAATTAAATACAAAAACAAATACGTTATAAGTACAAATTAAATATGAACTCCAGATTTAAAATGATAGTCTTATTTTCTTGAAACTAAATTATTGCTTAGAACATGAATATGGTACAGATTTTAGGCCTTTTGAGTTTAAAATTTATATATTTATATATTACTGTTTTTCAGTTCTTGTACCCCATTTATTTTCTAAAACAACTCTAAAATGTACTCAGCCCAATATGGCATCCTTTGGCTGTCACTTAGTACGAATGTATTATGTATGTGGTGTTTTCCTGTGGTCCCTCCCCCACCCATGATTAGCATAGTACCTTACCTCTGACCATATCAGTTTCTTTATGTCAAAAGAGTCTTTATTATGCATAGATTTTAAAATTGTAAGTCTTAGTTCATGAAAATGTCTTTCAGTTGCTTATTACTGCAAAAGGAACATCCTTGTTCATAACTGAAACAGACTTAGATGTGAGTATGATGATAGTTAATCATTATGACATTAGCTACCTAAGTCACGCTTTCAATTTGGTATTAACAAGATCAATCAGAGGCTAACATTGTCATTAATATGATTCAGAAAGGAAATCCAAATCATCCCCAACTCCCAAGTCATCCCCCAAAATGCTTGTGTTAATTATTTGTAGATTTTCTTAGAATAAAATATTGTAGAAAGTTTAGAATTCTTGAGAATAAGCCCTTAGATGAGTTTGGGAACTGTAGTTGAGGTAATCATGATGGTTCCAGTGTAGCAAACACTTATTAAATACATCGGTCCCATGTATTGTGCTAGGTGCTAAGACTCTAAGATGATACAGAACACAGCTTTTGTCCCTAAAGGAGCTCTATGACAAGCTAAGTAAAGTTAGAGGTTAAGGGAGTATAGAAGAGTCAGTATGAGAAAATGCTCGGAGGGAGAAAACAGTATAGATTGGTAATCTGAAATATAAGTTCAACTCACAGAGTAGTGACAAAAAATACTGGAGAGATGGGCATAAATCCTGGAGGGCCTTGTATGCCCCTAAAAGGAAAGTGATGTCCCGAAGGCTCTGAAGAGGAAGAAATGACTAGTGTTATTCTAGATAAGTAATTTGAAAGAATCAAAGGTAAAATCACATCAGAACTAATCACAATTAAAATAAATTCTTTGAATTTTTAAAATTTGGGAAAATATGAAAAGAAACCTTATTTGCTAACTTCTTAAGACTTTCTCAATGTGATTTGGAAGATTATTCTGAGCAGAGTTTAGAAGACAGTTGGACTTAACTGGGCTTCATAGTGGAAATCAGTAATGAAATCTAATAAACCTGTCATTGATTTTCTTTGATATTTGTTAAATATTTTTTAAAATTTTGTACATTTCTTTTAGTTAAAATTTGACGTTTCAGCATGACGATAAATTTTTGCCTCTTTTTTTCCCACAGCATTTTCTGCCCCAGCAAATCAACTCTTTTCTCCTCATAGTTCTAACCCTTCAACACCTGTCACCACTCCTGTCCCTACTGCATCTCCAGTGAAGGCAGCAAATTATTCATCAACATCAGCAACTGCCACTATTTCTGGGCTGAATATGCCAAATACTATCCTTCCTGTGTTCCCAGGGCAGGTTTCCTCAGCTGTTCATACACCTCAGCCATCAGCGCCGAATCCAACAGTTATCAAAACCCCTTCATTGCTGGCTGCACCTCTCACCTCTGTCCACAGCACAGCATCTACTCCTGTTCCTTCAGTTTTTTCTGGTTTAGTTCCACTGCCAGGTCCTTCTGCCACTCCTACCCCAGCCCCTCAGGCCACATCCACACCTCGGACTACTCCTGCTTCCAATGAAACATTTGCTTCTACTTCTGTCCCTTTCACTAGCCCCCCCTTTTCTGCCACATCTGCTGCTTCTACCAGCAACCCAAATTCTGCTTCACTGTCAGTTTTTGCAGGTCTCCCCTTGACCTTAACACCAGCATCCCAAAGTGTGTCCAACTCAACTTCTGTAATTACCAGTGTTTCTGCTCCCAGTGTTGCTTGTCCACTTAGTGTAAATAATCATCTTCTGTCTGCTTTAAAAGGCTTTCTGACATCAAATGATACCAGTTTAATCAACTCTTCTGCTTTATCCTCTGCTGTTACTAGTGGACTGGCTTCACTCTCTTCTCTTACTAATCACAACTCAGATTCTCCTGCTTTTGCCTCTAACAAGAGCTATGCCCTTTCAGCCATTCCTGCCCCACAGGGGTCTTCCACTCAGGGACTGGTCATGTTCCCTGGCTTGTCATCTCCTGTATCCAGCTCAACTTCCTCTCCTGCTACTTTGCCTGTCCAGTCTCCTCTAGCTACAGCTACATCAACTTCAGCTTCAGCGCCAATCAGCTCTGGCTCCTCAGCTACCCTTTTGCATGGCCCCCATTCAAGTAATTCAGACCAGCATATTTCATCTACCCCTGCTGTAACAACTATTCCTGTTATGATCAAAACTGAGCCCACGAGTCCTACTCCCTCAGCCTTCAAAGGCCCATCTCTTCCCATGAATCCTTCTCATGGCACTTTAGGTTTTTCAGGGACACTGGGTCGTGCATATACTTCAGCATCAGTGCCCATGAGTTTATCTGCTTGCCTTAATCCTACATTGTCAGGTCTTTCCAGTTTGAGTACTCCCTTGAATGTTTCAAATCCCCTTTCTTCTATTTCCCTTACACCACATGGTTCCTCTACTCCAGTCACTCCAGTATTCACTGCTCTTCCTCCTTTTACTTCTTTGACTAATAACTTCCCTTTAACAGGCAGTCCATCTCTTACTCCATCAGTATCTCTTCCAGGATCATTAATAGTCACCTCATCTGCAACTATCTCATCCACACCTATTCCTCATCCTAGTTCTACAGCAGCTGTTCTCTCAGGGCTTTCTGTCTCGGCATCAGTCTCAGCACCTTTCCCCCTTAATTTGTCAACTGCTGTTCCCTCACTTTTTTCAGTTACTCAAGGACCTCTGCCATCTTCAAATCCCTCCTATGCTGGCTTTTCTGTCTCTAACACCCCCATTGTTACCACTGCTCTCCCTTCATTCCCGGGGCTGCAGACACCTGCTACAGTCGCAGCTGTCACACCATTACCTGTTGTTGCTACGGCCCCATCACCAGCTCCTGTCCTCCCAGGATTCGCTTCAGCATTTAGTTCCAATTTCAACTCTGCTCTTGTTGCACAAGCCAGGTATGTGGATAGTTTGGAAATAATACAAATCAGTATCTAACTTGTAGTTAATAGTTTTATTTTTAAGTCATTCAAATAAAAGTAAAAATCTAATTGTTTAGTGGTGATAAGTTATATTTTTCTGGGCTGAAATTTCAGTGTTCAAAAAATGTTTTAGGACTCTTCAATCATCTTAAGATAAATATATAAAATATTAATGCTTCCTCTGATAACTTTAGGATTCATATTTGGTAATTTATTTTGATTATATAATTGCAAGAATATTTAACAAGTCTATGTAAAATTTAATTTAGAATAATATACTTTATAATAAAAAGTAATTTAATATCAGGAATGGCAGATGTCTAAGCTTCCTTCCAACAGAGAAATTCTAAGGTTTTTTTATATGTTAAAATAGTATTTGACAAATATAGAAGCAATAACTTTTATGTCTTGTCTGCATTTTGACTTGTTCTTCTATCTATTGCTTTAGCTTATCATCTGGACTTCAAGCTGCAGGCAGTTCTGTTTTTCCAGGCCTTTTGTCTCTCCCAGGTATCCCTGGGTTTTCCCAGAATCCTTCACAGTCATCTTTGCAAGAATTACAGCATAATGCAGCTGCACAATCAGCATTGTTACAGCAGGTAAGCAGGTAACGTCTAACATAAATAAAATGGTAACATATGTAACATAGCTTCTATAGTGAAAACCTTTTAATATTAATACTGATACCCCAACACTGGCAAAAAATGAGTCTTAGCAGAATGTCTGGAGGTTTGATGAATTCTCCCCAAATCTGCAAATTATTCTTGTCTTCCTTCAGAAGAGTAACAAAGGTGGCAGAATATATTCATCTTTATAAATTGTTTCTCTGCTTACAGATTTTCAAATGGCTGTTTGGAGATTTTACAAATGGAATCTTTATATGTGACACTTATATTTTAGCTTGTCTTCTACAGTTTAAGCTAAAATAATGGAACATTAAAGCACATTTTTTCTAGAAAACCTATTTTTTAAAAGAATATTTAACTTAAATAGTCAATATACCTTCACCATCTGAAGGAAGTTTGAATATTTCTTAAAAATTACAGTAGACTGACTGAGCAGACTGATCTTGCCCCAACTTTTTTTACTCCTTTTCTACTCTCAATCTGTATTGTGGCATAGGCAAAAAGCAAGTATAGACTTGATTGAATTTGACGTTCTGCTAAAATGCATGTTCTCCTTTCTATTAGGTCCATCCAGCTTCAGCTCTGGAAAGCTTTCCAGCTCAGCCAGATGGGTTTCCTAGTTATCCTTCAACTCCGGGAACACCATTCTCTTTGCAACCAGGCTTATCCCAAAGTGGGTGGCAGTGAATATACTTTAATTTTTATTCTCCTTGGGAGCATCATCAGAATTACCTAAGGACTGCAGTAAACGTTCTGACAAATGTGAAATTGACCAAAAGTCAGAAAATGAAAATGAGGATAATCCTGAAGAAATCGAGATCAAACTTTAAAAACATGATTACATTTTTTAAAAATGGTTTTAGGTGTGAACAGTTCCCTCTGTAAATATGCTGACAATGAATTGTTTGGAGACTAGTATTAAAAAACTGTTTGGGAACTTTTCACTTTCTACCCCATGGAATTTTGAGTCGTGTGATCTATTTAGAAAGAATACTAAAGAAGAGGTTGAACTCTTTATAGCCGATTACAGCCTTAAATCTGCTTGTATAGCATCCAGTGACATAAGTAATAGTTGTGCCTCAGTCTTTTTGGTTGCATGTGGCCCTGGGGGAGTTACTACCCTTGATATGCATGAGTGGTTCCTGTTAGCATCATTGGAACTCAGTACCCCATATGTATCCACAAGAGGACTTGAGACCACAGTTCTTTATAATTTCTGACATTAATGATCATATATGTACTACTGAATTCTATATTTAGGTAAGTGAAAATGGTGCTTAATTTAATCTTTAGAATGACTTTCAGGTGTTTTTGACTAAAAATATATATCCAGAACTACTTTCTTACAGAAATGCAAGTAAGGCTTGTAATAATTTGCCTTTAAAACTTAATCTCAGCAATAGCCAAAAAATGGGGAATGTTCGACTGACTCTTGGGCCACCTCTGTTGCGCATTGTACTCTGGAAGCTCTTGGTGAATGTTTACAGTTATGGGATGTAATATTTCTCTTGTACTTAAAGTCAAATGCTTATCTAAAATAATTATGTGACAATGAACAGAAAAGACTAGCTCTGTTAGTAAATATGCAGTGTGTACCCTATTTAAGGATCTGTGGTAGTAGAACTTGATTGAATGTCATTAATTTAAGTATGATAACTGCCACATTTGGGATGATAGGAGAGTAGGGAGAATGATTTTCAATCCTGTGATTAAAAGTATAAACTATAGAATATACTGTAGCACATTGCAGCATCTAGAAGTTTTACTTTTATAAAGATGGTGTTTGCAAGACGTTACTAATGTATTTTCCTTCAAAATGAGGAACAAACTTTTTAAGTATAATAATATTCCTGTATGGTTAGTTTTTAACAATTTTTTAAAATAAACTTTATGGATATGACATATTTTATAAGTGTTTTATTAAAAGCTTAGATAGGCTTTTTAATTTTTTATATATGCTAGAGCTAATACATAGAACATTTTTATCTGAATTTAGTTGAAACTCAATATATACCACTGATAGCTCACTACTTTAAATATATCTTATGTGAAAGTTTTATTATAATCAACACTTGAAACATAATTTGTAACTTTAATTATTTTCAAACAGAGAATGTAACTTTATAGTTAATCTGAGGCCAGTTGCCAGAAATTGTCATTTGTTCTTTTTAAGTCTATACTCATAAAACTCTTTTAGGATTATATAGTACTACTTATGTATGTTGACCTTTCTTATTGCATGACTAATCTTTCTATAGTGATGCTACTACAGGTTTATTTCTGTTGTCCTATGAGTCCCTTATCATCATCGTAAAGGAGCTAAATCCTGTTCATCTTTTAGATGTAGTTCTGACATCTTGCACATATTGAGCACTCAGAGAGTTATATAAAAATGAAGAAAACATTTTTGGAGTACCTGGCAATAATTGCTGGTTTTATGTAACGCTCAATCCTATGAGGTAAGTATTAGCAACCTAATTAACCAGATAAAGAAGCCAAGATGTAAGTCATAGTGAATAAGTGGTATTTTGAACCAAGCAATATCAATACCAGACTATTTGTATACTACTAAGTGTTTGAAAACACATAAGAAGGTGGAAGTCCAGAAAGATCTCTTAGTGACATTGAAGTCTTAAAGGCTGAGTAAAAATTAACATCCTTTATAAAGGCACAAAGTATAGCAGACTAGTTTAGTAATATAATCATATGACTGGATGGAGTGTGAATGAATTTTGTAGTTTTAGAGTGTGTGAGTGAAACTGACAAACTTGGGAAGGCCCACATGGTAGGCCTTACAAACAGACAAAAAGTAACAACACAGAGTGGTCTGAAAGTAAAAATTGTAACAGCAGGTCCAGGTGGGTAGTCTTGTTCTAGGCCTATAGCTTCTTTGACAAAGGTTAGTCTTTGAAACTTAAGAGTAATTTTCCTTTCCAGACCCTTTGAAGGCACAACCGCCAACACTAGAGACAAAGACCACGGTCTTGGTTGTTATCTTGTTGCCCACATACCATCTCTGTGTGCTGTAAATCTGAACTATCTTGTACGCACCAATGTAAATGTGTCTCTCAGTTTTGCTTTTTATTCAATCTCAGAGATTTCCCCACTTTTTCTACCACCTCCCTAATCTATCACCAGTGAATTTCATGTAACCCTCCTTACTTCTCCTTTGATTCTTATGTATAAAATAAGCTGCAAAACTGCCATTCTCCAGAACATTTCCTCAGTCTGTTGAGGTTTCCCTTCCTGGCAATTGTCAACAGTTTTGCTCAAATAAACACATGACTCCTTTTAGCCTGAATGTTCTTTTGTCGACAAACGTTTAAAAAAATGCGAGGGACCTGATCATGGAAGGTGTTGTAAACTACACTAAGGAATTGGACATTCATTCTTTGGTCAGCAGTTTGGAAATTTATTAGAAAGAACTTTGTAAAAATCACTGAAGTTGCAGCATGAAGGTTGGATTAGAGTTATTGATCTGAGTGGTTATTGCAGAAATCCAAAAGTAAAGATGATGAGGATCGGCATTATAGGGAGGAAATGGAAATATACCTCTCTGTTCTTTTTTCATAATGGCCTATAGGGTATATAGGATTTGTAAATGCTGCTAATTTGTATAATTAACCTTATTTTTAAGTCTTACCACTCTACCAGCCAAATGAGTTTAATCTGTGCATTTATTAAATATAGCTAGTGTCACAGAATTTTTTAAGACTACTCCAAATTCAATTTAATGAGACTTTATTGTTTTTAAAGATAATACAATATTAGTAAACAGTGTCTAATGTGGTTTACATAAAAAATTAAATAGTGTAAATTGGCAAGTAAGTTGAGAAGAATGATCGAAATTAAAGTATTCCCAAGATCCTTGATATTAAATTTTTAATGTTAATTTAAAATGTAATTTATACTGAGTAAAATTTCATGGTAAGAGTTAAAAGTTGGTGGAGAGGGAAAATGGAATAAGAAAAAACATCCAAAAGAAGGCATAGAATAGTGGAAGAAATAAGCATTAAGTAATATGTTAGCTATACTTGCCTATATATTAGTATCACAGCATTTGTAAATGGAAAGGAAACGGTAGGCTCAGAAGGCTTTTCAGACTAATTCCAATGAACAAACTCTTCCAAGTGAATAGAAAGAAAACACTCTTCAACTCAGAGCAATATAATCTTGATAACGAAAATTAAGACAATAGCATGAGAAAGAAAAAAAATGCAAATCAACCCTATTTAAACCAAGCCCTAACAAAACAAATGGAGCATTTATTTTTTTAAAAAATTGATAAACCATAGTCGGGTTTATTAGTCTGTGTGAAAAACATTTGATAAAATTTAATCAGTAATGCTTAAACACAGAACAAACTAGGGGAAAAAAAAGGTAAAGGAAATCCATAAAAATATAGCACACATTCTTAATTATGAAATGTTAGAAATATTTCTATAAAGTTAGAGCCTCATCAAGTAGAATGTAATTCCACAGTGTACTAGAAATCCTAGCTAGTGCGATAAGGTACAAACAGGAAGTGAAAAGTATAATGATTGGAAAGGAAGGTAAAAGTTTAGTGAGATTTACAGATAAGTTATATTCAAAGGTCAGTTGCATTTTCAAATATGAGCAACAGCAGAAAATTGATTGATAAAACACCAGACAATGGATTACTATTCAGTGCTAAAATGAAGAGTTATCCATGAAAAGACATGGTGGAAACTTAAGTGCATGTTACTAAGTTAAAGTTGCTTATCTGAAAAGGCTTCTGTATGATTCAACTATGACATTCTGGAAAAGGCAAAAGATCAGTGGCTGCTAGGGGTTGTGGGGAGAGACAGGGAAAGATGAATAGGTAGAAAACAGAACTTTTTTAGGGTAGTGAAAATGGTCTATGATATTGTAACAATTTATACATGACATACATTTGTCCTGTTGATAAAAGAACAACCTAAAAAAATCTTATAAAAGTGAGTTAAATTGACAGTAATTGCCAGGAAACAAAATCTCAACTAATTGAGAAAATGCTCCAGAGAATGGCAGTTTTGCAGCTTATTTTATACGTTAGAATCAAAAGGAGGAGCAGTAAAGAGAGTTACATGAAATTCATTAGTGATAGATTATGGAGGTGAGAGAAAGCAGAGTGGAGAAATCTCAGAGTGAGTAAAAAGCAAAATGGAGAGACATCTTTTACATTGGTCGGTGTAGGGTAGTTCATATTTACGGTACATAGAAGTGATACGTGGGCAACAAGTAACAACAATGTTATCTTTTTCTCTGGTGCCAGCCATTGTGCCCTTGAGGGGTCTGGAAAAGAAAATTACTCTGACCTTTCAAAGGTATGTTATCTTAGATGCACAAAGGCAATAGACAATTTCAGAGGTAGAGACTGACCTTTATCAAAATATAGGCCTAGGATGTGACTGCACACAATGACCGGCTTTTAGTTAGGAATTTTTAGGTTCAGATTACCCTGTGTAGTTGCTTTTGGCCTCTGATTTTGTAAGGCCTACCCTGTGGGCCTTCTCTGTGCTTGTCAGATTTAATATGTGGCACCATTTTTATTCACAGTCCAAACCTATAGAATACACCACCAAGAGTGAACTCTAGATAAGGTGTTGACTTCAGGTAATTATGATGTGTTAATGTAGGTTCAGCAGTTCTAACAAATGTACCATTTGTGTGGGATATTGAATATGAGGGAGCCTTTGCATATGTGGAAGCCAGGGTTATATGGGAAATTTCTGTATCTTCCTCTCAATTTTGTTGTGATTGTAAAACTGCTCAAAAAGAGAAGAAAATAGTGGTATGGTACCTAGGAATAAATTAAAAGATGCATAACAATTCAAAGGAGAATTTTTTCTTTATTTTATGAGAATTATTAAATGGAGGATACACAACGATCATGGTACAAATAATAAATAGTTTAGGGTATCCAATCTCCCAATTTTTCAATTCACTGCAATTCCAATCAAAATCCCAGTGAAGTTTTCAATAGCTTTTATAAGCTCATTCTAAAATTTATATGGAAGAGCAAAAATGAAGAATAGCCAAAACATTTTTGAAAACAATAACCTGCTCTACCAATTACCAAGCCTTACAAAGTCATAGCAACCGAGTGATGAGAAAAATTATGAGATGTCCTAAATTAAATTATGGTGGGAGCGGAATGGGCAGGAGTGGTGTTGGCAGGGGCAGAGTGAAAGAAAGACAAGAGTTTTTAACCCATTAATAGCTGTGGGCCACTAACAATAGAATGCTCACATTCCTGAATATATGTTGGAACTTTGAATCGACCTTTTTATAGACTACCAGACGACATTTCATCCTGCTTATGCATAAAATTTCATGACTCTTGGCCACCATCAAACAAAAGTAATAAATATTTTTTTCTTACAGACTATGCATTTATCCTAGAACTGCCACAGCTTCACCTTTTTCTGCCCCACCCACTAGTCTGTAGCCAATGTAAATTCTTTCAAAACAACTCACATCTTTCTTCCCCAAAGCATAGTGTCAACCCAGCATGGCAGACATGTTGCCTTTATCTAGCCCTTCTGTTGGTGGTTTAGATTTCACACCTCAGGACCTGGACCTTTTTTGGCTAGCCCAATAAACCCTTTCTTTCAGAAAAGCTGTCAGCTGTGAAAGTGTTTAACACTTAAACAATGCAGTATTAATTGGAGATAACAAAATTGATAGTGGAACATAATAGGTTCAGCCAAGAACCCATTAATTAACATCCATTCATATGAAAACAATTTATAATAGAGTTGGCATGGAATATCAGTTAAGATATTGGACTATTTGTTATAAAGTGCTATGATAATTGGTTATTTACATGGAAGAAAATTAAAATGGATCCCTATACTATACCATGCACAGAAAGCACCTGTAATGACTAAAGCCTAAATTTCAAAAGAACAAATATAGTCATGTATTGCTTAACAGGAATACCTTCTGAGAAATGCTTCATTAGGCCATTTTGTCATTCTGCAAACATCACAGAGTGAACTTACACGAACCCTAGATTGTATATAGTACTACATGCCTAGGCTATATGGTACATTCTATTACTATGTATGTGGTGTGTGGAAGGGGTGGGGGTTGGGGAGGGCGGTAATTTTCTCTGTGGTCCTGGGTTCTTGGCTGAGACATCCCTGTAATAAAAGACAACAGGAGAAAAAGAAAACAGGTATACAACCTCTATACATGGGAGAGACCTAGGTAAACCGAATAACTCACTAAAATGACTAAAGCCACCACCTTAAATGTCATCTTCAGCTTAAGACAAAAGGTGTTGAGGTGGAGGGAAGTACTTTGGAAGGTTACCAGGAAAATTACAGTAAACAAGGGTAAGGTTATTATTCCATTAAGTCTCTGCCTTTAGCATTGATAGAGATTCTAGAGATAAGTTCACTCCCCTCTTCTTTGTACAGGGAAAGAGACATCTTTACACATTTCTCTTACAAAGTAAATGTCTTACAAAAGATAACTTCTACTTGGTTTTCAGAGCTTTCCCCATGTCTGCTGTTTCTTAAATTTAACCAGCGTAAAATAATCCTTATAATAAAGAGAAAATTTGTCAGATTGTTCCCCTACAGCTCCTAGTCTACAAACCTATAGAGTATGTTACTGTGCCAAATATGGTAGGCAATTGTAATGTCAACATAAGAATATCCAGACCTGTAGAGAATTTTATAAGTTTATTTGAGAGCTTCTGGTCAAAATGGTAGATTAGGTAAACATTGTACTCGCCACTTCTCACAACCACATCAAAATTACAACTAAATTACAAAGCAGCTGTAATTGAGAATTGACTGAGTGTAGCTAAACAGAAATCCTACAACTGGGGATGCACAGTAGAGGCCACCTTAAGATTGGTAGAAGGGGCAGAGATGCAGAACATCCCACTTCCATGTGTGGGGGTTGAGAATCAGGATAGGTATCTCAACTGCAGAGGTCTCCTCAAAGGAGTGAGGGGTCTCAACCTCACACCAGGCTATACAGCCCAGGATTCCAGTACCAGGAAGAGAAATCCCCACAACTTCTGGCTCTGAAAACCAGCGAAGACTGAAGTAATGAGACAAAGGGTGGCTGGAATTGCAGAATTTCCTCTTAGGAACCTGCTTACAGACTTACTGACAGACTCCCTCACTCTAAACTCTAGCTCTAGGGCAGCAGATTGAAAGGCTCCAAGGATATAATGGGAGGAACAGAGTTATCCAGCTTCAGGACTAGGACTGGAGGGGCAGCTTTCTCAGAAAGAAGTTATTTGGCAAATCCATTGTCTGGTTAAGCTAACCCCACCCTCTGCATGCAGACACGGGTAGCTGCCATATCTAGGTCTCCATCAACCTGGATACTCTGTCCCAGTGATTCCCTGAGACTCCGACATACCTAACTTTCAAGCACATCTAAGCTATTTCCAGTGGACTTTCCATACAAATGGCCTGTCTTGGCTCATGCTTTGGATTTTCCTAAAATTTTTCAAAGGTTTATAAAACCCAAACATGCAACATCTGGCTTCAGCATGCCCCGTACCTCTTGCTGAGCAGCCCTAAACTGAGCAGTTGTGGCAGCCAACCTCAGTTTGTGGCTTGGCCTCTCAAGGCACCTCCAAACCCAGTGCAGTTGGCAGTCAGCTGTAAATTGCTTAGTGACTCTTTCCAGGTCGTCCCGAGCAGGACACAAGAAGTGGCTGAAGCCCCTCTCAGAAAGATCCAGGCTTGCAAGCCTGGTGGCCTCCTTCAGACAAAGCTGGAGCACCACCAGGGATGCATCCAAGGACAAGACACCCAAAGGTCAGACGCAAGCAGGTACCAAAGCCTTGTTAAAATGAATCCTGCTGCATAGGGTCATTCAATCCTCACAACTGATCAACCGGAGGGTCAATCCCTCCCATTGATGTGCAAACAGCAACCAAGTCTCAATTACAGCAGGAGAATACACACAATTCACAGAAGGGACCCACCTGGAGTGCCCAGCCCAGGTGACCAGGGAAGACTGTGCCACTAGGCCCCACAAGACATCTAATACATAATGACACTCTACTAAGACTGGAGACATAGCAGCCCTACCTGATACATAGAAACAAATACAAAGAAGCAGACAATATGGGGAGACAAACATGTCCCAAATAAAAAACATAGAACAAAGCTTCAGAAAAAGAAAATGGAGACAAGCGATCTACCAGATACAGAGTTCAAAACACTGGTTATAAGGATGCTCAGTGAACTTAGGGGAAGAGTAGATAAACTCAGTGAGAACTCTAACAAAGTGATAGAAAACATAAAAATACAGATAGAAAACAAAGAAAAGAACCAGTCAGAAATGAAGAATATAGTAACTAAAATGAGGACCTTAGGAGAAATCAACAGTAGGTTAGATGAAGCAGAGGATCAAGGCAGCAATTTAGAAAACAAGCAGCAAAAAACACCCAATCAGTACAACAACAACGAAAATCCAAAAAATAATGAGAATAGTTTAAGGCTCTCTGGGACAACATCAAGCATAACAACATTTGCATCATAGAAGTACCAGAAGGAGAAGAGAGAGGAAGGAATTGGAAATCTATCTGAAGAAATCATGATGAGAAACTTCCCTAACCTTGCAAAGGCAATAAACATATAAGCCCAAAAAGTGCAGAGAGTCTCAAGCAGGATGAGCCAAAGAGGCTCACACTAAGACACATTGTAATCAAAATGCCAAAGGTTAAAGATAAATAGAGAATCTTAAAAGCAGCAAGAGAAAAGCAGTTAGTTACTTGCAGGGGAGGAAGTGTTGTGACTGGAATAACCAGACTCAACCTGAGTGCTCTGATATTAGAGGCAGTTTATTAGCTGGTGGCTGTCCTTCCAAAGGAGGAGCCCCGAAACATAAAGATACAAGGGTTTTAAGCCCAAAATCTCATTCTTCATCCTGTCTAAATCACAAAGGTTTAATATTTCTTCTATTCTCTACCTCTCAACCTAAAGGTGGGTTGTGCAAGCGGGGGTACAGAAGCAGAAAGTGTACTGTTAAAATGTTAGGTTCCCATGGGTAACTGTTAGGTTCCCATGGGCAACTGTTAGGTTTCCAGGAGTAATAGTCAAACAATAACTTTTCAAGCAAGCAGGTGTCCAGAAGCAAGACATGGCGATTAGCACATAGGCTCTTAACCTTAACCCATTACTACATTTTTGTGACCCTTTCAGTAGCACGTCATCACAGAAGGAAGGAAGGAAGGAAGGAAGGAAGGAAGGAAGGAAGGAAGGAAGGAAGGAAGGAAGGAAGGAAGAAAGGAAGGAAGGAAGGAAAGAAAAAGCTGAAGGAGTTCACCAAGACAGCACTACAGGAAATGTTGGATGGTCTTCTCTAGGAAGAAAAAAGAAAAAAGATAAATGTAAATAATAAAATGGCAATAACAACATACCTATCAACAATTACTTTAAATTTAAATGGATTAAATGTCCTAATCAAAAGATATAGGGTGGCTGAATGGATTAAAAAAAAGACCCTTATATATGCTACCTACAAGAGACTCATTTCAGGTAAAAAAAACAAATAATAGAACAAAACAAAACAGACACAGATTAAAAGTAAAGAGATGGGAAAAGATATTTCATGAAAAAGGAAGCAAACAAACAAACATAAAGCTGAAGTAGCAATAATTCTACCAGACAGAATAGACTTTAAAACAAAGACTATAACAAGAGACAAAGAAGGATCCAGTATTCCCACTTCTGGGTATTTATTCAAACATAAAACACTACTTCAAAGAAACATGTGAATCTGTATGTTCATTACAGCATTATTTACAACAGCCAAGACATGGAGGCCACCTGAGTGTCCATCAATGGATGAATAGATAAAGAATAGGTGGTACATATATACAATAGAATATTACTTAGACATAAAAAAAGAATGAAATCTCATGGATGGACCTAGAGGGTATGGTGCTGAGTGAAGTAAGTCAGACAGAAAAAGACAAATGCCATAGTATTTCATTTACATGTGGAATCTAAAGAACAAAATAAACAAACAAAATAGAAACAAGCTCATAAATATAGAGAATATTTTGATGGTTGCCTGGTGGAGGATGGTTGAAGGGGATGAGTGAAAAAGGAGAAAGGATTAAGCAGTACAGATTGGCAGTTACACAATAGTCTTTGGGGTGTAAAGAATAGTATAAAGAATATAGTCAATAATACTGTAATAACTGTATAACTAAGTATGGTGCCAGAAGGGCACTAGATTTGTTGGGGTGATCACTTTGTAAGTTACATAAATGTATAAATCACCATGTTGTACATCTAAATATAATATTATATGTCAACTGTAGTTAAAAAATAAGAAAATTATTTTTTTAAAAAAAGTTTATTTGAGCCAAACTGATAACATATTCAGGAGAGGAAAATCTCAAATTTTCCAAAGAGTAACAGTTTTTCAGTTTCTTTTATGCATTTGAATTAAGGAGGGAACACAAGGAAGATTAAATGAGGTTGGGAGAAAGCAAGGTGGAGATTAGATTACAATAATATGTGCTTTCTTAAGGGTGGTTATGCCTTCAAGGGGTATTACTTCAAAGATGTATTAACCTAGGTTCTAAAGAATGATGGAAAGGCCTGGCTTAAAAACCTTGCACTAAAGAAGTTATAGGCTTGGATGGGGCATGACTACTCACCATCACCTGCCCAGTAAGGAATCTATGATTTATTTCAGTACCCCTTTTTCATCCACAGTAACACAATGGTAAGTAGTTATGTAATACATTTCACTACAATGTTATGATGGCTGACATTACTAGGCAATAGGAATTTTTCAACTCCATTATAATTTTATGGGATCACTATCAGTAAATGTGGTCCATCACTGACCAAAACATTGTTATGCAGTGCATGACTGGAACTCTAAAAGCTTTAAAAAAAAACATATAATGGAGAACACATTTAAAAACTTTGAAAGGAAAGGATTTTTAAGCAAGGTACACCAAATGCTAAATATATCAAAACTTCATATATTTAATATCAAGGGCATCATAAAATGGTAAAAGATAAGATGAATCTAGGAAAATATATTTGTACTTCATGTAACTGTCAATTATCAATATATATAAATAAATAGAAAATAAACATACATATCAAATATATATAAATAGATATAAGGGTTACCTATAAATCAGTAATAAAAAGGAAAAAATGTTAAAAAGCAATAGATGTGTGTAATTCACATAGAAAAAAAACATGAATTATAAATAGCCATTTGAATAATTGTTCAGCATCACTAAAATTCAGAAAAATTTAAATTCAGATTATAATTAAAGATTGTTTTACATTTCTAAATTGTCAAATATTAAAAGCTCTAACAATATAAAGTGGCGTCAGTATGTGAAACAAGGTGAATACTTGTACACTGCTAGTAGAAGATTAAACTGATAAAACAAATCACTTTGGAAAACAATTTTGCAAAATTATATATAACCATCTTGTCAAATAGAACATAAATTTTATTTCTGGTTGTGGATACGTTGATTATAGGGTCTAGAGAATCTTTTGCATATATATGTATCAAGAGACATGTACAAAAATATTCATGGTAGCATTATTTATAAAAACAAAACTTTGAAATGTTTCAAATTAGCAAGTGAATTGTGGCCTATTTATACTATCATGTGTTAAGTAGTACTGAAAATGAACCAACGATAACTTCATGCGACAACATGATAAACCTTAAAAACATAAAAAGGAGCCATAAAAACAATCACAGGAGGCTATATGAGTATTTTTACACATGGCAAATAAAAAATTAAGCTAAGTAATATAATGTTTAAATATTTATTTATAATAAAAACTGTGTTAAAAGCAAGAGAATAATCAACATAATTATGGATTATGGTTATGGTGAGGTGGGAATAAGACAGGGAAAAATACTCAAATAGCCTCTGTGGTGTTGGTAATATTCTAGTTCTGAGGTTGGGTAGTATATCTATTGTTCATTTTATTCTATAAATACACATATATACAAATATTACATATATACATGAATTGTATATATCATTTCACATGTATCATCAAAGTTTCCATGACAAAAATGTCTAATTAATAGAATGCTTTCTAATAGATAGAATATTTAATGGACTGGGACATTTAAGGAGAGATGTTTAGTCAGCTGACAATTGAAAACATTTATTATTCTGGAGAGAGGTCTAGGCCAGATTTGCAGTTTGGGGAGTTCTCACTACAAATATCCTTACAGATTTGTAGACTGAATTTGTTATTTAAAGATGTGAAAATTCAAGAATAGGATAAATGAGAATGAATAAGATAGAATGGATAATATATATTGGTGAAAAGTTAATAAAATCAGATAACTTTATTATTTGAAGAAAAGGGAATGTTTTTCTATAGGAGTAGCAAATGTCCTGGAACATATGTGTATGTTATAGGAAGAAATGATGATGAATGACATATGGTGAAAGAGTGTTACTGAAACAAAAAACCTAGGAAAGGAGAAAGGCATGAGGTTAGAAAGGGTGTTTCAAGGTAGCATTTGTACTCTGAGATGAACATTACTAAAAAATCAAATTATATTTAGGGACAACACCCTGTAAGTCAAGGATGGGAATAAAATTAGTGCTTTTAAAAACATAACTGTCCTCATTTCAGGACTTTCTCTAGTTCAAAAATAGAGAGAATGAAAGTATAGAAACACACAGAAAAATCTTCATTGGGAAAGCATTTCAGCAATTCTCAATCTGTTTTACTCTACCATCTTCACTTGCCCATGATGGGGAAGAGAAAATCTCATTAATGTGGCCCATGATGGTTAATATTTTAAACAACAGAGGAGGAAACATTGAAAATATGCTTGTGTTACATTGATTTTCCAAAGTTCTTGGTTAGGGATTCAGCTTGTCCTAGGTGTTCCTTACTTGGTGAAATCATTCTTGCTTTTATAGGCTGAGATATTTGACTGACAAAATTCACAAACTTTTGCAGGAAGGAGAAAAACATTTGCTTAGTTATCCTCCAAGGGAATGTGTTTGTTGCAAGTGCCCTGGAGGCTTTTACCAGCTGCCATCAGGGAGCAATTATTGTTACTGTTGTTTTGAACCTCACTCCTCAGTGACTAGAAGTGCTAGCATAAATGTTATTTGGCCAATGTTAAGGAAAAAGGTACTTAGAAATGAGCTAAACTAACACTTCCAAAACACTTAGCTTCATGACTATAGAAAGTCATGTGATTCAGAAGGAAAGGGGCTTCCTGTTCCAGGCAAAGATTGCCTATGACCAAATTGCAAGAAATGATGGAAACAGGATGTGTTCCTGTTGTTCTTTCCATGAGAAGTTAGTCCCAAAGTGGTGATGACATGGCGACTAAATAGAGGTCAGGAAGAAACAGAATGAAATCTATAGATTAACAGTATAGAGGACCAAGAATAAGCCTCAAGTTTTCAATCTGCAGCAATCTAGAGAAGCATTAGAGGAGGAAAAGGAGAGGCGATGAATGTGTTCTGACATACCTAATGAATCACTAATCAATATGCCATTCACCTGAAACAAGGGGAAAGGGAGATATTGTGAAAACTAACCCAACATTGCCATTTTAGAAAGAAGATAGCTGAGTCCTGAGAAATATAGCTCAGCTCCCACTCATGGTAATAATAGTGGTTACCATTCTTTGTCAGTCATTATTCTGAATATTTTACATGTAATATTTTATATAATTCTCACAAGACAACTCTGGTAAAGACCATTGTGATGCCCATTTTACAAATGAAAAAAAAACAACATCGGGTTCTGGTCAAGATGATGGAGAAAGTAAAACACTGTGCTTGCCTATTCTCATAATCACATCAAAATTACAGCTAAACTATAGAACAATCATCACTAGGCGTCTAGCTGAACAAAAGTTCTACAACTGGGGACTTCACAAGAGGCCGCCATGAGACTGGTAGAAGGGGCAGAGATATGAAACAGACTGGTTCCACAACCATGTGTGTTGCCTGAGAACTGGGATAGGTATCTTGGCTGCAGAGGTGCCCTTGGAGGAGCTAGGGAACCTGGGACCACATTGGGCTCCCCAGCCCAGAGTTCCAGTGCCAGAAAGAGAAGTTCCTACTTCTGGCTCCAAAACCCAGTAAGGACTGTGGCTGAGTGAAATGGAGAGTGGCTAGAGTCACAGACATTCCTGTTAAGGAGCCTAACAGGGACTTACTGAAAGACTCTCTCACACTGAACTCCAGCATTGGGACAGTGGCTCAGAAGGTGCCAGAAACATTCAGAGAAGAACTGATTTTTCTGGCTTTAGGAGAAGTTCTGGAGGGGCAGCTTTCTCTCAGAAAGAATTATTGGCAGAATCCATTGTTTCCTGGTAAAGCTTGCCCCACTCCCAGCATGCAATCTCCATCAACCTGGATACCTCACCCTGGGATCCCCTGAGATCATGTTGTACACCTAAAATGAATATAATACTGTATGCCAACTATAATTGAAAAATAAAAAAAATATAAAAGAAACATAAAAAAGTTATCTAGTGTCACACGGTTTGTTCATCGCATAGATAGGATTTTTTTATATCACAGTAGTGTGAACCCAGAGCTTGCTTTCTTGTTCTCTTATTCACTACGTCTCTGGCATCATTTACACATCAAGCCATAACCAACGATGTAGAAGAATAATGCAAGGGAAATTATTCTAAAGCTAACAGTCACTGACTCTGTGCATTCATGTGTGTCTGTTTTAATCTCTTTTTCTGGTCTCTAGTTATAAAATTCTCTAAGTTATAAAATTCCTTAATAATTCTTATAATTACAAACAGTGGCCGATGGCCCTGGTTGTTACAGTAATTTCAGTTTGTGAAGAAGGCAATTAAGAGTATCAGATAGTTGGCAAAAGTAACCCACAATCTGGGAAGTTTTTAAAAATAAAATTGCTAATAAAAAAATAACTGATGGTTGGGAGAATAAAGACTAGAAAAGACAAAATGACCTGGGAAAGATCAGAATTTCTTTGTATTATTTTGTTTTCACACACACACGAAAACGAAAATATTATTTGGAATATTGATAGATAGATAAACATCAGAAAATTAGAAAATGTGTGCTTTCGGTATTGGAATAAGCATACAATTGTCCTTAATTCCAAATGGTATGATGAAAAAAGGACTCTTGGAACAGAAACCTAGGTATCTGGATTTGAGAAAGAGCTTTGCCATTTGTGAGTTGTTATCTTTGACAGATTACTTATTCATTCATTCTTTCAAGTGTTTGTTAGGTACTAGTTATATGCCCGCATTGTTCTAAGTGCTGCAGGTGACATGGTAAAAAAATAACAGATGTAGTCACTCTCTTCATGGAAGTAATAATGTAGGCCAAGGGTCTGCAAACATTTTCTGTAAAGGGGTACATACTAAATATTTTAGGCTTTGCAGGCCATAGCAACTTCTTGACTATGTAGCTGTAGTACAAAAGTCACCAAAGATACAGAAACAAATGGATGTGGCTATGTTCCAACAGCACTTACCAAAACAGATGGTAGACCAAATTTGGCTAGAAGGCTGCAATTAGCCAACCCCTGGTTTAGAGAAAGAAATAAATATTAACCAAGTAATTGTGTGTATGGTATATACAAAGGCATGCTGGAAAAGAAAAAACATATAACTTTAAGGGGATTGATAGAAGGACAATGGGGCTATTTCTGATTTAGGGGAGTGTCCTATGAGTGAGGCTGGAAAGAAAAGGAGGGACAGATTAGCAGGATCTTTTAGAACTGGCAGTCATTGGATCATTTTAAGCAGGATGGTGACATGATCAGATTTGACCTTCGAAAGATCATTCACTGCAGGAAACTGAATTTTCTCATCTGAAACATAAGGATGGATGTGCTTACCCTGTGTATCATACAGTTCACTATGCTGAGAAAATTACAGAAGTTGCATAGAAGTGTTTTATAAAATATAAATGGTATAGAATATTGCATAATGATATTTTATAGGAAGCATAGAAGGTCATACTCTTTTGCACTCCTGTATGAACGAAAGCAGTCTGAACTCATGAAAAAAATTGCTTTGTTTATGTTAACAGGCTTTCTTCACCAGGGCAACTACTCCTTTGGTACTCCCTAAAGAAGAGAAACTTCTCTCTCTCTCTCATTTTGCTCCTCTTCCATTTCTCCCAAGCACACTTGTATAGCTGCCTGGAGTGCTGGCCTAGCCCCAAACCTATAGAAATTTGCCAACTATAAAAACTCTCAAGAATGAGATGGATCCTGGGGTGGTCTCTCCTGAGAAGCAGGATAAAGAAAATTTAGTGGGTAAGTTCCTTTTTCCTGCCTTAAGCTTTTAAAATGTGTATTAAGCTAAGCGGGAGTTATGGTGTTATAGAAAGTTAAGTGTAAGCATAGGGTAGGTTAATTAATACATATTGAGATTAGCATCAGTTTTATTTAGAAACCAGGACTTTGGATTTATTGCTTATTGTGGTTTTATTTGCTTCTTATACAGCAGTCTATAACTTGCTCTTTAAAAATTCAGTTTGAGATAGAATTTGTGTTTATTTCTACACTTTTTTTTGCATTAAATAGCAAGTATATGTTGAAGAGTCTGAAATTTATCCATTTTCAAATATCATCCTATGATGTTATGATTAAAAGGAAAAGTTGGTTTGCATAATGTTTGCTGCAGACATGTTTGAAACCTGGAGAAAAGTAGAGGAAATAAAACTTAGCCCATGACTACCACTACCTTGAATATTAATGGATATTCTATATTACAAAATATTTTATCTGCATATTTTAAAATTCTGCATTAATTCTGAGGCAGATTCTCTTATAAATTCATTTATGATAAGAAAACTGAATATTGGAGAGTTAAAATGTGTTTTAAAGTTCAAAAAGTGATAATGATAATGATGATGATGATGCAAGAGATTGTGTGTGTTTGCCCTATTCTGCGCTCTATACCTTATAAATAAATCATAGTATAAATTAGAAATAGAGAACACATTTGGCATTATCAGTTTTAAAAGAGAAAGTATACATTTAGAGACATTTACCTGAACTGGATAAAAACACCTTTCTCTAGCAACACTGATTATTGGAGGCAGTAAATATCATTTTGAAGTGCAAGTGGGAGGTCTCTTCAAGAGTATTTTAGTTTCCATTTAACAGATTAAGTCAGCAGCTTGGTAAATGACATGATTGAAGCTGTAGTACCAGAAAAATATTTTGAAGTGTTCATAAGTTTTCTTGGTTTTGATTTTTTAATATAATGAAAAACCCGCACTGTCACTGAACAAACAGAAATGGGGCTCATATTTTACAACTTCTAATTTAATGTGCTTTTGGAAGTTTAAGAGAGATGCAGTTATCCATCATTCTCTTAGATTTGTGGGTTAAGTTTGCCCTTGCCTTCCTCTATTTTGGATTCATTAGCAAGACAACATTATTCAGTCCTTCATTCCTTTCTTTACAGAAATTTTCAAATTTCAGAGAATTAAATGAATAACTGAGTCCATGTTATCACCTCCAGCAAGAGACTTCTGCAGTACTGTGCTGCTGGCTTCTACCAGCTTTTGAAAGCCACTGGTGTGCATCTCTGTGTAACTTCAAGTTCAGTTTTGTCACAAGAGTAGATTGTAATCTATAAAATGTTATAAATTAAGGTTTTTACCTCAGATTTCTAGTTGTTAAACGTTTTCTAGCACACTGCTCCTCATTATTAGCCTTTGACATGCTCTTCCCATTTCCACCCCACTTAAAGTGAAGTTAAGTGTAATCTTGATCATCTAAATTGCTGAAATTCTCTTCATATAATTGTAAAGAATTTTCCTGGGAAGCTTTTTGAAACAGGAATTCTTGGTCCTCACCTCTAGAAGTTCTGGTATACTAGGTCTGGGATAGACTTGAGATTTTTGCATCTAAATAAGTTTCTAAGTTGGTGAGTTTCTCAGACTGAGACCACACTTTGAGTAGCAGTGTTTCTTTTTAACAATAACGTGTTTTTCCTGAAAAATTTTCCTTGATGCAAGATATATATATATTTCAGGGCAAAGGGCAAGAAAGAAGATGATGTACATATGATGAAAAGACAGTGTTTACACTTAGGATTTCCCTTTAAATTCTGTTACTGGTAAAGTCCTTAATCTCTAGAGAAAGAACCAGAAAGTTGCTGAAACTCTATTTTAGTGACTATATCTCCACAGCATTGGAAGTGTATAGAAAGAGGGAAGAATTTTTAACACTGCATCCCAGGGAAGGTGATTGTTTTAATTTTCATATACTTTTTATTTTTCCCCTGAGTCTTTCCTATTTTGGAAACACAAAGTACTTTTTTTTTTTACTTGACATGATTAATTTTTTATTTTAAAATTCTTTTTCAAGATTATAAAGGTATCAAAAGTTAAGAAAACTCAGAACAATATAAAGCAGTCATATCTCTACCACTCAGAATTAACCACTTTGGTAAAATTTGGTTAATTTTCTTCCAATATTTTTCTATGCATATATTTTTACTAATTAAAATTGTACTGTCCATATAACTTTGTATCCCAGTACTTTTTTCTTTTAACATTATATCATAGTAATTTTCTCATGTTTTTGTAAATTAAAAAAATCATAACATAATATTGTGTAGCCATATCACTTTCCCTCTATTGTTGTATTTTCAGGGTTTTATTTTTTGATATACCACTGTTATAAAAATAGTATCATAAGAATGTCTGGGCATAAATCTTAAGGAAAAAGTATTTGCCCTTGTTGCTATTGGTAGTCTTGGTATTTCGGATGGAAAGGGAGAATGAAGAGGGAGGATGATACATGTGGTATAGGACAGGGCAAATTCTCCCTAGTAGGCCTGAACAGAGAGAAGGTTCTTGGCTGAGCACAAGAAAGAATTGAAATGCATGCCAAAGTTAGAGTTGAAAGGAAAGTTTATTAGAGACAGGGTAATGCTCCATAGACAGAGTTGTAGTCTAATCTCAGAGGCAGAGCTTGAGAGAGAGCCTGAGAGAGATTCAGAGGGAACAGAGAGCGAGAGACATAAAGACAGTGAGAAGAACAGAGAAAAAGATACAAAGAGGGATCCCACATTCAGTTTATATGTCATTCTTATTTTCTATGAATTACAGTTTAAAGACTTTGTTTATCCATTTTCATTTGATGGTATGGTCATAAAGTAAGAAAGGATAAGAGTACATAGTGTGAAAAGCCTGTTGGCAGTTCCTAGACTTTGACCCATAGATTCCCCATGGGTTTAGCCATAGGAAATGAACAATTTTATTTTGTGTAAGGTGTAACTTAAAGACTCTGTTTTCCTGTTTTGTGGTCACAAGTGTGGAAATGGGTTGTTAGCAGTCCCAGCAAAAATCTTCCCTTGTTCTGCGGGTGTCCCCTTATTCTGGCCATAGGGCTAATCAGCATATTGCAGTCTCTGAATATTGCTTGATTTAACCTTCTCCCTCTTGTTGTAGCCACCAACCCCTGATAGACACACGAACCACCAGAAACCAGTGAGTTATAGGAAACACACTCTTTAGTCAGCTAACTGAGTCTTCCAGGAGTACGCAGACCCCAAATTAAGCAGCTCCAAAATGTAGAGGTACGGGGTTTTTAAGCCCTAAACCCCATTCTTCATCCTGTTTGAACACACAAGTCTATTTTTCTTCTTTTTATTAACTGTCAACCCACAGGTCGGTTGTGCAAGCGGGGCATACAGACGCAGAAAGCTTATTGTTAGAGCATTATGTTTCCATGGGTGATAGCCAAACAGTAATTTTCCAGCCAGCACACTATATTACAAGGAAAACATTTCTCTTTATTTTCTTCTCATAATGGTGTTGGGGTGAGCTTACAGTAAGGCTGTACATATGAAAGAGAATAATAAGCGAGGACATACAGTTCTCAGGTTAGATGATTCTCTTGAGAACAAACAGAGTATCCTTTGATGAATCATTATTTCCAGAAAAGAAACTTCAAAGAGATCAATATTTCCATTATAGTGCTGAGCATCATTCTTGATAGTTCAAATCATTTAGTGTGCCATTCATTTGTGCTAAGAGCTCATAAGTCAAGCTTGGTCTCTAGTTTGGGAGTTGCTGTTGCATTTGACTTATGTGGATGGAAACGCATTAGAAATTATCTAAGGAGGCTGCCGGCAAGATGGAGGAAGTCATGAGCAAGGGCACATGAGGAGCCTTTAATAGTGCTGGTAATACTTAAAATATTAAGCTAAAGAGGATACATAAAATGTTAAAAGCATTACTTTTACATCTTTATAAACATTCCATTTAAAAATGTGTCTTAAATATTTCCAAAAACAGATCAAATGATAAAAAAACCAGTATAAATGTGTCATAAAGTTCATGTAACTACTAAGCACAGGTCATCTTTCTAGAGTTGAGATGTAAATCTGAAAGTTTAGAAAAACTCTTAAGATTATGAATTTTGTTGTCATTGGATTGGCAATGATTATAAGGTCATTATCTAGCTCTGATTTATAGTTTTGCACCAAAGATGTGGTATCGCTCTCTCTTACTTCTAAAAATTATCTTAAAGAACTTACTTCAGAAGATAGAAACACATTTGGAAGTTAGGGTTTTATTATATGTTCTCCTTGAAAATGTAGAGGAGTCATTATCTAGATGAACCAGAATATCCATAAATAGTATTTAGATTTCTAGCTAGAAAAGGAAAAGAGTTTTAAAATAAAATAAAACAAAATACAATGTAAAGTCACAAAGCAAAAAAAGGCATCAAAGTTACACAGGCAAGAAAGACTAGTTAAGACTAGTACAATAGAGAAGGGAGGCCAAAACTCAGTCTGAACCAACTCTATTGAAACAAAGGGGCATGCAGGGTTTTTAAAGGCAAAAGTGAGCTTGGAAAAGTACTGGAGGACATTAGTGGGTAATCATAGGCTATCTGTGTTTACCAATAAACTCATATCTTTATGAAAGGCAATGTTTTTACAACTAAGAGCAAGGTGCCTGATGAAGTTAAGCTTCTACTAGCTCACAGATTCTAGGACATAGGGGTGCCACTATTTTTGATGATTACATTTTAAAAGAATGGCTACCAGGTTCTTAAGAAAAATAGCCTTGGATTGTAAAATTTAAAAAAAGCTTTTAAAAAAATTTATATCTCGAAGAGGCAGAAGAAAAAATTACAATGATAAGTGTTCTAAAGAAAATCTTCTAAAAAAAGAGAAATCAGGAATCTACAGTACGGAGGAATCTATATAATGTTTAGTCAAGATGAGGGAAATGTTAAGATTGTCTTCACCAAAAAACAGTGTTCCTGTCTGACTAGAGGACCTGATATGCATAATAATTCCCTTATATGTAATTTATTTAATCCTTACAACTAATCATTATTGTGTTAATAGAGGTGAAAACTATTGTTTACCAGAAAGTGGATATCCTCTCCCTGTGCGTTGTCCAGGTTCTTGATGTCTCGAATAAAAAAATTGAGCAAGACACAGAAATACAGTAAAAAATAAGTTTTATTAGAAAGGAAAGTACACTTCCAGATGTGGAAGCAGGACTGAGCAAGAGAAGCATGGCTCAAAAGGCCTGGTAACAAAGACTGCAGGGTTTTTATCCTTTTTTGCTATGGGTGGTTACTTTTCTTAGAGGAGGGGGCTTTCTTGAAGGACAACTAAAATTGACAGGACTCAGTGATTCATCATTTTGCTTTCTGTGCATGTTTGTTCCCAGAATTCAGTCTGTTATAATGATATTAATAAACTTCTGGGCATATGCATCATATTATAATGATGATATAATGAGGCTCAAGTGAGTTGAAGGTCCTTGGGGTCTTCATTGCACAGGTGAGAATGACTGGCTTAAACTGGTACCTAAATCTCTGCCTACTGGTTTCTTTGTGGGAGTTAAAAAAAATGCCTTCTGGCTTGCTTAATTGTATGTGGATTAGGGCGGAGCCCTTCTGAAATAGGATAACTTTCTTGCCTACCTCTTTTCTAAAAGTCATGGACCCCCTTATTATTAGTATGGATGTTGAGGAACGGGAGGTCTTTTTTTCCATATTTATTTACTGCTGAGAATGGCCGTAGTTGCTGTCTACAGGTGTTTCATGGAGCTCTTTCTCTTTAAGCCTCACTCAGAGTGGGATCTCGGGTTTCTTGCTGAAGTGCCACCTCAGTCCCAAGTCAAGGGAAAGAAAATACAAACTCGTTGTTTAAATCATGCATTTATGAATTTATATTATTGATTTGCCTATTAAGTGAGTAAAGGGAAACAGTCTTGGTCAATATGTTTCTTAAAGAGTAAAAAGAAAGACCTTTGGCTTAAAGTCCCCTCCTCCCCAGACTCTAAAAGCATTGCCTGGCTTAACACCCTTTCTGCTTAACAATGGGCTGATGACCCTTATCAATAGCCAGAGGATCTGAGTCCCCCAGGCAATTATCAAGATTTGAAGGAGAGAGTCTTTTCCAAAGAAAGGAGGGAAGAAAACTTAACTAGTTTTATTAAAAAGATTAACTCTGCAAGAGACTTTCCATTTTATTTCCTGCTAAAAGAACAAGAATTTACAAGTGATGTCCCCTCTCACTATGATTTAAGACAATTAAATGCTTTATGAGATGTCACTTAGCTTTCAAATGGAGGTGTCTTAATTAAAATGTATGGCTGACTGATTCAGATTCTGCACTTTTCATCCCTTCTCAGCATTGTCTCCTGTCTGTCCACAGGCCGGTTTTGCTGAAAGTTTTTCAATCTACCTTTTTCTTTTTTAGAAAGCAGAGCAAGGAGTGAGTTTTCCATCCTTAATGTAGCCTGGGCTTATATCCTCTGGTCTTTATTTGAATTATTGATTAAGGTATGAGAAAATGCAATAAAGTGCATAAGTCTTGAGCGTTTAGCTTGAGATGGAATATACACACAGAGAGTGGCTGGACCAATTATAAAAAGAGAACTCTTACCATCAGCCGGTAGCATACTGCCCAGAACACCAACCTGCTCATCTTTAATAATCAGCCCAGGAAGCCAACCTGCCATAAATTAGACTTGTGGAAAGCCAGATTGTTTTCTCTAGTGACAGATCAGGAAGTTAATAACTTCTGGAACTATCAAGGAAAAATGGCCAGTACTTGATAAATAACTGACAACTTCCCTACTTTATGTCCTCACTTACAAATCAGGACCAACTAAAGAAAGCCAAATATGCACCCTTAGCCAATCACATAGGACGCCTACCCTCTAATTAGCCTGCCTACGCCCTCTCCATGCCAACAGCCCCCAATCAGCGGACATCTGAAGGCTTAATTGTTTTTGCTCTAAAGCTTTTCCACTCTTGGAGCCTTGGAGTTTCAGCCAAAACACGTGCGACAAAGGCTGACTCTCTTGCTATGGCAAGCTTCAAGTAAATAGCCTTTACTTTTCTCATTTAGTTGGTCTTTCATTTATTTTCACAGGCTCAATAGGTGTAAGTCTATATAATCACCATTCAGATCAAGATAGTTTTAGCAACCTACAAGGTGCTCTCATCCCTCCCCAGAGGATACCCAACCACCATAACCCACTACCTAGAGACAGCTGCTACTCTGACTTCAAATGTAATAGATTAGTTTTGCTTGCTCTTGAATAAAATGACACAATATAAGTAAGATTATACAGTATGTATACATGGGGTCAAAAAAAGTATATACACTTGTATCTGGTTTATTTCACCCAAGATTTTTGTCTGTGAGATTAATCCATATTTTGCATATAGCAGTAGTCTTGTCTCTTTTCTTTCTAAGTAATATTTCTAAGTGTAAGTATACTATGACTATATTCATTTAATGGATTTGAATGGCTCTTCATTTCTTGAATTTTTATGAATACAATTGCAATGAACATTCTTGAATATGTTTTCCACTATAATCAGTTCTTATTTCTCTCAAATATTACTTCAAAATTGAATCTTGAGTCATAAAGTAAAAGTGTGTTTAGTAGATAATTTGCACAAATGAGCGCTTTAATTAATTCCTCCCTGACCTTGCTAAACTTAGTATTTTTAGTCTACCATTATGGAAGCTGTGTATTATTATTTTATTGTGGTTTTAATTTTATTTCCCTGATGTATAATTACAACGTTATGTTTTGGTGTTTTTAAACAATGTCATAATACCTAAATGTTTATTTAGGAAATGACTATTTATAGTATCATTAGAGAGAAAATGACTATTTATAGTAGTATTAGAGAAGAAATGACTATTTATAGTAACAGATCTGTGGGCAAGGATTACATGTAGCATTTATCTAATATTTAAATATGTTGACCAAGCCAAAGTTGAGAAATAGGCAACCAAGTCACTCAGCCGGTTTTATTTGCTAAAATTCATTTCCACTTCTAATGCCATGTAAGTGGAGTTAATGATTTGGAATATTCTCCTTTACTTCCTGGCTTCACAGAAGTTACCAATCATGCCTTGACTGTTGACCTCTAGTCCTAAATACCCTAAAAGATACTTAAGTCTCCCCTGATACTGTAGCTATATCTAAGTGCCAAGAACAAGGCCTCAGAAGTATGCCTCTACAAGTAAAGGTTGGTTTTGCCTCACTGCCTCAGTCAATAAAGGTATACAAAAATTGCCATCAGTTAGTGAAGCTTGTGGGTACCACCTTACTCAAAAGAGATTAAGATGATGGTTACAACACCAACCAAAAAGTTTTCTGGTTGCAAAACAAAGGGTTGCTTTCGTTATCTCTAAAGTCTTTCCAATTGGATTCCCAGAGTTCTTCTCCTCAGTGTCAGCAGCACTGGGACTTGGGTTCTGTGTGTTATGACTCTACCCTTCTCTTTGCACATTGAAGGAAAGATGTTGACTAAACATTCATCTATTCTTTGTCACAGCCATATAAAGGAGATCTATACTTATTTCACAGCCACGCATGTCTTAGAAGGTAGTGCAGCAGAGCACTGACCCTATTATTACACATGGCCCTATAGTCTCTTTTTCTGCTAGACATGAACTATTTAGGGAAAGTTTCCTATCTTATTGTCCTTCATATCCACAGCCCTAGCACAGTGCTGGGTATATAACTAAAAAAATATTTGTTAAATATACCAATGAGAAACCAGTGGCAATTTTGGGGGGTTGCTAAATCTAGTTCTCTACAAGGAAGTGAGCATATGATGATAGTTTTATGGTATTATGCCATTTGCTCGCAGAAAATAAACATTTATGGATTTAGATAAAGCCTGAGATGATTAGATATATGGAGGACTCAGTGGTTACCTGAGAGAATTGCCCTGCTTATTTTCCTTCCATTAGCCCCTCAGCCTCAAGGGAAAGCTCTGACAGGAGCCTTGTATAAATTGAAGTATGGGAGATTTCTAAAGCTTCTTTGTAATGCAATCCCAAGTATGCCCTTTCAGTCAGAATTGTAATCCTCAAATCCACTTCTCAGCACTGCATGCTGGTTTTAACTGTGGGAGGGGTGAAGAAAGAGAAAAGTTTGCTGAAAGATTTGCTCTGCTGGAATCCAAAAGAGCAATACTTTGTGCTCCCTCCAGGGCTGTGCAGCTGCTGGTGCCCTGCAGGGAAGCCAACAACCATGCGCACAGCCCCACTTTGATGCGCAGCTGACACCCGCAGGCTCCTCCAAATCTCTCAGCATCAGTGGCTTGTGTAATTCTAATGCTTAAATGTAAATTTTGGAAGATTAATCACATGTAATACCTCACACAACCTTGTTCTCATGTAATGATGCAAGGACTTTATGGGACTATGGAGAAGCTCCTTTTGGTCAGAATGGTTTTCTTTGTGACAAACACTTGCTTAGGCAGCTTGGTGTTAAGGCTATATAGATAGTCTGGAAATGTCTAGGGCTTGCTGAGGTCATAAAGCCAAGTAGTCCCAGCTGGCCATGTGTGCTGCACTGCTGAAGTCACAGCTCTAGAACACTCCAAGTTTCCTGAGTACCAATTATTACAGTGTCAACAGGGAAGGAACACACCACAGGTAACAATAGGAACTGTGCTGCTTTTTAAACACTTTTATCAGTATTCCAGGAAAGTGCAAATTGTCCCAGAAAGGCATGTATAAGTACAGTTATCTCAGCCTTGTCTGTTGCAGGAAGTGATACCTGATAGAAGAAATTTGGAAGCTCAGACAACTTTGTTAGAGGAAGGAGAGTTTGTTAGGCTGGAGGAGTACACAAAAGCACAACTTTGTTCTGGTTCTCTTTCTTAAAGTTTATATACCCCAGAAGTATTCTATGCCAGGGGTGTGTGATTCCTTTGTCAGAGGGTCTACGCATTCCTCCAGACTCAGGATGGAAGGAGGAGTTTCGGGTGGGGCTGCAAGGGGGAAAGAATTTCTGGACCATGAGTCCTATCTATTTACAGATCTTTTCTCATATAAGTGTGACTACATTTTGGAGGCCATTTAAAAATCTATAGGGCGTGGTTAATCTACAATCCACTGATGCCCCGACCCGCAGGGCAAAACAACGCGGGGCGAGGAGGAACCTGTGGAGGATGAAAGTAGGACAGGAGACACAAAGAAATGGAGGAAAGACAAAGTTCTGATCAAGCCTCGTTTATTGTAGGTAGGGGTAGAGTATATAAAGGGGAGGATTTGCATAAGCACGGTTGCCTTGGATATCGAACCGCAGAACATTCCATTTCCTTATATGACCTAAAAATGCAGAAGGGTCCCGGGAGAGGAGGGGGCTGCAAGGTCAGATTAGTTTAAGCAAATGGCTCAAGGGGCCCAGGGCAAGTCAGGGCATGTCAGGGCAACTGACCTTATGCTGTTTATCTGTTTATCCTATCAGATAGCACAGGGCGAGGCAGATTCTGTCCCAAGGCGAAGTTGCCTAGATCTCAGGTATGAGAGCGTTGATAAGAACGGCTCCCGAAACACTGAGTTGGTCATTTCTGCAAGCCCTTTCCTTCTCATTTTTCAGATGCCTCCTCTCTTAGTTTGTAAAGGCAAAATTGCAAGTAACTTTAATTTCAATCAACAGGAGAATGGCTAAATAAACTGAGACACAGGTTTAGTACAGAATAGTAGGTAACAATTAAGAAGAATGGAATAATAGATCAGTGTGTAACAATATGAAAATATCTCCAAGATATATTAAGTTTTAACAAAAATAGAAAATCAGATAGTGTTGTCCCCGTGGGGGTGGTGTGAAATCCGGTGTGGCCTCAGCGGCGTGGCCAGGGAGAAGGAGGAGGATGGAGGACAGTGGCATCATGTGTTATCTCTCGATTCTTTCCCACTGATGCAGCAAAAAATTACAGGTTGGTGAGATTGAGGCAAGGCTGCAGCCCTCTGGAATTCAGGAGGTGGAGAGATAAGATAATACACCCCAAAGGGAGGGACAGATTTTCAGACAAGAGTACTTTAACACTGAAGAAATGGGAAGGACTGTTTATACTTGGGCCTTGATGGGAGGGCCTAAATGATCTGTATGTGAGGTCACCTTGACTGATAGTTGGCTGCTATATAACTTATTGCCTACTGCACATGTTCTTACCCAAAATTCAATCTGTTATAATTAGATTCATGAACTTCCAGGCATATTCATGAGATTAAAATAATGGTATAATGAAGCTGAAGTTATGGGCAATTCTTTCTGCACATGCATTTGTGTCCCAACCCGCGGGACTTAGTTATTCGCGGGGGGCAAGGAGGATCCAACCTGAGAAGAAAAACGGGCCAGAAAAGGGAGCGGAGGCAAGACAGTATTCTGATCAAGCCTCGTTTATTGTAGGTAGGGGTAGAGTATATAAAGGGGAGGATTTGCATAATCACGGTTGCCTTGGATATTGAACCGCAGAACATTCCATTTCCTTATATGACCCCAAAATGCAAAAGGGTCCCGGGAGAGGAAGAGGCTGCAAGGTCAGATTAGTTTAAGCAAATGGCTCAAGGGGCCCAGGGCAAGTCAGGGCATGTCAGGGCAACTGACCTTATGCTGTTTATCTGTTTATCCTATCAGATAGCACAGGGCGAGGCAGATTCTGTCCCAAGGCGAAGTTGCCTAGATCTCAGGTATGAGAGCCTTGATAAGAACGGCTCCCGACACATTTGTAGCTGGTTTAGCCAGCAGCTTTTATGGCCTTTGTGTTCTGGGATTTGGGATGTGGAGTTTTACTCCTTGTCTAATAAACCTTCCTTTTGACTCTAATTTTGGTGTTGAATACATTCTATACTCTGCCAAGAACCGTTCTTTCTCAGCACAGGGCTTGGTCACCTCCCACTTGAAGAAATTTGCTTGTTCTGCCTCAATTTTTTTAGTTTTGTGCATTAGTTTAAAGATTTTATTTACCCATTTCCTTTGATATGGACATCCAGAGAGGAAGGATAAGAGTATGAAAAGGTAAGAATATGTAGAGTGAAAGGCCCGCTAACAGTTCCAAGCCTTTACTCCATAAATTCCCCATGGTTTTAGCCATAGGGAATAAACAATTTGTGTGTGTGTGTGTGTGTGTGTAGGACAGCTGTTACTGGGGAGAAGAGCAGAGATTCTCTCCTGGCATGTTGTTCAGTTTCTTGATGTCTCGAACAAAGAATTGAATAAGACACCAAAATACAGTAGAAAAGAAAAGTTTTATTAGAAGGGAAAGTACACCTCCAGACATGGAAGAGAGCCTGAGCAAGAGTAGGGTGGCTCAAAAGAGCTGGTAACAAAGCTTTTGGGGTTTTTATTCCTTTTTGCTGTGGGTGGTTACTTAGGGTGGGCTTCCTTAATGAACGATTAAAATTGACAGGACTCAGTGATTCATCATTTTGCTTTCTGTGCATGTCTGTTCCCAGAATTCAGTCTGTTATAATGATATTAATAAACTTCTGTGCATATGCATCATATTATAATGATGGTATAATAAGGCTCAGGTGAGTTGAAGGTCCTTGGGGTCTTCATTGCACAGGTGAAAGTGACTGGCTTAAACTGGTACCTAAATCTCTGCCTACTGGTTTCTTTGTGTAAGTTAAAAAATGCCTTCTGGCTTGCTTAATTGTGGGAGGATTAGGGTGGACCCCTTCTGAGATAGGATGACCTCAATGTCTTTGAAGGCAGACCGGAAAGCCCCTAACTAACTTTCCTGCCTACCTCTTTTCTAAAAGTCATGAACCCCCTTATTATTAGTATGGATGTTGAGGGATGGGAGGTCTCCTCTTCAGTATATGCATTCTGCTGAGAATGCTTTCTGCTGAGAATGGCCGTAGTTCCTGCCTATAGGGGTTTCATGGAGCCCTTTCTCAGTCAGGGTGGGGGCTTGGGTTTCCTGCTGAGGTGTTGCCTTAGTTTCTAGAAAAAAAAAGATTTGAACTGATTGTTTAAATCATATGTCTATTAATTTCTATTATTGATTTGCCTATTAAGTGAGTAAAGGAAAACAGGCTTGGTTGATATGTTTCTAAAAGAGTAAAAAGACCTTTGGCCTAAAGTCCTCTCTCAGACTCTAAGGGCCCTGCCTGGCTTAACACTATTTCTGTTTAACAATGGGCTGATGACCCTTATCAAGAGCCAGAAGATCTAAGTCACCAGTTTTGGGCTATTATCAGGATTTGAGGGAGAGGGCCTTTTTTCCAAAGAAAGGAGAAAAGAAAACTTAATTAGGATTACTAAGAAGATTAATTCTGCAAGAGATGTGGCATTTCATTCCCTGCTAAATATTAAAAACTTTATAAGTGTTGTCCTGTCTCACAGCCACTTAAAGACTGTTTCTTCTTCACAGGTGTGGAAATGGGTTGTTAGCAATCCCAGCAGAAATCTTTCTTTGTTCTGCAGGTGTTTTCATGGCCTGGCTGCAGGGCTGATCGGCATATTGCAGTCTTTGAATATAGTTTGATTGAACATTTTAGTTCTCTTGCCTCTTCTCTACATTACTTTGACTTAACAGTTCCATTGCCAGAAATTTATCCTATCTAAAAGCACAAAAATATACATTAAAAAGCATTCATCACAGAGTTGTTTGTAAGTATAAGAAGAAAACTCTAGAACTCTTCTAAATATTCATAAATGTATGACTTGGGCACCAAGACAGTAATAGTGAAGTCGATGAGTGAGTAGGAATTTCAAGTCCTATCAGTCATACTTAGTGGATAGGGGAAAGGCAGTGACCCTGTGTCTTTAACTTGGACAATAATGTGCATGGTTAAGGCATTAACTGAAATAGAGATAGCATAATGTGTTTGTGGGATGATCTGGATGGAGATACCTAGTAAATATAATTAGTCCTAGGGCTGTGGGGAGAACACAGTCTGTTGGAGAAAGTGTAAAGGTGAGGATGAAGGTGGCTGTTAAGCAGAAGAGAACAAAAAGAAATGAAGATTAAAAAGTAGGTAAAATAGTGAACATAAAGAATTCTAAAGTAAAAGTTTCAGCTAGAACTGTGTGTTTTACAAACAAGAATCCTAAGACTTGAGAATTATGTTAACTGATGTGATTAAAGCTACAAAGTTAAGGTATTGAAAAATGATCTGAACTTAGTCTCATCTTATTGCTAGGCAATATTCATTAAGCCAAAATGCCCCTGTTATTACAATGTGTGATTAGAAAACAAGACATCCAATGTAATAAGCCAATGTAACAAAATTCCATGAAAAGTCAGAAATGTCAAATATCAATGTCTGACAAGTCTCTGTAATCTCCATCAATCTGTAAAATGGAATAACAGAAGTAATTACATTTATTAATATAGCTATTAATGTATGGTCCAGGTGCCATATGAAAATATCATCACCTAATTCTCATCAGATACTTGAAGATATGTAACTTCTATCCTCGTCACACAGATGAAGAAATGGAGGCTCAGAAAGGTTGAGTGGCTTACATAAGGTCATAGCATTGGCAAGGATGAGAGCTCTCATAGATTTTCATACCCAAGAACTCTTCAATATGTTTTTCCTTGTGACACATTGTCTCTCTTTGGAGATAATAATACTTACCTATCTACCTCCAATGTTGCCTTGAATTTTACCTGAAGAATTCTGGGGCCCAGAAACCTGCCTTTTAAAATGGGATCCTATTGATTGTGATGTGGGTAGTCAATGGATTACTCTCTAGGTAACACTACTTTATGTATTTTGAGAATAATAAACCATAGAAGTCTTATATAAATGTAATGATAATTATTATTGATCGCTATGAGTCTTGGAAAAGGCAAGTTAATTTTAATCTGAAAACCTAGATATTTTTTGTTTGTATGTATGTGCATGTGCATGAGTGTGTACATGTTTTCTGAATTCATAGATGTGCATGGGTTTAGGTTTCTTTGTCAGTCCCATTAGGCTTATCCAGATCTCTGAGTAGTTTCCTCATCTACACACCTGGATAATTTTTCTAAGAACCCCATCAGTCACAGGCTTGCTTCCTTCTCTTTTTCTAGGCATCAGCAGTAAACAGCTTGGTGTATGTGGCTGGATCCTGTTTTTACTTTCTCTCCTTTTGATGATCATTACCTTCCCTATCTCCATATGGATGTGCTTAAAGGTAATACCTTGGGAAATAAGTTGAGCTCTCTATATGAGTTAATGAACCATTAAGACTAAATGCTCTCCCTTAATCTCTTAGATCATTAAGGAGTATGAACGTGCTGTTGTATTCCGACTTGGACGCATTCAAGCTGGCAAAGCCAAAGGGCCAGGTATGACACTGCTGCTGCCCCTGACAAGAATTATTATAGGCACCTAATACTATTACTAGTGCTACCAGCATCTAGTGAGAGGCAAAGAAAAAACACAGGAAACTAGAGCCCTTGCCTTCCTGTACAGTTGAAGGATGTTATCCTATTATGTAAGTTAATGGGAGTGACCACTAGACCATTAGTTAAGAGTCTAAAATTTTTAGACTTGTTTTTTAATATTTCCTCTGAGAGTATCAGGTAATGTGAGCAAAGAGTAACTCTGGTTACATTGGCTAGGTGTCATTTATTACCAGGACCACTAAGAGAATGACAGAAGAATGAAAAGAGGAAATAAAAGGCAAAAATAGATGATTAAGTTACTCAGGGAACATATACAAGGAGCTGGCTTTTGATTCTCACTGTTTGAAAAGAGCTAATGGAAAAGTAAAAAATAAAATTTTCTCTCCTAGCAAGAATATTAATAGAACTATAGAGCTGAAAGTCATTATAGAACCCCTTTTGTCAAATGTAGTATTTATTTCCATCCTTTCTCTATAACCTTAAAATGAAAAATGTTCCTATCTATTTATGTTATTAAAGGATTGGATTTTAGGGGTGGCAGGAGGAATAAATGAGCAGGTACTAAAACTCCCTAGAAGTAAGATATTGATTTAATAATAATAGCTTCTCTTGGTGTATATTTAACTGAACCACGTGAAATTGCTAATATTTATTTTTGACTTAGAAAAATAGCAATTTCATGTGGTAAATTTTAATATTCTGGGGAGGAGCAGCTATCATAAGCAATATCTTAGAAGACACATGAAAACCAATGGTTATTAGTTCTATTTCTCTAATAATATTTGTTTTCTGTTCTCTGTTATGATATATTTGAGTAAAATTATTCTTTCTCCTAGTAGACTATATGATCTCTGGGACGTAGAAATTTTCTTAGTCGCATGATATTCTGGGTGCTCTGCACTTGGCTATCTACCATGGTAGGCACTCAGATTCTGTTACATAAAAAAAAAATTAAATGAGAACCTTCAAAAAAAGAAGCTTGTTAAGGAGTCTTGGTTATTACAAGTAGTATAATCCTATTTCTCTAATTTCATAAAAGACCTAAAAGAAAAAAGGCGAGAATTACAGATGTTCTTATGAGTTTGTCAAAATAGAAGTGTTAGAATCATTCGACTTATGGATAAAAGAACATGGTTAACCTTTTCATGTTGCATCTGCTGGGGCCAAGATTATAAGTTAGAATAAAATTGGATTTGAGAGAGGTAGAAGAGCCATAATTAGGAAGACTCTAGAAAAAAAGTGTATCTCTTTCAAATAAATTTTCCCAGAAGATTTTATCATTAAATGTCCCAGGATAACTTGTCATGCATGTCTCTGGGGCTAATGAGTTACTTTAGAATAAAGAGCTGGAGGAATACTAGACAAATTGGTAATGAAAGACCTCTTCACTTTTGAAAATTGTAAATTATTCTTCAATAATAAAAATATTAATAATAAGAAATTTTACTTCTTGAACATTTAATACTTACCTGGCACTATGTTTAACACTTGATTTCATTGCATGTTGAATCATGCTTAATCTTCACTAATATCTTATAGATATTAGGTAACTGAAGCTCAGAAAAGTTAAGTGAATGTTCCCAGGTCACAAGATAGTTAGTAGTAGAACTGGGGCTTAATTCTCTTGTTTTAAGGGCCATGATCTTAACCAGTGACCTGGCACCAGAAAAAAGAAGTCAATCAGGCAGTAATTCTCAACATAAATCTCCGAAAGGATTAATGACCAACAGAAAGAAAGCAGTTTAGCAGCGTTTTCTTTTGATGCTACCAGCCCTTTACAGGGCACTCACCTTAAATGCTTGTTTCTTCTTTGAAAACAAGAACATTAGTACAAAATCATTCTGGTAAATGGAAATAGATTGGTATCCCCAGCTTGCTGAAAGGCCTTGTGGTTCTAATCTTTATAATTCTTGCTGTAGAGGATGTTCACCAGGGCAATGTTAAGAAGTCAAGGATCTTAGCCCCATCCTTTTCCCACCCAACCGCAATCCAAATATCTCATGATTTAGAGAGAGAAATCAAAGTTTTTATAATTGTGAAATGCCATTGTATTTGAACTAATATTAGTAATGGAGAAACTGTAAATCTATAATACATTGGTTTTGGTGACTCTGATATCCTGGGAAGATTTTAATTCTAATTTTCTTTCATTAATATTGAATGAATGAGAATGTTGATAGTTACAGATATTCAAGGTCAAAAATTTATAATTTCAATCTTTTATACAGATATCTTTAATTTAGCAAAACCAATTTCTAAAATTTTCTTTAAAATTAATGTCAAATTCAACACTTGGATAGAAGTAGATTAAGTGTTTTAAAAATAAAATCTAAAAATTAAACATCCCAGATCTTTAGTTTCTTACAAAAAGATTTTAATTCCTAGAGAACTGCTTTTCTTTAGTCATTGACTGATAGGAGGAAATAACTTTCCCCAAACTTATAGGTATATATATTGAACATCATCTGGGAAACATTTTATCACCATGAAAATAATGTGCCATATAGCTGGGAGACAACTTATAGTTATTTTAAATAAGATAAAATTTAAAACCATAGTTTCTTTTTCATAGGTTTAATTCTGATCCTGCCCTGCATAGATGTGTTTGTCAAAGTTGATCTCCGAACTTTTACTTGCAACATTCCTCCACAAGAGGTAATACTGGTTAAAGATACGTTACTAGAATAAAACCTATGTCATCCCTATTGAACAATTTAATGAACAATGAACCTGAACAATTTAAAATTTACAGGATGTTTTCAAACTAAAAGGGGGAAGATGAACTAAATTCCTAGACCTGCTGTAGAGGTTGAGATGGCTTCTGAACTACTGAGTTTTGTTTTGTCAAATGCGAATAAAGTCAAGTTTAAGAGCTAAATTGCCAGAAGACTTAGATGAGCGAAAGCCAAGAAAAGAGATAAAATATGCATTTATCACTCTTCTGAGCTTCTGCTCTGTCAATACAAAATGATAGAGCAAATGCTTAGAAGAGTGATACATCACTGTATGAAGGAGCTGAATTTAATTTGGTGGAAGGCAGTGGTTGGTTATGATATCATCCTCTCCCATCACCATCTCAGAAACTTTTTTAGTAATATCTACATTACCTCTGCTTTAGAAGTTTTTGTATATTTATATGCAACAAACTGGGGTCAAAGTGGGAAAAGAGCAGATATAGCACAGGGCCCATTTGTACTTGAATTTCAAACACTTCTATTCAATTCTTAAAGTACTGCAAATAAGTGACCAAAAAGAGTACCTGAGCAATAACGAAGAGAAACAGAGCTGTTAATAATCATGCCACTCTTTGATAACCAAAATGATCTGGGAAGAGGAAAAAAAATGTGAATAGGATCTATGATGTGGGATGGCAAAGGTGATAAGAAGACAGAAAATCACCATTTATGTATAAACATTTATTTTCTTCTCTGTGTTCCATGAAACTCAATTGAGAACCGTGCCACTGGAGGGAGCCACAGAGTCCTCATCTTAGAATTCACCCTCAGTCATAAGAGTGTTTGGGATGCTTAAGTGACCTATCTGGAGCCTTTTCTGACTCCATACTAGACAGTTATAGATGAGAAAAGTGAGTTCTAGGTTCTGCTCCCATGGTACTCCTCCATAAATTTATCATGTGCTACAAAGCATCTTATCATATTATTTAGTACAAGTAATGCAGAACCTCTATATAAAACTAAATTGATTTTTAAAATTAAAATTATGGGATGATATTGGTTAATATAATCAAATAGGCTTCAAGTATACAATTCAAAATATGTCATACATATATTGTATTCTGTATTCACCATCCAAAGTTAAATTTCCTTCTGTCACCAAATATTTGTCCCCTTTACCTTTTTTACTTTACCTCTCCCTTTCCTCTGATAAGGGCAAATCCATTGTCCATGTCAATGAGTTTCTCTTTGTTTGTTGCTTTCAGTTTTATATCCTACATATGGGTGAAATCATATAGTTCTCAACTTTTTCTGTCTGACACATTTCGCTTAGCATGATAATCTCATGATCCATAATGTTGTCACAAATGGCAGTAATTCATCTGTTCTTATGGCTAATATTCTATTGTATATATGTACCACATCCTCATCATCTAGTCACCTATTGAAGGACACTGCGTTCAGTTGTTTCCATGTCTTGGCCACAGTGAATAATGCTGCTATCAACATCAGGGTGCATATATATTTATGAATAAAAGTTTTCAAGTTTTTTCAGTAAATATCCAGAGGAATTGCTGGGTCATATGGTAATTCTTTTCTTAGTTCTATGAGGAAACTCCATACTGTTTTCCATAGTGGCTGTACCAATTTACATTCCCACCAGCAGTGTATAAGGGCTCCTTTCTTCCCACAACCTCTGTAACATTTGTTATTACTTGTCATGTTGATGATAGTCATTCTCAAGGTGTGAGATGGTATCTCATTGTGGTTTTGATCTGCATTTCCCTAATAGTTGGTGAAGTTGAATATCTGGTCATACGTGTGTTGGCCATTTGTATGTCTTCTTGGGAGAAGTGTTGGTTCAGGTCCTCTGTCCATTTTTTAATTTGACCATTTTTTTTAAATTGTTGAGTTGTATAAGTTCTTTGTATATTTTGGATATTAGCCCCTTATCAGAGGTGTTGTCTGCACATGTATTCTTACATTCAATTGGTTGCCTCTTTGTCTTGTTGATGGTTTCTTTTGCTGTGCAAAAGCTTTTCAGTTTAATATAGTCTCATTCATTTGTTTTTACTTTTACTTCCCTTGACTTTGAGGCAAAGATTCATAAAATTCTCCCTAAATCCAAGGTCTATAAGTTTAGTACCTGTGTTTTCTTCTATGTATATTTATTATTTCAGGTCTTATATTTAGGTGTTTGATTCGTTTTTAGTTAATTTTGTGTACAGTGAGAGATAGCAGTTTAGTGTCATTCTTTTGCATGTGGTTTTGCAATTTTCCCAGCACCATTTATTGAAGAGTCTTTCCTTTCTCCATTGTATGTTTTTGGCTTCTTTGTCAAAAATTATTTGCCCATACATATGGGGTTATTTCTAGACTCTTAATTTTTTCCCATTAGTCTGTGTTTCTGTTTTCTGCCAATACAATGCTGTTTTGATTGTACTATAATTTGAAGTCAGGCAGAAGGATACTTCTGGTCTTGTTCTTTTTTCTCAAGATTGCTTTGGCTGTTTGGAGTCTTTTGTGCTTTCATACAAATGATGATGTTTTGGTTTTATTTCTTTAAGAATTCCATTGAGAATTTTATGGAGATTACATTAAATTTGTATAATGTTTTAGGAAATAAGGTCATTTTAACTATGCGATTCTTCCAAACCATGAACACAGAATATCTTTCTGTCTTTGTGTCTCAGTTTTTTTAAAATAATGTCTTATAGTTTTCAGTGTATAGGTAGTTTCATTAAGTTTATTCCTAGGTATTTAATTCTTTTGTTGCAATTGCAAAAATAAGATTTATTTATTTATCTATTTATCTATCTATTTATTTATTTATTTTTGAAAATTCATTGTTAAAGTATAGGAATGATATGGACTTTTGTACATTAATTATGTATCCTGAAACTTTACTGTATGTATTTACTATTTCTAATAGGTTTTTAGTGGAGTCTTTATCATTTTGTATATAGAGAATCATGTCTTTTGTAAAAAGAAAACAATTTAACTTCTTTATTTCTTATTTACATGCCTTGACTTTCTCTTGCCTGATTGCTCTAGCTAGGACTTCCAATATTATATTGAATAATAGTGATAATAGGGAACAGCCTTGTCTAGTTCCTGATCTTAGAATGGTTTTTGGTTTTTCACCATTAAATATTGTGTTAGATGAGGGTTTGTCTTATATGGCTTTTATTATATTGAGTTACTTTCCTTCTATACCCACTTTATGAAGTGTCTTAATCATAAACGAATGTTATATCTTGTCAAATGCTTTTTCTGTATCTTTTAGTATAATCACATGATTTTTATTCTTTATTTTATTTATATGGTATATCACATTAATTGATTTGCACATGTTAAATCATCCCTGTGCTCCTGGGATGAAGCCAACTTGATCATGATGTATAATATTTTCATACATTTTATGCTAGTATTAATGTTTAGGATTTTTTGTTGTTGTTTAGGATTTTTTTAATCCTTATTTATTCATCAAAGATATTGGTCCATAGTTTTGTGTGTGTGTGTGTGTGTGTGTGTGTGTGTGTGTGTGTGATCCTTACCAAGCTTCAGTATCGGGGAACGTTGGCCTCATAAAATGAGTTAGGAAATATTGCTTCTTCTTAAACTTTTTGGAAAAATTTGAGAAGAGTAAGTATTAAAACATCCTTGAATGTTTGGTAGAATTCACTGGTGAAGCCACCTGGTCATGGGCTTTTGCATTTTGAAAGGTTTCTGACTATTGTTTCAATTTTCTTACTACTGATTGGTCTATTTAGATTTTCCAGTTCTTTGGGATTCAATATAGAAAGGTTATATATTTCTCAGAATTTGTCCATTTCTTCTGGTTATTGAATTTGGTGGCATATAATCTTTCATAGTATTCTTATATGATTCTTTATATTTTGGTGATATCCATCATAACTTCTATTTCATTTCTGATTTTGTTTATTGTGTCCTTTCTCTTTTTTCCAATGTAAGTCTAGCCAGGAGTGTGTCAATTTTATTGATCTTTTTAAAAAACCAGCTTTCTATTGCATTATTTTTTTCTGTTGTCTTTGTGTATTCAATTTCATTTACTTCTGCTCTAATTTTTATTCTTTTCTTCTTTCTGTTGACTTTGGGCTGCATTTGTTCTGCTTTGTCTAGTTTTTAAAAAGATGTAATATTAGGTTGTTTATTTGGAATTATGCTTGTTGTTTGAGATAAGCTGGTAATAATATAAACTTTCTTCTTATACCACTTTTGCTGTGTTCGACTAGATTTTATGTTATACTGTCATTTTTGTTTCTATGTATCTCTTGATCTCTTCTTTTATTTCTTCTTTGACCCAGTTGTTCTTTAGTAGCATGTTGTTTAATCACCACATATTTGTGGGTTTTCCAACTTTCTTTTTGCAGATGATTTTATTTCAAAGCATTATGGTCAGAGAGTATGTTTAGTATAATTTTAGTCTTTTAAAATTTGTTGAGGCTAGTTTTTTGTCCCAACATATATAGTCAGTCCTTGAGAATGTTCCATGTTGACTAGAGAACAATGTACAATCTGGTATTTTGGAATGAAAGGCTCTGTAAATGTCAGTTATGTACAACTAGTCTAATACGTCTTTAAGGCTGATATTTCCTTATTGATTTTCTGTCTTTGGTGTATTTATGTATCCTACTCAATTGTGTTTTTGTCAGTTTCTCCCTTTAGTTCTGTTAGTAGTCACTTTGTATATTTTTGGGGCTCCTTGATTAGGAGCATAAGTATTGATAAATGTTATGTCTTCTTGATTAATGGTCTCCTTTTTCGTTACACAGTGTCCATCATTGTCTCTCATTATCTTTTCATCTTGAAGTCTATTTTGTCAGATATAAATATGTCTATATCCACTTTTCTCCAGATGACATTTGCTTATAGTGTCATTTTCTATTCTTTTACTTTAAGTGTATGTTAGTTTTTACAGCTGAGATATGTCTATTGAAGGCAGCATATAATTGGGTTTTGTTTTTTGATACAATTTGCTACTCTAAGCCTTTTAATTGGTGAGTTTAGGATAATTATGAAAATATGAGGTTTTTCTATAACCATTTTATCTTCTGTTTTCTGGTAGGTTGATGTCTCCATGGTTTCTTTGTCCTTGTGTTTCTGTTATTTTAAATAGGTTGTATTCTGTGACTTTTCCCTTTGTTTCCTCTTGTTTTATGTTATGTGTCTCAGTTCTGGATATCTTATGTGTGATTACCATTAATTTTATGTAAAAGAAAGTTTCATATATGCAGTGGTCATTTTAAAACAGCATGTGTTTGATCTCCATTCCCTTTGGCAGATTCAGACATTTACTCACTCCTCCTTTCTGTTTTTGTTGTCTCACATTATTTCTATTTATGTTGTGAGTTCATTTCTGAGTTGCGGTAGCTATTTCTTTTCTTTAAAAGTTTTTTTGACCCTTAATCATTATGTAATATTAAAACTTATAAACTCTATCCTTAATAAGGGTTGCAATTACTTCTTTCTGCCTGTTACTCAATTTACTCATAGCGTTGTATTTTTTTTTGTTCTTTTGGTTCAGGTCGAATAACCTTCTACATTATTTGCTGTAATGCAGGCCATGTGGTAGAAAATTCCTCAGCTTTTGTATGTATGAGAGGGTCCTTGTTCCTTCATATCTAAAAAAGAACTTTGCTGGATATATTTTTCTAGGTTGATATTTCCTCTATCTCAATTATTAAACATATTTTTTTAAATTAATAAAATGTAATTTTTTATGGTGACATTGGTTAATGAAATCCAATAAGTTTCAGCAGTACACTTTAACAGTAAGGCATATATACATTTAGACTATGTCATCACATATTTAACCTTTTTTACCCCATCTATCTCCCTTCTCCCCACTATTCTCTGGTAACCACTAGTCTATAGACTATAGCCCATGTCCATGAGTCTCTATTTGTCCTGTTCATTTGGTGCTTTTAGGTTTATATCCCACATATAAGTGATATCATGTGATTTTCAACTTTTTATGTCTGGCTTATTTTGCTTAGCTTGATTATCTCAAGGTCCATCCACATTGTAGCAAATGGCAGTATTTCATCTCTTTCTATGGCTGAGCAAAATTCCATTGTATATATTATGCCACAGCTTCTTTAGCCAGTCACCTATTGTAGGACACTTCAGTTGCTTCCATGTCCTGGCCACTGTGAATAATGCTGCTATGAACATCGGTGTGCAAATATCTTTTTGAATATGAGTTTTCAAGTCTTTGGGGGTAAATACCCAGTAGTGGGATTGCTGGATCATATATGGTAGATCAAGTCTAAGTTTTTTGAGGAATGTCCACGTTATTTTCCAGAGTGGTTGTACCAATTTGCAGTCCCACCAGCAGTGTATGAAGGTTTCTTTTTCTCTGCATCCTCTCCAACATTTGTTATTACTTGTCCTGTTGATTATAGCTATTCTAACAGGTGTAAGATTATATCTCATTGTGGTCTTGATTTGCATTTCCCTAATAGCTAGTGATGTTGAGCATCTTTTCAAATATTTGTTGGCCATTTGTATATCCTCTAGAGAGAAGAAACTGTTCAGGTCCTCTGCCCATTTTTTGATTGGATTGTTTTGCTGTTGTTGTTATTGAGTTGTATGAGTTCTTTGTATATTTTAGATATTAGGCCCTTATCGAAAACATTGCTTGCAAAAATATTTTCACATTTGGATGATTGTCTCTACCTTGTTGATGATTTCTTTTGCTGAGCAGAAGATTTTAGTTAGATGTAGTCCCATTTATTTATTTTAGCTTTTACTTCCTTTGCTTTTGAGTTCAAATTTAAATAATTCAAAAGTAAATCCAAGTTCCTTGAGTTTAGTTCCTATGTTTTCTTCTATGCATTTTATTGTTTCAGGTTTTATATTCAGGTCCTCAATCCATTTTGAGTTAATTTGGTGTGTGGTGATAGACAAAAGTCTAATTTCATTCTTTTGCAGGTGGCTCTCCAGTTTTCCCAGCACCAGTTATTGAAGAGGCTTTCCTTTCTCCACTGTATGTTTTTTCTTGAAATTTTTTGCTCATATAAATATGGGTTTATATCTGGACTCTCGATTCTGTTCCAGTGGTCTGTTTGTGTGTTTTCTTGCCAATACCATGCCATTTTGATTATTGTCACTTTGTAGTATAATTTTGTAGTCAGGCAGAGTGATGACTCCAACCTCATTCTTTTTTTTGCAGGATGGCTTTGGCAATTCAGGGTCTTTTGTGTTTCCATAGAAATCTGATAATTTTTTGTTCTATTTCTTTAGAAAAATGCCCATGGGATTTTGATAGGAATTGCATTAAATCTGTGTAATGCTTTAGGTAATAGGGTCATTTTAACTATGCTGATTCTTCCAATCCAAGAACAAGAAATATCTTCCCATTTCTTTGTATCTTCTTCAATTTATTTTGGTCTTATATTTTTATTATATAGGTTTTTCACATGTTTTATTAGATTTATTTCTAAGTATTTTATTCTTTTTATTGCAATTGCAAAAGGAATTATTTTCTCCATTTCTTTTTCTGACATTTCATTATTAGAGTATATGAATACTATACATTTTTGAACATTGATTTTGTATCCAGAAAATTTACTGTATTTGCTTATTGTTTCTAGTAGTGTTCTTGTGGAGTCTTTAGGGTTTTCTATATGGAGAATTATATCATCCATAAATAGCGACATTTGACCTCTTCATTTCCTATCTGGATGCCTTTTATATTGCTCTCTTTTCTGATTGCACTCACTAAGACCTCCAATGTTATATAACAACAGTGGCGATGGTGGATAGCCTTGCCTTGTTCCTGATCTTAGAGGAAAGGTTTTTAGTTTTCTACCATTCAGTATAATGTTGGTTGAGAGTGTGTGATATATGGCCTTTATCATATTAAGATACTTTCCTTCTACACTGATTTTGTTAAATGTTTTGATCATAAACAGATGCTGTATCTTGTCGAAGGCTTTTTCTGCATTTATTGATAAGATCATATGATTCTTATTTTTTAATTTGTTTATGTGGTGTATCACATTAATTGATATGCACATGTTGAACCATCCCTGTGCCCCTGGAATTAAGCTCACTTGATCATGGTGTATAATATTTTCAATATATTGCCATATTTGGAATGCTAGTATCTTATTTAGAATTTTTGCATCTGTGTTCATGAGAGATATTGGTCTCTAAGTTTCTTTTTTTGTGTGTTATATTTACCAGGTTTTGGTATCAGGGTAATATTGGCCTTATAAAATGTGTTGGAAAGTATTGCCTTCTTTTTGATTTTTTAAAAGAGTTTGAGAATAGATATTACATCTTCTTTGAATGTTTGGTAGAATTCACTGGTGAAGCCATCTGGTCCTGGACTCTTAATTTTTGGTAAGTTTTTGATGATTGTTTTAATTTCCATACTGCTGATTGGTGTATTTAGATTTTTCATTTCTTCTTGATTCAGTCTAGGAAGGTTGAATTATTCTAAGTACTGGTCCATTTCTTCTAGGTTATTAAATTTGGTGTTATTTACTTTTTCATAGTAATCTTGTATTACCTTTGTATTTCTGTGGTGTCTGTCATCCTTTCCCCACTTTCATCCCTAATTTTATTTGTGTCTTTTCTCTTTTTTGTTTAGTGTGTCTAGTCAGGGGTTTGTCAGTTTTATTAACCTTCTAAAGAACCAGCTCTTTGTTGCATTTATTTTGTCTTTTATAAAATTTCATTTATTTTTGCTCTAATTTTGATGATTTTTTTTCTGTCTGCTAAATTTAGACTTCATTTGTTTTACCTTTTCTGTTTTTTGTTTGTTTCTTTGTTTGTTTTTAACATGAAACATTAGGTTGTTTATTTGGGCTCATTCTTGATATTGGAGATAGGCCTGTAATAATTTTTGTCCTAAAAGTTTTGATATGTTGTACTATCATTATCATTCTTTTCTATGTATCTCTTGATCTCTCTTTTTATTACTTCTCTGACCTGGTTATTCTTAAGTAGCATGTTATTTAATCTCCATTTATTTGTGATTTCTCCTGCTTTCTTTTTGCAATTGATATCTAATTTCAAGGCATTATGATCAGAAAATATGGTTGGTATGATTTTAACCCTCTTATGTTTGTTGAGGCTATCTCTGTGTCTGAGTATGTGGTCAATCCTTGAGAATGTTTCATGTGTACTAGAGATAAATTTATAAGCAGCTCTTTTGGTTAAAAGGCTCTGTAAATGTCAATTATGTCCAGTTAGTCTAATGTATCATTTAAGGATGTTATTTTCTTATTGATTTTCTGTTGGAATGATCTATGCATATCTGACAGTGAAGTATTTATGTCCCTTACTACGATACTGTTTTTGTCTGTTTCTCCCTTTAGTTCTATTAGTAATTGCTTTATATATTTTGGGGCTCCCTGATTGGGAACATGGATATTAATAAGTGTTATGTCTTTTTGGTGAATGATTCCCTTTATCATTATGAAGTGTCCCTCAATATCTCTCTTTACCTTTTTTATTTTGAAGTCTATTTTGTCTGATATTAGTACCACTACTCTCACTTTTCTCTGAATGCCATTGCTTGAAATATCATTTTTCACCCTTTCACTTGAGTCTATATTTGTCTTTAGAGCTGAGGTGTATCTCCTAGAGGCAGCATATGGTTGAGTTTTGCTTTTTAATCCAATCTTCATCTCTGTGTCTTTTTTTTTTTCAGTCTATTTAAATTTAGGGTGATTATTGAAATAAGAGATCCTTTTATAGCTGTTCTGTCTTTTGTTTTCTGGTAGCTCGATGTTTCCTTTGCGTCCTTGTCCTTGTGTTTCTGTTTTCTTTATTTTGTTTATCTTTTGTGGGTTTTTCCTCTGGGCCTTCTTGTTTTATGTTATATACTTTAGTTCTGAATCTTTGGTGTGTTTACCATCATTAATATGTAAAGGATAGTAATATATATATACAGTCATCCACTTTATTCTGTGTGTGCCTTATCTCTATTCCCCTTTGCGAATTTGGATCTATGAATCTTCCCCTTTTCAGTCATTGTTGTCTCAATTTGTCCCTATATATGCTGAACATTCATTACTATCCTGTTCTTAGTAAGTGTTGCACTCCTCTGCTTCTATCTATCTGCTAGTAACCTTACTCTTAATTATGTTTTTATTTTTTGTCATATTGTTTTGGGTGAGCTGACCCCTTTCAGTATTTCCTGTATTGCACAAGTTGTACTGGAGAATTCCCTCAATTTTTGTATATCTGGAAAGGTCTTTATTTCTTCTTCATATCTAAAGAAGAGCTAGTTGGGATACATTATTCTTGGTTGGTAGTTCCTTTTACTTAATAGTTTGAATATTGGTTTCCACTCCTTTCTGGATTGTAAAGTTTGTGCTGAGAAGTCCAATGATAATCTAATGAGTTTTCCTTTATAAATTACCCTTTTCTGTTCCCTGGCTGCCCTGAGAATTCTGTCTTTGTCTTTGATTTTTGATAATTTTAATACAATGTGTTGTGGAGATGGCCTTTTTGGGTTGAGATAATTGGGTATTCTGTTAACTTCTTGAATTCTAAACTCCAGTTAATTTCTTAGATTTGGGAAATTCTCGTCAGCTATTTGTCTGAAAATGCTTTCTAAACCCTGCTGCCTTTCTTCTTCTTTAAGAATGTCCATTATCCTTATGTTTCCTCTCCTGATGGTATCAGCTAGTTCTTGTATTTCTCTTTCATTGTTTTTCTTTCTTTGGTTTTTGTCCTCTTCCTTCTGATTTATTTCTAAATTTCTGTCTTCGATATCACTGATCTTTTCTTCCATTTGGGCTGCTTTATTTCTCAAGGCTTCTATTTTTTTTTCAATTCTTTCAGTGTGTTCTTTATATCTGGAAGTTCTGTTTGGCTCTATTTGAGGGTTTCAGTCTCTTTGCTAAAGATCTCATTCTACTCATCTAGTTGTTTTTCAATTCCTGAATTTGTTGATATGAATAATTTCAGATCTCATTGAGTTCTTTCAGAAATACCATTCTGAAGTCTCTGTCATTTAAGTCACATATTTCTATATAAGCTTATTTTCTGAAGGTTTGTCTCCTTCTTCTTGACAAGCCTTGTCACCTTGTTTATTCATGGTATTTAATGAACTATTTCTCTGCCTGGGCATTAATGGAAGTGTATTCCGCTGTTTTTCCAGAAAGAAGATTTATTAGGTCTCTCTTTAGCCTGGTAGCACTTATGCATAGATTTGCTTAGATGTGCTGGTGTGCAGTTTGGGTGTTTTTGTTGAGTTTTAGATGTTTAGCTTGTTGTTGTTTCAAGGGGAGAGATCTGGATATGTCTCCCACTCTGCCATGTTTCTGACATCACTCCTGTCTAATGTTATTAACTTGAGCTATCCAAATCATCATGACAGAACATCTGATATCATGAATTGTATCATAGATCTTCTTTGAGATGTCTATAAATTGATTATCGTCAAATGCATCAAAAGAATTTTTATTTAAGACTTCCAAGGCAACATTCAGTTGTGCTACAAACTCAGGAATTGCCACATCTCCATGTGTTCAACATTCTGAAAGATACAATTGTTAAATATTTGATTTAACTTCCTCCTAGCTTTTAAATTTTCTTCTTGAAATTCTGATAATAATCTAAAGGAGTAATCTTTATAAGTGACCATTTTTTCCCCCTCTTGGCTGCCTTTAAAATTTTTTTTTGTCATCAGTTTTGACAATTTTAATATAATGTGTCTTGAGAAGGCCTTTTTAGATTGAGATAATTAGGTGTTCTGTTTGCTTTTTGGATTCGAAGATCCCCCTCCTTTTTTTTTTTTTTTTTTTGATAGGTTTGGGTAATTCTCATCAGTTATTTGTTTGAATTGGTTCTCTGTTTTCTTCTTTCTCTTTTCTCCCTGGTATTCCCATTACTCTTATATATATATATTTTTCTGTTGGTGTCAGACAATTCTTGTAGAGTTATTTAATCGTTTTCACTCTCAAGTCTCTCTCTTCCTTCATTTGTATTATTTCCAGATTTCTGTCTTTGATATCACTAATTCTTTCCTTCATCTGGTCAACTTTGTGTTCTTAAGCTTGCTATTTCATTTTTCATATCTTTTAGTGAGTTCTTCACCTCCAGAAGTTTTATTTGATTCTTTTTTTATAGTTTCAATTTCCTTGGTATTCTTGTTGTTCATTGATTTGTTTCTAAGCTTATTAAACTGCTAATCAGAACTTTATTGCATCTTGTTGAGTTTTTCAGAAGTGCAAACTTGAATTCTCTATCATTTAAAACACATATTCTTTGTCTTTAAATTTATTTTCTGGAGATTTTTTATTTCCTTTCTGATCTTCCTTGTTACTTTAGTTCTTTTATGGACTATTTCTTTGCCTAGGCATTAATAGGGATTTAATCTGCTTTTTTTTTTTTAAAAAAATAAATTTGTTATATAGTGATCTCTTTTTAGCAGGTTGATTAGAAAAGGTTTTTCTTTTGATTTCCCGTTGGTGGCGCCAAAGCGTCCTGCACTGCATCTGCCTGCTGAATCTCTGCTCTGAGGTTAAAAATGACCTTTATTCTCTGCACAAGTGTTTGTCTCCTTTGTGACCATATGGGTTCGGTCCCAGGTTTCCTCTCCTGTAGGAGAATGTAAAGGACAACGGGATTCCGAGCCTCTTAAAAGGAACTGAAGTCCTTGTACTGTCCCAACAGTCAGATGCAATGCTCTGTCTCTTTCCAATTCAGCCTGAGTGGGTGTAGGTTTGGGAGAGACCTGTTGCGGCTGTTTTTCATTCAGTAATCTGACCTTCAGGTTCTGTATTTCTGTGGGACCGGATGCAGTGTATGTTTCAGTTTTGGTTGCACAAATTCTTCTGGAGCACCGTTGTAGCTCTGGGAGGGTACGGAGTGGAGTGTAAGCTCTGAGAGGTGGCCAGGCTCCAAGACTCAGCTTTCTGCATGGCAATGGTGGTTACTAAGACTCAGCTGTCGCCTCCCTGTGCTTGGTCTCTGCCCTGCTCTCTGCCCTGATTACTGGGCTCTGCTGTGTGGAATATGATAATAATTCAGGCAAGACTGTTCAGGGCTTCTAGGAGCCAAAAACCACCATGTAATTTCCCCCTCCTCCTCATCCTACAGGGCGCTCTGGGCTTCATTCCACAGGATATATCTTTGTTTCTTTCCTGTCTTGTGCAATTGGCCCACCTTCAGATGCTCTGACGTACAGATCTTTCAGACATGCTTGTGCGCAGGTTGAGTGTTATTTTTTGGATTGTAGATTCTAGTTTGTTGTAATTTCAAGGACAGAGATCAGGGGAGATCCCTCACACCGCCATGCATCTGACATCACTCATTTTTCTTTATTTGAAGATAGAATATAGTGTATATTCTGGTGCTATGTTTTCTAAGCATTACTTTTCATCAAGTTTGATAAAAACTGAAAACAAAAAAAGATTTCAGGTATCATGGAAATAAGTGTTTTGCTTCTGTTTAGAAGATAGAAGGTTCTATTATGACATTTTATAATGAAAATGCCTGTTCTTACCATGGCAAATCAAGGCCTCTTGATATGACACTTTTTAAAGGTGAACTTGCAGGGTTAGGTACAGACCACACATGTGTAAGTATTTTGTTATCAAGTAGGATGATATTATATTTAAGCCAAGACAGATTTGGAGTGGACTGTTGGCATGAGTTTTCAGTAATACTTCCTATGGAGAGAGAGAGAGCTCTTAGGCTGGCTGACACTTTGTTGATCATTGTGAAAGTCACAAACATGTGATTTTTCCCTGTTCTTCTTTCCAGATTCTCACCAGAGACTCTGTGACTACACAAGTGGATGGAGTCGTCTATTATAGAATCTATAGTGCTGTCTCAGCAGTGGCTAATGTCAATGATGTCCACAAAGCCACATTTCTGCTGGCTCAGACCACTCTGAGAAATGTCTTAGGGACACAGACTTTGTCCCAAATCTTAACTGGCCGAGAAGAGATCGCCCACAGCATCCAGGTAAAGATACTGGGAGTTAATAGTCTGCTTCTTTAATGCATTCATTTTAATTATCAGTGATTACCAAATATCAGCAGTTCAAAGTGCCCCAGGTGTACACACAGACACAAGTAGGCACACAGACAACTAATCTAAACAGATAAGCTCTACTTGTGATTTCATTTTTTTTTTTAAGAATCAGGACATATAGATATAAATATCTGAGTGGAAGAAGGAATCCTTTGAAATTGGTCACTGTATCCATTTTCTTTGGGATTTAAAATTATGAATTAACATTGCATGCTTTAGCCTTTTCTGAAAAAGTTAGAGATCAGATTTATTCTTTAGTTTAGATTAATCCAGCATTATCTCCATTTTTCAGGCATCATATATTTCTACATTTCAGTGGAGTGTGAAAGTTAGAAGAGGATTCAGTTCAGATAGGACAGGCTGGTCATCTCAGGAAAATCTTATATTATGCTACCAATATCAATAATAATATTAATAGTAATCATACTAATAATATTGATGAAGATGTACAGGTATCCATCCTACTTCTTGCACACTCTAGTTTTTAGACAATCACATTTCTCTATTTTCCTAAATCAATTAAATTTTTATTCTGAGTCTCCCTAGTGTAAGTTAGGAGGGAAATTCAATTTGGGTTCTTCTAGGCATCTCCAGTCCATAAGGTAGCTCAGGCTTTATGAGATAATATTGGTTCTACATGATAACTCTCCATATCATTTGTAAGAGCCTTGTGCTTTTGATAACTTATATTTTTCTTTGGCCACAGTTAGGTCATTGACAAAGGTAACTTGCCATTTTGTAGCACAGAAGGTCCTGACTCCTCCCCTTTGAGGGGAACTATCCATCCGATCTCACACTATTTCTCAAGACATTCTTTTTCATCTCTTCCCCCTCTAGATAACCAGCAAAATATCTTCAATGGTTTTAATCTGTTACAAAGGACAAGAATATCTTTGACTTTAGGCCACATCTGCTCTAAAAATACGCCTTGCTACCTGTTAAAAACTGGCCACAGGACAGAAGTGAAACAGAGAAAGACAAATAGTATCTCAAAAAGATCCAATAATAATATGTATTGAGTCATTGTTAAGAACTGGTAGATATCTTACATGTGTTATCTCTAAACCTCATGACAATCCTGAACCTGAACCTAGCAATTTTATAGGTGGGAAAACTGAGAATAAGAGAGGTTGAGTAACTGGCCCAATGATTCACAGCTACAAATGGCAGAGCCAGGATAAAATCCAGGTCTGTCTGAGAAGCTCATGCATTATTGCCTGCCTGATGTCAGTGATGAGTAAATTTGGGATATGTTTTCAAATCTTGGTAGATAAACTATACTTTATTAAGGATATTTTTAGAGTGAATCCTGCTGGGATGCCATCCACTAAAAGATTCATCAAGTTTTCTTCCTGAATCTTTCCTGAGATTCATTTCAAACTCAGGAAATGAATAGTAAGGATGCTAACTCATTGCCTTCCCAAACTGTCTCATTCAAATACTGTAAATACAAACGAAGAAAAAGTAGAGGACTTTATCTTTCAAATATACACTATATCAGAAATACATATCCTATAACTGGTTTAATGATCAATGTTTTTTCTCTTGATTTGGAAACAGACCTTACTTGATGATGCCACTGAGCTATGGGGGATCTGGGTGGCCCGAGTGGAAATCAAAGATGTCCGGATTCCTGTGCACTTGCAGAGGTCCATGGCAGCTGAGGCTGAGGCTACTCGGGAAGCCAGGGCCAAGGTAAGGGCTACGGTGTTTACACTGGAGGACAAGCTGCCTATCCTTGGAGCAGACAAGAATAGAGCTTGGATGACAGATCTGGCTCTGTCAATTCTTTTAATAAGAAAAAGGTTTTTTTTTCTCCTACAGGTTTGCCTGAGAATTTCCCCCTGAATTAGAAGGTAATTAGGAGCTTAGCGTACCTCAAGGAATCCTGTACATGTCTTGTGTCAAGGGGTACTCAGCAAGTTGCTCAGTGGCTTGGAAATGTGGGTTCCAACTCTGGTAACACATCAGAGTCTTCTAGAGAAAGTTGAACTAAGCAAATACCAGTTCCTAAGCACCACCTCAGATTCTGTGATACAGTCTTGGGTGGGCCAAGGAACCCACATTTTATAAAGCTGGTGGTTCCAATGTAGCCAACTTGCTGTCTCTATTTTGAGTATCATCATTCCAGTACATTAAGTGTTCTAGATAAAAGAGGTGGAGGTGATTAAGTACAATCCAGGATAGAGTTACAAAATGTAAGTATACTCTGGCCTCCAGTATTCTTTCATCTATTGGATTTATAGCCTCATGTCTGTGTGGATGGGTTTCCTGAAGTATCAGAAACCAATTAAAATTAGAAGACTTCCTTGTACCTTCTTTGGTATCTTACTTATGAACCAGTGAAGGTTTTCTCTTCCCTCATTCCTTACCTATTTCTGGTTTATCTGCTGAGCTCCAGCAGCTTCCAGGCAATGGATTTAGCCACGACCAACTGGAGGATGCTTTCTTACACAGGCACTGGGTGCCCACAGTTGGGGCAGCTTGGACTATCTGAGAACTGGAAGAGAAACAATGTACGTAAGAGATTTCCAATGAGTGTTTTCAGACTGGCACTTGCTGCTATTTGTAATCAAGAGAAGAGAAAACTAGAAACAATTCTTACATTGTAAGAATGAGACCAAGTTAGCAACAGAATGAAATAAAAATCTCTCCTATGATAAATAAAGTCAATTGAAAAAAGCCAGGTGGAGACCTTGAATTTCAGACTTCTCTGAAAACTAGTGTAACAGAGGTGAATCTCTAAAGTAATTCAAGAGCATTACTGAAGTGGATGGTTCTGTATTCATTTGGGTTAAAGATGGCGATTTTATTTTGTTTGAAATTGAAATCTAGGGACTCATACATTGGAAACTACCTCCCCACTCCTGTGACCCCTCAAATTTTTCTAATTACATTAGGATGTGAAACTTTTATCTTTGCTGAATAAGTGAAGTAGATGTGGCAAAGTGGGACTGGGAAGATATCAATATGCAACTAGAAAAAGAAAACACTAGTCACAGTTGTAAACTTATTTCTAAACTGTTTTATTTTTGTTGTTTTAGGTCCTTGCAGCAGAAGGAGAAATGAATGCTTCTAAATCTATGAGGTCAGCTTCCATGGTGCTGTCTGAGTCTCCCGTAGCCCTCCAACTGCGTTACCTACAAACCTTAACCACTATAGCCACAGAGAAGAATTCCACCATCATATTTCCTTTGCCCATAAACGTACTAGCGGGTATTGGTGGTGTCAACTACAATAACAATCAGAAAGTTTCTAACAGATCCTGAGGTCCTCCTGCTGTAACCAGCCATTGCTTAGCGAGTTGTGTCCATTCCAGTGAAAAACCCAGCAAGTAAAAGTGTTGATAATTTCAACACTATTCAAGCAGAGTAACTCCACAGCTGGAGTAGTAGTATTAGGGAAATGCTATAGAGGCTATAACAAACAAACAAACAAACAAAAAAAGCCAAAACGAGGGCTGTGTAGTACTTTTATTTTTAAGAGCATAAATAACTTTGCATTATTCTTATAATAATCAATTAGTCCTTTACTTATAGCAGGAACTCTCTTGCAGGAAGGGGAAGAAATCCTTGGGTGATTATGACTAAGATTTGCTTTTTAATTGTTTTAAAAAAGAACTCTAGATAATATGTAAAGTAAAATTGGTCTCATATTTATACTAGATATTTGATTTAGAATTCCAAAGTAATATTTGCTAAATCTCCAAGAATTACAACCAATCTCTACAATTCTTAAAATTATGATGGATTTTGATGCAAAAGATTAAACAGGCACTGAGGCTTTCAGTTGCAAACATCATTAATCCCCCAGAGAAGACTGCATTCAGCTCTCTTACTGCATGTCCTTTTGCTGGAAATAATGGCCAATTCTGAACCTTCCAGCACCTTTGTCAGAGGGTGAGACAAGGTACAGTGAAGCACCAGACTCCAGTCAGTTTATTTTTTTACAAGTGAGAATACTTGCAAAAGGTTTTGTAGGTACCATCACCAGAAAACATCATTCTGTGGACTTCATGTTTTTACTCTATTGCTAATCCCAAGAGCCAAAGTAATCAAGAAATGTCAGACAAAGAAAAATAAATACTGTATGATTTCACTTATATGTGGAATCTAAAGGAAAAAAAGAACAACTAATCGAAAACAGACCAATAAATATAGAAGACAATCAGGTGATGGCCTGAGGGGCAAAGCGGTAAAGGGTTAAAGAAATGCAAATTAGTAGTTGATAGAAGATCTTGGGGATGGGAGCGTGGCAGAAGGGATGCAGACAGCAGTAAGGTAATGGCTATGTGTAGAGCCAGAGGAGTGATAGAACAATCAGGGGGATCATTTCATAAACTATATAAATGTCTAACCAATGTACTGTATGCTCAAAACAAATAAACAAGCAAAAAACCACCAAAAACCAAAAAAACCCTGTTAAAAATAAAGAATCCATAGAATGTAAATATGATGTATTATAAAAAACTGCTTTGTCAGAGATTATTTTCTTGCTATGGTGAATTTTTATTTGGGGGTCCATTCTGAGCAATGGGATAGACTTTTTAAGTTACCATTTAACTTACCAGTGAATGTTACACTGTGCTCAGCCCTGTATGGATGCTAAGAAGTAAACTTATTTTACAGATGAGCAAGTGATCTCAAAAGGTTAAATAACTTGTCCAAGGTCCCTCAGGTAGTGAATGTAAGGTTAAGATTTAAAACCAGCTCTGACTCTAAGGTTCTTGCTCTTAAACTTGGAGGAGGTGGGAAGGGAAAGGGATAGGGCCCTTCCATGCCATTTTTGCTTTCAATTCCAAACCTTTAGGTTTTGGAAGTATGAGTGTTCCACTGTGTCCAAGATTGTGATAGCAATGCATACACATGCATGTGCACACTTCTCACACACTTCACATTCCTTTGCATACTCCACATGTACTCCTCATGTACCCCTCCCTGCATCACCTACTCCCCACATGCCTCTGCCTCTGCTCATATCTCATTCATGTGCTCCCCTCACACACACCTTTTCACCACATAAATATTATCTGTATATAAATGCAAAATGGGAATCATACTCCACATTTTTATTGTAACCTCTTTTTTTTTTCCTGGTGAAATCATATTATACTTGATGTAATTTTTGGACAAGCCACAGCTTATGAATCTTTTAGTAAATTATACTGACCCTATGAGTCTAACATTAATTTCTGACCTGCCTAAGTTTATATGTATTTTTAATAGGCGTAATACTTGCATTTTAATAAAAATAGAGGACAGACAAAAACTTATAGTTCATCCACATCAGCCAGAATCTAAATCTATGAAGTCATACCATGAAGGCATTCAACCAATGACCCTCTATCTTATGAATAGTGGTGTGGAGAATTGCTGAGGCACCTGTGGCATTGACCATCACCTGAGGAGGGAAGCTCTACTTTTACAAGATTTTGGCCTACTACAAAAATCTCTACTTAGCCTATTGGAGAAATCTATAATTATTCCTTGTTTTAGCTTTCATGATTGCACTAAAAATGCAAATTTTTTCTGTCAGTGTACAGCAAACTGTAAACTAATGGTTCTCCCTGGAGGTCATTGTTCTCTCAGTCACTGGAAGTCCTTTTTCAAAAGCACAGCCCCCTTGTATCCCCAGGGTAGGAAGGAGGGTGTGAGAGCTATATTGGAATATCTCTGATAAACATGGGGGCATGTGGGGTCTCCTTGATTTCTCTCCATTTAAAATGACAATAATCTGAATAGCTACAATTCAGTAGAAAACACCCAGCCTAGTCCACAAACATGGCTGAGAGGTCCGCTCATCAGAGCATCTGAAGGAAGTTGAATCAGACTAGCAAGGGAGGATGAAAGGGAGAGGAGCAGAGACTGTTGCTAGAGGTGCAGCCCAGAGCTCCCTGTGTGATGCAGGTAGAGAGGGGAATTAGGTGATAGTCTGTACTCTCTGTGACCCCGAGGATTCCTGCCTGCATGATCACCATATACCACATGGCAGAGCCCAGTGATCAGGGCAGAGACAAAATACAGAGGGGCGACAGCTGTGTTTTAGCAACTGACATTGCCAGGCATAAAGCTGAGCCATGGAGCCTGGCCACCACCCCGCCTCCTTCCAGAGCTGCCCCCCCTATACCCTCCCAACACTGCAACGTCAAGTACACCAGGAACTGAGGGGATGCACACTGAGGCTGGTTCCAGTGGTAGTGGAGAAGATATAGCAGTCAGGCAGCTGAAGCATAGAGGCAAGCATTACTGGAAGGAAAATAGCCATACTGGCAGCATCTTCTAACCCACCTCACACCTACCTATCCAGGCCTATTTGAAGGGAAGCAACAAAACACTGCATCTGGCTGCTGAGGTAGTACTGAGACTTGAGGAGCTCATCAGAGGCTCAGATTCCCATCAACCATTACATTCTTCCATGGAGGTAAAGCCCTGAGACTGGGGCATCCTGGTTACAGAGGATACACATAACTCTCCAAGGAATAAAGGTGTGTGTGTGTGTGTGTGTGTGTGTGTGTGTGTGTGTGTGTGTGCGCACGTATAATTTTTTTTTTCCTGCAGAGATCAAGGAGGCCTGAGCAGTGCAGGAGGCTTGTGTGCCACCTACTGGAAAATGAAAGAAAACCTCTTTTTATCAACTTGCTAAAGAGAGATCATGCTAAATAATAGTATTTTTTAAAAGCAGAGTACATTTTTGTGAATGCCTAGGTGAAAAAATGGCCATAAAATACCATGAACAATTAGAATGAAAAACAGCTCATGAGATAATTTAAAAATCTCCAGAAAATAAACCTACAGATGTAGAAATATATGATTTAAATGAGAGTATTCAAGATTGCACTTCTGAAAAACAACTCAATGAGATGCAAGAAAATTCGAATCAACAGTTCAATGAACTCAGAAACAAAATAAATGAACAACAAAAATACTTTATCATAGAGATTGAAACTCTAAAAAAGAACCAAATAGAAATTCTGAAGATGAAGAACTCATTAAAATAAGATGAAGAATGAAATAGCAAGCTTAGGAATAGAGCTGACTAGATTAAAGAAAGAATTAGTGATATCGAAGACAGGAATCTGAAAATGACGCAGATGGAAAAATAGACTTGAGGGTGAAAAAAAAAGAGAACTCTATAAGAACTATCTGACACCATCAGAAAAAGCAATATAAGAATAATGGGTACATTAGAAGGAGAAGAGAGAGTGAGGGAAAGAGAGAGCCTATTCAAACAAATAGTCCATAAGAATTTCCAAAATCTATGGAAATAACTGAATCCTTGAATTCAAGAGCAAACAGAAGACCTAATTATCTCAATCCAAAAAGGCATTTCCACTCCCCACCAAAAACAAACAAACAAACAAAAAACCCCAAACCAAAAAGGCCTTCTCCAAGACACATTATATAAAATTGTCAAAAACTAATGACAAAGAAAGAATTCTCAAGGCAGCCAGGGAAAAGAAGACTGCAACTTATAAATGAAAACTCATTAGATTATTATTGGACTTTTTAGCAGAAACTTTGCAAGCTTGAAGGGAGTAAAATAAAATACACAAATTAACAGAAAAAATTATCAGTCAAAAATAATATATCCAGCAAACTTTTCTTTTAGATATGAAGAAACAAAGACCTTTTCAGACATGGAAACTTAGGGAATTTTCTATCACAAGACCTGCATTATAGGAAATAATGTAGAGGATCATTTGAATTGAAACAAAAGGACCAAAAAAAAAAAATACAAATCTATAAGTAGGATGAGTAACAGATAGACAGAAACAGGAAATTGCAACCCTTAATTAAGGACAGGGTTTATAAATGTAAATATTACATAATGGTTAAGGGTCAAAAATATTTTAAAAAGAAAAGAAGAAGATAATAGCCACTGCAACTAAAAAATGAACTCACAACATAAATAGAAATAATTTGAGAAAAAAAAAAGAGGGAGTGAACAAATGTCTGAATCTGCAAGAGAATGCATATAATACACATGCAGATGAAAAAGGACCACTGCATATATGAAACTTTCTTTTACATAAAATTAATTGTAATCATACACAAGAAATCCAGAATTGAGACACATAACATAAAACAAGAGAGAATAGAGGGAAAAGTTATAGAATTAAATTAAAATTAAAATAAGAGTAACACAAAGACAAAAAAAACCACGGAGAGGCCAAGCAACCAGAAAACAAAGATAAAATGGCTACAGGAAAACCTCATATATCAATATTCACCCTCAGTGCATAGGGACTGAACTCATCAATTAAAAGGCACAGAGTAACAGATTGTATCAAAAAACATGCTGCCTTCAAAAGACACATCTCAACTGCAAGTACAAATATACTCAAAGTGAAAGGGGAAAAAACAATATTCTAAGCAAATGGCATCCAGATAAAAGCAGTTGTAGCCATATTTAATCTGATGAAATAGACTTCAAAATAAAAAAAGGGAACAAGAAACAATGAAGAACACTTCATAATGATAAAGAAGACATAACACTTATCAATACTTATGTTCCCAATCAGGTAGCACCAAAATATATAAAGTGATTACTAACAGAACTAAAGAAAAAAACTGACAAAAATACAATTATAGTAAGGAACCTGAATACCTTTGCTATGGATAAATAATCCAAATAGAAAATCAATAAGGAAATATCGCCTTAAAGACACATTAGATCAATTGAACATAAGTGACATTTACAGAGCTTTTCACTTCAAAGCAACAGATTGTATATTGTTCTCTAGTTCATGTAGAACATTCTCAAGGATTGACTATACATTGGAACACAAAACAAGTTTTAACAAATTTAAAATGACTAAAATAATACCAAGTATATTCTCTGACCACAATGCTTCAAAATGAGATCAACTGCAAAAAAAAAAAAAAGAAAAAAAAAGCAGCAAAAACAAATATGTGGTCAAAGAAAAATAAAAGGAGACATCAAGAGATACATAGAAACAAAAAAGAATGAAAATAAAACATATCAAAACCATTGGGACACAACAAAAGTGGTAATAAGAAGAAAGTTCATATTATTACATCTTTTAAAAAGCAGAACAAATGCAGCCCAAAGTCAGCAGAAGAAAAGAAAGAATAAAAATTATAGAAGAAGTAAATAAAATTGAGAACACAAGGACAACAGAAAAAAAATAATGCAACAAAAAGTTGGTTCTTTGAAAAAATCAATAAAATTGACACACTCCTGGCTAGACTTACACAGGAGAAAAAAGAAAGGACACAAAAAACAAAATCAGAAATGAAAGAGAAGTTATGACAGATAACCACTGGAATACAAAGGATCGTATACGAATTCTATGAAAGATTATATGCCACCAAATTCAATACCTAAAAGAAATGGACAAGTTCTGAGAAATATATTATCTTCCTATATTGAATCCCCCAAAATTGGAAAATCTAAATAGACCCATCAATAGAAAGAAAACTGAAACAATCATCAGAAGCCTCCCAAAATGCAGAAGTCCATGACCAGGTGGCTTCACCAGTGAACTCTACCAAACATTCAAAGATGATTTAATACTTGCTCTTCTCAAACTTTTCCAAAAAACCGAAGAGGAGGTCGTACTTCCTAACTCGTTTTATGAGGCCAACATTACCCTGATACTGAAACATGGTAAAGATAACACACACACACACACACACACACACAACCATAGATCAATATCTTTGATGAATAAATACAGATAAAAAAATCCTAAACATAATACTAGCAAATCAAATATAATACATTAAAAAGTTTATACTCCATAATCAAGTGGGCTTCATTCCAGCGACTGAAGGATGGGTCAACATACGCAAATTGATTAATGTGGTACATCATGTAAATAAAATAAAGGATAAAAATCATATGATTATGTCAATAAATACAGAAAAAGCATTTGACAGGATACAACATTCATTTTTAATTAAAACACTTCTTAAATGGGTACAGAAGGCAAATACCTCAACATAATAAAAATCACATATGACAAACCCTCAGCTAACATCATACTTAATAGTGAAAAGCTAAAAATCTTCATTCTAAGATCAGGTACAAGACACGGCTTTTCCATATCATCACTATTATTTAGTATAGTATTGGAAGTCCTGGCTAGAGCAATCAGGCAAGAGAAAGTCAAAGCATCCAAATAGGGAATAAAGAAGTCAGATTGTCACTTTTTGCAGATAACATGATTCTCTATGTAGAAAACCATACTCTATTAAAAACTATTAGAAATAATAAATGAATACAATAGTTGCAGTATACAAAATTAATGTACAAAAATACATAGTGTTCCTATACTTTAATAATGAATTTTCAGAAAAAGAAATGAAAAGAACAATTTCATTTGCAATTGCAACAAAAAGGATAAAATATCTAAGAATAAACTTAACAAAGCATGTGAAGAACCCGTATGCTGAAAACTATAAGAAATTATTAAAATAAATTGAAGACACAAAGAAATGAAAAGATATTTTGTATTCATGGATTGGAAGAATCAATATAGTTAAAATAGCCATATTTCCCAAAGCAATATAGAGATTAAATGCAATCACCATCAAAACACCATAGTTTAATAATTATTTATAATAAATTTAACCAATGCAAAAAAAATGGTATTCTTTAAAGAACTATAACAAAAAAGTCATCAGATTTGTTTGGAAGCACAAAGGACTCTGAACAGCCAAAGCAATCCCAAGAAAAAAGAACAAAGCCAGAGGTATTCCTCTGCTTGACTTTATACTACAAAGTGACAAAAATTAAAACAGCATGAAATAGAGAAAGGCAGAAAACAGACACACAGACCAGTGGAATAGAAGTGTGTGTTTAGAAATAAACCAATAGATATATGGGCTAATCATTTTCAACAAAGATGCCAAAAAAATATAATGGAGAAAAGAAAGCCTCTTCAGTAATTGATGCTGAAAAACTTGGACAGCCACATGCAAAAGAAGGAAACTATTGCTATTCATCACTGTACACCAAAATTAACTCAACCTGAACCAAAGATCTAAATATTAGACCCAAAACAATAAACTGCATTGAGAAAACATTAGGTACACACTCACGAACCTTGGATTTAGAGAAGATTTTATGATTTTGACCTCAAAAGTAAAAGTGATAATAAATTAAGGGTATTATATCAAACTAAAAACTTTCTGCACAGCAAAAGAAATCATCTAGACAAAGAAGCAACCAACTGAATGAGAGAAGTTGTTTTCAAACAATGCCTCCAGTATGGGGCTTATATCTAAAATTTACAAAGAACTCATACAACTAAACAAGAAACAAACACTCCAATTAAAAAATGGATAGTCGATTTTCTCCCAAGAAGGCATACAAATGTCCAACAGACGTATGACAAGATATTCAACTTCACCAACTATTAGGGAAATGCAAATCAAAACCACAATGGGATACTACCTCACACCAGTTAGAATGGCTATCATCAACAGGACAAATAATAAATGTTAAAGAGGTTGTGGGATAAAACCCTCATACACTGCTGGTGGGAATGTAAATTGGTATAGCCACTCTGGAAAACGGTATGGAGTTCTCTCAAAAAACAAACAAACAAACAAACAAACAACAACAAAAATTAAGAATTACCATATGACTCAGCAATCTCTCTTCTGGGTGTTGACCCCCCAAATATTAAACTTTTATTTATAAAGATATACACACTTTATGTTCATAGCAGCACTACTCACAGTAGCCAAGAAATGGAAACAACTGACATGTCCTTCGATAGATGATTAGATAAAGAAGATGTGGGATATATATATATATATATATATATATATATATATATCCAGTGTAATATGTAATATTACTCAGCCAAAAGAAAAGATGAAATATTGCCATTAGCACCAATGTAAATGGATCTTGAGACTGGCATGCTAAGTGAAATAAGACAGAAAAAGTTGAGAGCCATATGATTTCACTCATAGGTGGGATATCAAATTGACATCAACAAACAAAGAAGACAAACAAATAGAGACCCATAGACATAGAAGACAGTTTAGTGGTTACCAGAAGGAAGATAAATAGAGGAGAGGTAAATAAAGGTAAAGGGGTCAAATATGTGGTGACAGAAGGAAATTTTACTTTGGGTGGTAAACACAAACACACACACACACATATATAAATATATATAGACACATATATATTTATATATGTCTCTCTCTCTCTCTCTCTCTCTCTCTCTATATATATATATATATATATATATATATATATATATATATAACATATTTTTGAATTCTACACTTGAAACCTATATAATTCTACTAACTAATGTCACCTCGAAAAATTTAATTAAAAAAAAAAGACACTAGGGCTTGGCAGGTGTAGTCTGAAAGCTTTCTAGGAGATTCAGATTACTCAAACCCTTTCACTATTTAGACTCGTTAAATCTCTTTCATTACAATGTCATTTATTATATTTGTTACTAAATGCTCATTTGACTATATTTGAGAACAAAGGGACTATTGAAGAATCAAGAAGAGTCAGCACTCTTCTGGAATGTGAATGTCAAAAAGATATTAAAATATAGTCACTTCTGCCTTCAGAGTAATCTGTTTATTTCTTCTGCGGAAGGGAACATGGAAGGAAGGGTAAGGCCAGGAGGAGAAAATAGAGGACAACCACTGTTTAAAGAGGAAATGTCCATTCTCTTTAAGATACAGTCCCAGGACCATAGTCATCCCTAATCAAGATTTAAGTCAGAGCAGATAATCCCTTCCAGTGCTTTTCTTGTTTTAACAACAGGCATAGAATGGAATTAACCACAGTGCTGATGCAGGGTCTGAAGTCTCTAGTTGTCCCAGGCATTGCCTTTTATTTACTTGGCCAATACAATTTCCACTGGTTGTTGGCATCACTACATTATTCACTAAGTGTATTTGGCTCTGCCTGACCTTGGAACAGGTATATCTTGAGAGAAGATCTCTTTCCAGAATCCTAAATGGAAAAAAATAAGAGAAAGGCAAGATCCCCTTTTTGCTTTTGCTGTACCTCTAATATACCTAATCAGCTTCCCCGTCTCTCTGTTTCTGTCTCTGTCTTTCTGTCTTTCTGTTTCTCTCTTCTCCTCTCCATCTTATGTACAATCTCCTGATACTAGAATAGGTAGGCTTTCGCCCCTTTCTCTTACTCTCTGGATTTCCCTTACACAAAACTATGATTTAGCCAGCAAAGCCTGGCCCTTAATGTCCTAAAGGGGGAAATAAAGCAATTTACACACCCCTTTGTTTATTCCTGGGTTATAAAAACAACCATTGTCTTTTGAACCATATTCATTTTTCTCCCAAATGAAGGGCATAAATGACCTTTGTGTTTTTGCTTTCTTAGATTGGATGGATATGGAGGTGATATTAATTCTATTTGTAAAACTGACTATTCTTAGGTTCCTCAGAACTTTGTTGATAAGTTCTTATTAACATGGGATTTTTTCTGAAAGGACCATCATTCAATGTCTAATATGGAATTCAAAGATGTAAATGTCCAGAGAAGCCTCCTGGGCCTAAGAATGCAATCAATATGGCTCATATCTTACCAACTCATCCACTATAATCAACACAATTTTAAAAATTTAAAGGTGTTTTAGATTTTTATTTTTCAGACAGGATTTGCCTCTTTTCCTTGCAAGTGGTATGACCCAAGGAAATACATTTCCATATGTTAATGTATAGCTTCCTTGTCTTGGATGGTCTACCACTCCCAGGTTGGACATGTTGGTGAAAATGGACTAGTAGCAGCAGAAGTAGCAGTAACAGCAAATGTCCAAAACAAACTAGTTACTGTTGATACACCTATAAATACACCTACAAGTTTGCACACTGACCTCAGAGTTCCCAAGAGGTCAGCATACAGAGACAAGCTTATATTGTCTTGATTTAGGTTTGTCAGATAATTTTTATTAGGAAATCATGCTGGTCAGTGGGGGAAGCTTTTGGGACTGGGACTGGGAAGCAAGATGTGACGATCTTTTCGTAAAACACCCTATTTCCATTTGTTGAGTTTCTGAAGACAAAAATCTCTCTTAACTCACTAACTGATTCAGTGCATTTACTGGGAACCTATTTTAGTTTGATTTTTCTCAAAAGCAGGCCATCAGACAACAATTGGGTGTGAGTGAGTCTATTCTAGAAGGTACTCTGAGGGAATAAAGGGAGCTAGGAAAGGGAGAAAAGCCAATAAAAGTTTTATTGGTAAATAATTTACTAATCTGGGCAACTGAGGCTTGCCCTCTAAGAAACTTGTAGAACATCTCTGATTTATCTTATTGAAGGACAAGGAAGTTATGATATATAACCATCAATTCCTATCCCTTATTTTTTGAGAAAATCAGAAAAACTGAATGAGTTTGAAATGGGCAAAAAGTTACTGGATGTTGTATCTACCTCATCCATTCATGTGTTCTCTGTATTTCACTGTCCTTGAGTTAATTTACAACCCTAAATTACAGAAAATAGTGATGCAAATCTTTCTTGGTCATAGAAATGCAGTGACTACAATTTATATTGCCCTGTGAATATTGACCAGTTTTGCAATTATTTGTAAATTCATCTCAGTATTCTTTGTCTTCATGTATATGTAGGTCACTTTGAATTCTCCTTTGAACCAGCTGGAATATCTTATTGGTTCCCTCATCAAATAGTTAAATACACATTTTGACATTTATTTTATTTTTGTATGAAAGTCATGATTTCATGTTCTTTGGGAAATTATTCTTTAATAAAAATAGCATGCTAGGGCATTGATTTCCTAGCAGGCAGTATAGCCTGAGAAATCCACAGAGAGAGACACAAGTGGCCTTTGGTATTTACTGGCTTTATCTGAAAGTAGTCATTTGGGTAAGACAAGGGAATAAGAGTGGAGACCAAAATGTCTTTTGTAGAGCCTTAGTAAAACTTAAAAAATGTGCACCTCCTCTGCTTCCCAAGGCCCAGATGCCTATCTACTTTGCACTTTCTTCAAGGATCTCTTTTTAGTAAAGAAACTTTGAATTATAGAATAAGAATTACATAATTATGAATTACGGATGTCCTCCTTAACTATATTCATTTGTTTTATCAGCAAATCTTTTATATGAAGGTTCCAGAAGGAAAGAACCATATAAACCAGGTTATTACTCTAATCATTTGCACCTTGAACACAGTATGTATGGTACATGGTGATGCTAAATAATTAAATATTCTTCTGTACACTGTGACACAGGGTGCTCTCTATCAAGGTTAAGTGGAAAGTTTTAACTTTTTTCTTTAAGAAAAGGAAGTAGAACTCCTAAAAATGGGTAAGTGATATGAAATGGAAGATTTGAAGTCTTATTCTATATATGCTTTCTAGAGTTATTTTAATAAATCGACTAAGGAATTTAGTGAGAATGATGGTAATAAAATGCTACTTCCTAGACATCTTTCTGTATCACACATGGTCTTCTGACAATAGAATATTCAAGCTTAAAAATTTGATGAATGCCATGATAGGAATGTTTAAAAAGACACTGGGTGCCTAATGTAGACAGTAATATTCATAATCATTACCACTGGAAGGGAGAGGTGTTTTGAAAGCAACTTCTCTGGACATTGTAAGAGTTCTACATATCTTCCAATAGTAAGAGTAAAACAGTCCTGAGTGAATTGCTTAGTATCCTTAGAAAATCTTAGTTTACTCTTGATCAGTTCCAATGTCTGGAACTACATTTCTCATATGCCCTTGCAGCTACCATTATGGATGTTTATTAAATTCAGCCAATGAAATGCACAGATGTGAGGCCTGAGTTTGGAACTGAATTAAGTGAAAGAGAGGCAACAGTATGCGACACATCCATTTTGTTAGTGATAATCTAGAACCATAGTGTGGTTCCACATCCAATAATTTTGGTGGTTACTTCTTCATCCCTGGGTAGCAGCTAAGGCAATATATTGCTGCAGCCAGAAGGTACAATAACAACTGCCGCAGTAACACATGAATTTCAATGGCTTCACACAAAAGAAATCAATTTCTTTCTCATATAACAGTTCTGCAAGGGGGGGTAGTAGGGTGGTTCTCCTTCATATGACCTTTTAGGGACCCACATCAGCACATTAAAAAACTCCCACACCTCTATTTGCTTTTCACACTTTTAATAATTGTGCTTTGTATCTTCCCTCTCAGAAAGGCATTATTCACCCAGTCACCTAAGATTAATTTGGTATCATCTTTGACATTTTATATTCTCTAGTTTTCTATTTATAATGCCATATTGAGTTAGCCTCAAAAAAATCTCATATTGTTCTTTGCTTTTCCTCTTTTATTCTTGTCTTACCTTTATTACCTCATATACTAATAGACATTTAACTGATTTTTCTGGCTTAATTTCCCCCTTTTCCAAACTGTCTTGAATATTATTTTAGTTCATAAAAATACTATTTTCTAACCACCAAACTTATTGTAAAAATATTAAACATACCTAAAAGTAGAGAGAATACCACAATAAACTCTCATGTACCCATCACCCAGCTTCATCAATTACCAAATTTTGCCTGTCTTGTTTCATTTACAAAAACTTTCCCCTATTTTTGTCCTGAAATATTTAAGAAATTATATCATTTAAACCAGTATGCAACTCTTACCAGTAAGAACTATGTATTATATAGTATTACCTAATACTCAGTTCATGTTAAAATGTCCCCAATTGTCTCAAAATATCTTTTTTTTCCTGTAGGCTGCTTGAATAAGAGTCTCAAGTTCTCACAAAGAGGGCATTTATTTAATAAATTTCTTATATTTCACTCTACATTTCACACTCCCAGTTTCTTTCTATGTCATTTATTTGTTGAGAAAACCAGTTCATTTTGTCCTCTAAATTTTTCTTTCTGACCTTTGTTGATGTTGTTTAACATGTTTCTCTACCTTGCATTTCATATAAAATGATTTATTATATTTGGAAGCTTTATTCTATTCATTTTCAGTTTTGGAAAGAGCTTGTGTTGCTGGGCATATTCTCTTGGCTGTCTTACTTTAAGTGATGTTAATTGAGTCATCCATTGTAAGGATCCCTATAAATATTTCTTGTAACATTTTTAACATAACTTTGCCTAAATATGTTATTCTAATTTAGTTGAAAATGGTATTTTTTTTCTAATTCAATCTTTCTGATTGATCAATAAAAAATTGAGAGTCTACTCAATTTGTCCAAACCCAACTCATCCTTCAATCCCTATTCTCCTATGACGTCTTGTTCAGTAGAGCCAAAGCTCCTTTCTCATTTTCCCTGGCACTTAGGTCTTTTGGTTATTTACTGGTTATTTACTTATCACTTGAAGTCTTCTAGAGCTTTTTACATGTCTGTCTTCCTCAGCTGGACGTTAAGCTCCTTGAGGCATCTTAGTAAACACAGCCTTATTCATTTAACGATATATATCATCCCTGATATATAAAATTTAGATAACATAAATCTTCTAAGCTCAGTTTTAAAAAATAATTTAAATAAAATTGGTATACAATATTACATTATTTTGGGTGTACAATATAGTGAATTAACTTTTATATACCTTACAATGTAATCAACTCACTAAGTCTAGTAATCCTCTGTCACCTGATTACAAATTTATCACAATATAATTTACTATATTCCTCTTCACCTTTTTCAACCATTCCACCACTCTCCAACCCTGACAACCAGCAGTTTAATCTGTTCCTATCAATCTGTTTTTACTTTGTATTTTTTTTATTTTTTTTTTTAGATTCTGCTTATAAGTGAAATCATACGATATTTATCTGACTCATTTCTTTGAGCATAATATCCTCTAGGCCCAGTTGTCACATATGGCAAGATTTTATTCTTTTTTTATTGCTGAGTCATATTCCATTATATCTACCTCATCTTTATTCATTTATCAATCGACACTTAGGTTGCTTTTATATCTTGGTTATTGTAAATTATGCTGCCATAAACACAGGGTGTATATATCTTTTTGAATTAATGTTTTTGTTTTCTTTGGATAAATACCCACAAGTAGAATTCCTCTGTCATATAGTGTATCTATTTTTAGTTTTTTGAGGAATCTTCATACTGTTTTCCATAGTGGCTCTACCAATTTACAACCCTACCAACAGTGCATAAGAATTCCTTTTTCTCAACATCTTCACAAACATTTATTTGTTTTCTTTTTGATAATACCCATTCTGACCCATGTGAGATGTAACTCATGGTTTTGATTTGTATTTCCCTGATGGTTAGTGATGTTGAACATCTTTTCATATATCTGTTGGCCATTTGTATGTCTTCTTTGGCAAATCTATATGTCCTCTGCTTATTTTTTTATTGGATTATTTTTTGTTATTGAATTGTATAAGTTCCTTTTGTTATTGAATTGTATGACATCAATCCCTTATCGAATATATATCACTTGTGAATATAGTCTACCATTTAGTTGGTAGTCTTTACATTTTGTTGATGGTTTCTTTCACTCTGTAGAAGATTTTTAGTTTGATGAAAACCTATTTGTTTGTTTTTGTTTCCTTTGCTTGAGAGGACATGTTCAAAAAGATATTATTAGACTAATGTCAAATAGTTTACTATCTCTATGTTTTTGTCTAGGAATTTTTTGTTTCAGGTCTTACATTTAAACTTTTAATCCATCTTAAGTTTATTTTTGTATACAATATAAGAAAGTGGTCTAGTTTCATTTTTTTGCATGTATCTGTCCAGTTTTTCCAAGGTCACTTATTGAAAAGACTAATTTCTCCATTGTATATTATTGCCCAATTTGTTGTAGATTAGTTAACAATATAAATGAGAATTTATTTCTGGGCTCTATTCTGTTCCTTTGATCTATGTTTCTGTTTTTATACCAGTACCATGCTGTTTTGATTATCAATGCTTTGCAGTATTGTTTGAAATGAGAGAACATGATACTTTTAACTTTTTTTTTTGCCTCAATATTGTTTTGGCTATTCATGGTCTTTTGTGATTCCAAATAAATTTTAGGATTACCTTTTCTAGTTCTGAGAAGAATTACATAGGTATTTTGAAAGGGATTGCACTGAATGTGTAAATTGCTTTGGGAAGTATGGTCATTTTAGCAATATTAATTCTTCCAATCCATAAGCACAAAAGATCTTTTCATTTATTTAAGTATTTTTTAATTTGATTTTCCAATGTATTATAGTTTTCAGAGGCAAGTCTCTCATTTCCTTGGTTAAATTTATTTCTAGGTATTTTGTTTTTTGATACAATTGTAAATGAGATTATTTTTAAAATTTCTTCTTCTGTTCATTTGTTAATACTGTATAGAATATGACTGATTTCTGTATATTTTTGTATCCTGCTATTTTATTAAATTCATTTGTTAATTTTATTTGTTTTTGATGGATCCTTTAAGGTTTTCTGTATATAGTATAATTTCATCTGCAAATGGTGACAGTGCTACTTCTTCTTTCCAATTACAATGACTTGCTTTTTTTTCTTCTCTATTGCTGTGGCTAGAACTTCCAATATTATCTTGAATAATAGTGGAGAGAGTGGGCATCTTTGTCTTGTTTCTGATCTTAGAGAAAAGATTTCAGCTTTTAACTTGTGAGTATGATGTTAGTTGTGGATGTGTCATAATAGCCTTTAGCAAATTGAGGTAAGTTCCTTCTATACCCAGAAAAATGGAGCAAACAGCAAGCAAAGTCACCTGAGATCCAGATAAGCAGAAGCACTACAACTAGCAAGAGAAATACTTAATCAACCTGCAACAGTAGAAGGTAGGAGGGGGTGAAGATGCGAGGCTACTCGATCCCAGCGGCTGAGTGGGACAGAGGCTATGGCAGTGGCAGCCAGCAGCTGCAGATGCTTCTTAAAGGGGCCCAGTCCAGGAGAAGACTTTTGTGGTGATGTACCTGCTCACTCTGGGCACCAGTGCCCAGTCGGCTGCTCAGGGAGACTTACAGGAACACTGAGTTGTTGGAGCGAGGGATGAATGAAGCCTCTATCATGTACACCATTTCCTCCTTTAACTGTGTGTTTTTTTTTTTTATATGTTCTAATTTTTTGTTGCAGTGTCTCTCTGGGTTCCTTTATTCTATTCTTAAGTTTGATGAGCATCCTTATGACAGTTTTTTAAAAAAATTTTTATCAGGCAAGTTACTAATCTCCATTTCATTAAAGTTTTTCTCCAGGATTTTTTCTTGTTTCTTTATTCAGAGTATATTCTAATGTATCTTCCTTATATTTGACTTTCTGTGTTTGTTCCCATAAGTTAAATGAGAAAACTCCCTCTTCTAATGTGAAAAAGTGGTTTTGTGTAGAAGTAGTCTTTCTGTAGTCTGTGTGCTCAGTGGTTTTGGGAGGACAGTTAGAGTTGGGGTGGACACAAGGGGTGCCTGGGGTGTCACTTGGACAGAAGGAGTGGGTTAAAGTGGGGCAGTCTGGTGTATGTGAACTTCTATGCTCTACTGGTTTGTGGGGGGTCAGTCTGTGGGTGCCCATTGCAGAACACTGCTGATTCCATTCTTGATCTGTGCAGGGCTGTCTGGTGTGCCCTGTTTTTTTTTGATTGACTGCTGCCATTCTGGGCTGGGGGCCCTGTGAATTCATGTGCCTCAGCACTCTACCATCTCACTCTTATTCTGGACAGGGTTATGGTAGCGTTTTCTATTGTGCCAATGCAGCTTGTCTTATTGCTTTGAATGTTTGTTGTTGGTTTGGTCTAGTGATCCTGTGAACACATGCACCACAACACTCTACCATGTCTCTTTATTCTTGATGGGACTTACTGCTTTATGTGCACAGCTCACCCCATTGTTTTGATTGACTGCTTGCAGAAGCCGAGTCTGAGCTAAACCTCCCCAGTGGGTGCAATTGCCTTAGTGCAGAGCCCCTCCCCGCAAACCCTTCCTCTTACTCTGGGCAGGGCTACTAAGAGCGTGCATACAGTGGCTCCCTAGTGGTTTTGGGTGTTTATAGCAGTGGTCTGGTGCAAGAGGGTTTTAGCACCCTCTTGAGCCTGCTGGTCTAGCTCTGGATTAGAGTACAAGATCTGTGTGTCCACTATAATGCCCTATTCTTCTTGAAGAAGCTAGCGTCTGTGGCAGGGGTGAGGGTTGGGGAGAGTGGGCGTTTTACTGTAGCATTGCAGGTCTGCCTGAGCACCTGGGTAGAGATACTGCTTGTGCTATCCACGTTCAGAGGGAATGGAAACAATGGCTCTCACTGGCTCCTCTGTTCCTAATGTGTTCTTTCAGTTTTCAGGCAGCTCCGGTAGTTCCCTAGTTTTCTCTATGAGGTCTCTCTCTTCTTTGTTGTGTAGAAGCTGTTCAGTTATCCCTATGTTGTCTCTCAAGAGGAATTGCTCTAAATATAGGTGTGAATTTTGTGTGTTAATGAGAGAGGGCAAGCTCTGCATCCTCTTATGTCACAAACTTATGACACCAATACCATATCAAACTTAGAATTGAACCAATATGGTAGGTTGCCAACATATGGAATCCAAATGTTGCTGATAAATATGAAATGTCAGAAAGACAATGAAGCCCTAGGAAGCTGAACAACACAAGAACCTCCTTTTCTTCCTTCCTTCCTTCCTTCCTTCCTTCCTTCCTTCCTTCCTTCCTTCCTTCCT